>JAACJM010000153.1:0-202609 GCA_013368315.1 Tetrapyrgos nigripes
GGAACATAATAAATAAAGTAAAAAGAAGAAAAGAGGAGGAAATAGAAGTGTCCCCTTACAGCCATTGTACATGGAAGCAGTCACCAAAAGTCCATAAACCCTGTGGAGAGCCAGTGTGGATGCGCAGGAGAACACATAAAGGAGTGGTTATGGTTCCACACAATCTGTACAGCATGCAGTGCTTCGATTACTGGCTGGAGTTCTTTTTACAATGGTCCAACATTGTAAAAAGGCAAGTGGCTGACATAGTGTAGGGCTCCTAGCAGATCGGATGACATTTGGATACGGATCCATCCACTTGGATAACCAGATCATCTGCAGATGGGTGGCTGATATCCTAATGATGTGCAAAAAAATGTTCAGAAGGTATTTTTAGTACATGTAGAGTGTGGTACATGTAAGACTATCAAGTTACTTACTACTGAGACTGATTATTACGACAAGAATGGCTTCGGCCGCTTTGCTGATGTGTCTTCCCATGCAAACGCGAAATTGAGTAAAGGGTTGAGGATGTTTAGCGTGTTGACAAGATCTTTCTGTGGATTTCACTGAGTTTTTACAAATATACAGTACCTCTGGAAAGCCCGAGATTGAACCAAATTGGGCAAGTACAACACATTCTCACGTACTTCAGCCATCTGACAATCATCTATGGATGGGCAGATGGTATCCGTCAGATGGGTACACCTCCAGAGGCCCATCCGCCATCTGAATCCAAGGCCTCATCAGTGGATAGGCGCCAGATCATCTGATCTGCTAGAAGCCCTAATATAGAGTGGCATAATCCAAGTGACTGACTGGGTCCTTTCGCCTTTGTTGAGTCCCTGGTCCGAGCTCCCAAAGGCACAACAAAGGCCTATGCAAGCTGAGCCCTAGACCAAACTAAATCATTACAAAGAGGGGTAGAATGAAGCCCGGTTTCTATTTTGAAAACAGCTCAAGCTGCCTTTGAACTCTGATTTGACTCGTAGCTCGCCTCACCTTAGTGGCTTGGCTCATGGCACTAGTCTGAGCTGGTCAAGACTCAAGAACTCTGAAAAGTTGACCCTGAGGTCCCTGAGTCCCTGACTCAATCCTGGCAGATGGTGCAAGACACATGTCGTGCTTCCTAGCCCACTTCCAATCCACTTCTTAGCCCACTTCTCCCAAGGCAGTTGCTAGGTCCACTTCCCTTGACCTCATTTCTGGTGTTACTTACTGTGATTTTCCCTGAGTTCTTCTTAGGCCTTCATATCTCTCTCTCCTTCACTCAAATGGGATTCTCCAGCTATTGTCTAGCCTTTGAGCATCTTGTGTTGTTCTTCTAGAACAGCGCATCAGTGTATGCAAACCAAGACTCGTCGTCACCTCCCCATTGGAGAGCTTGTCCCTTCTGAGACCCCCACTGAGCCATGGCAGTCAGTGTCAGTTGACTTCATTGTCGAATTGCCAGAAGCTCATGGGTACAACGCAGTCATGGTTGTCATAGACATGTTTGGCAAGAGAAGTCACTTCCTTCAGACTCATACAATGGTTACTGCTGAAGGAGCTGCATGCATCTACTTCAGGGAAGTATGGAAGCACCATGGGATGCCCAGATCAGCACGCTTTGACTGTGGCCCACAGTTTGTTGCAGACTTCATATGGGAACTCTGTAGGATGGCTGGCATCAAACAGGAACTTTCTACAGCCTACCACCCACAGACAGATGGGCAGACCAAACGTGTCAATCAAGAGCTAGAAGGTTACCTGCATCAGGGGGTGAGTCGATGCCAGCATCAGGAAAAAGTTTTCGGCTATCTGGCGGCCTGCCAAGATATCGGTAATTCAGTAGTGCATGGCTTGTGCTCCAGGGATATCATTGCACTCTGTAGCCCCCATAGCACTGTGTAGCAGTGTGTAGCCAGTCTGTAGGCACAATATCCTCATCAATACTTGAAGAGTTTGTTCAGGTATTTGTAGTATTTTGACTGTAAGTATTGTCTTCAGACTGCACTCTAATGCTTCATCAAAGAGAGGTGAGAGTATGAGACTCTCTTCATGCTGTTAATAATCTTGCTGATTCTGAGGTTTGATTTAGATTGGGGAATGGGCTAAGGCATGAGGCCTTGGGCCCCAACGAGGCTCCCAAAGGTATTCACAGTTGGCTGCGAGGGTGGGATGGGCTATCACACAAGGAATCAGTTAACGCAGATACATGCTCGTCAAGACAGTATAGTATTGATGTAATTGTAAGTTAGATTGTCAATGTATTTGGTATTTTGAGTGTGAATGGGAGTGGTGGGTGGGTGAAAAGAAGGACGAGAGGGTTTAAGGACTCTAAGAGTTCAGTGCCAGCTCAGATTCAGAGGATCTTCGGACTGTGCTGGCGGTACTGACTGAAGAGAAAGGTACCACATCACATGCGTCTGAAGACCTCTATCTGCCACATACTCTTCAAGCACACTTCAGATCAACAACTTGTGTACATGTCATGTCATTGAAAGTTTCATTAGTTTCTAATTGCCTTTGTGCTGCTGTACTCTATGGACTTGCACTAGACCAATGCGACACAGTAAGCTCAAGTATGAGTACATACATGTACTTATGGTGAAGACAGCAGGTAGTACATGCATGGGCAAAAATTCTCAAAGGTCATTCCAAACTCCGCCTAATGCTGCAACTGTACAGTTTTGATTTGTCATCTAGGATACAAAAATCACACCATTTGCCACGTTGTCAATGCAGTCACTCTCTTCCCTTCCCAACATGCCCTGGTCCATCAACTTGACCCTCATTGCACTATACTACTGTCTCTGCTGCCATACCTGACCCTTGGAAGGAAGATATACTGGCAAGGATGAAGAGTAGGAAATTGGTTGGAAATCTGCAGTGAGTGATGACTTGTCTATTATGCCTTCATCTCTTGAGTTCTCCTTCACAGTATATTTCTCTCACCCTTCTTTCCTCACTGTTACTGAAGAACATGTCAAAAAGCCAAGGAAAGTGAGTAAATTCTTTCGCTCTGATGTCATTCAGCATCCCTTGCTTCTTTTTAAACTTTCAGGTCTCCGAATTTGGGTCCTCTGCCACCACCCATCTCATTGTGCCTTTCATAGGTTAGTTCTCATGCATTATCTCAGGAACTGCATACTCATATCAATGTTTGACATTTACAGGCCATCACAGTACTGTATTGTCAGCTCGTCTTCTGTATCACTGTGTGCAAACACTTGTAATTCCTTGGATATACAGAGGAATTACACAAGACTTACACTAGTACACTCAATATGTAAGTCCACTTGACTTACTGAAGTATTACCAAGGACCACTGTGAGACTTCATGCCTTACAATAGTCATATATAATTGTTCTATTTTTCTTAGTCTCTGGTAATACTTCAGTAAGTCAAGTGGACTTACATATTGAGTGTACCAGTGTAAGTCTTATGTAATTCCTCTGTATATCCAAGGAATTACAAGTGTTTGCACCCAGTGTATGTTGTTTCTTTTAGATGTGTGTTAATATTTTCTGATCTTTTTCTATTGACAGACTCTGCACTCGTTCATCAATGGTGGATCAGTGTTGGTTTGTTGTTTTGGTATCTATGCACTGTAGAGGTACAGCATTGTAGTAGAGCACTCTAATATAATGCCAATATACTGCATTGTCGTTGCTTTCATTTCTGCTTTGTTTTCCTCCAAAGTAAATTTATTGGGACTATCCCCGCCAACCTGCCACTAAGCAGAGTTTGATTATTTGTCATATCAAGCCTATGTTGGCTAAGTATGGTCCATAGGGTGTATAGTATCTGTTGCACCAGTAGCGTCTCACATATGCTATGGACACTTCAGCCTATGCTACCAGTGCTACCACATGCTTGATAAACAGGGGGGTTACTACAAAGTTATGCAAGTTACTGAGTCTACCTAGGTCCCCATAGTAATTTAATTTTTTCCTGATGAGGACGATTGGGATGAGCTACTGCTGAGTTCTCCTACAACAATAAGGTCCATGCATTGACTCAGCAAACTCTCTTCATGATTGACACTGGTTGAAACCCTCATATGGGTTTTGAGCCTCACATACAGCAGTCCAAAATGGAGAACGTCAATGACTTTGTTGACTGGCTCAAGTCAGGCTGGACAGAGGCACAAACAGCACTCACAAAGGCCAAGTTAGAGTATGCCCAATACTATAAGCATCACTGTACTCCTGCCCCTGTCTTTACGCCTGGCGATAAGGTCTGGCTGGATGGCTCTGACATCAATGCAACCTGTCCATCAAAGAAACTCAGTCACTGTTGGCTCAGGCCTTACACTGTTCTTCAAGAAGTCGGCAAGGGTGCCTACAAGCTGAAACTTCCCCCATCCATGAAACGCCTCCATCCAGTCTTCCTGATCATCAAACTTGACTGCTACACCAATGATCCTATCCCTGGTCATAGACCTGACCCACCTCTGAACCCTGAAATCATTGATGGCGAAGAAGAGTTTGAGGTTGAAGAGATTTTGGATAGTTGTCATTATGGATGTTGGAAAAAGTTGCAGTACCTCGTCTGATGGAAAGGCTATGGACCACAAGAAGACTCATGGGAACGTGCAGAGGATTTGGTACATGCTCCAAAAGTAGTGGCAGACTTCTATGCAAGGCATCCTGATGCTGTTAAAATGGTGTGAGTGTTGCAAGTTGATCATTCCAAGAACTGGTGTGCTGTGTCGAGGTCACCACAGATCTAGTAGGGGGATGATGTAAGGGGACAGTTTCCTTTTTCCTTCCCTTCTCCTTTAGGACTTGTTTGTTCTCGTTTCATCTGGACTTCATTGACTTGTTTATCCCTGTTTCATTGTTTCATCATCCATCATTCTTCATTCATCATTTGATCTTTCATCATTCCACCTTTCTATTACTTCATTTCAACTATATAGTTTTGCAGATCTTTTCCCAGGCCTTCATACGAGTATATATACCCCTTCCCTGCAGGCGAGTATCCTTGAGTTTTTCTCTTTGGATCTCATCCTGCAGGTGCGTAGTATGTCAGCCTTGTATCTTCTAGTTCTGATTTATACATCTTCAGATCTCCTCCTGCAGTTGTTGAGTGAGTACCTCACATATCAGGAGTCGCCCTTACATTCACCATATGTAAATAATTCCCAATAATACTATCTTCATCTTGCTTATCTTCATTGTGAAAATTCTCTTCTACTATTCTGGGTTCACTGGAACCCTCATCAGGGAAAAAGGAGAACAGAAGTGTATCTGAATCATCAGGGTCTACAATAAGTACATATTAGTTATTGGGGTTCTGTAGAAGAGATACATAAAAAGTTCATACCAGTTGGAACAGCTTGTCTAGAGGCATTTGATTCATTTGGAGTGGCAGTTCTAGATTTCTGTTAGGATCTTGAGACATATACATATGATAAGCTACTTACTGTCTCTTAGGTTCTATAAGAATAGCAAGGTGCGTAGTAGACAAATGGTCATGTAATGAATCTTGTAATTTCTAAGTTACTCTCAAAATTTGAGTATACTCCTGTAGTTCCAGGTCTCTTGAAATTGGCTAGCACTATAATGAAATGATGAAGTTATTTGACTGTCTAAAAAGATCATAACTTACTTTGAATAGGTGGATTTGTAGAATTACTTCTAGATACTGATGAATTGCCTGGCTTTCTGCCTGATCCTTCTCTATAACCACCTGCATTGTGTCCAGGCTGGTTTTTGGTACCCTGAGGCTGACCTGATTGACTCATTCTCAGGTGCTTATGGAATCACCAAAGGCACAGTCAAGGTAACATGCTTTTATGTGATTAGTAAAAAGCACGAGTAACCATAACGTAGAGCTCGATGAGGCAGTCAAAAATGTCCCAAGGATCATGTAAATCGGCGGAGAAATGGCCGAGATATGAATGAAGTCTGCTTTGTGGCTTTGCGCAAAGTCTAATCCCACCAAGAGTAATCACTATCACATGGTGTTACCCCTTTTCGGAGTCCAAGGTAAGCATGATTACGGCTTAAACCTTTTTCGGAGCCCTGTGTAATCAGTATGACATACTTAAACCATATGGGGATAACCAACGCCTCCAGGCATGAGCCGAGAGTCTGCCATACTGTAGGTTCTGGTTTTTGTTTTATCGAGATTTTTGGTTCCCAACCTTGAAAAGATTGATAGATACCGTAGTAACGAGGTATGTTACAGTATACGATGACTGAACAATGCCGGGTATGCCGGGACGTGATGACAAAGCGCCGGGCGGTCATCACGTCCCAAACAATAGCCGGACACGAAGTGGCGGCTCAGCATGCATACAACCTGGTTGTTTCAAACTACGTCATTACATAAGACACGTGGAGGACTAAGTCACTAAATCCCAACAATAGGTTTGAAAGCTTCGTAGCAGCTGAGGATTGCCTTTCTGTTATCAAGAGGCTTCATTCCGTCGCTGTATCTTCGACAGGGAGGGTAACAATATGTCACAAGTGTGACCGCCTGTGGATATGTACCATAACACACGTGGTCTACAAGATCCGCTGTAACGTGGATCTTGTAGAACGTCGGTGACGTGCCGATCATGGTGATTCCAGGCATGACCTAGAGAGTGAAAGCTAAGTCAAGGAGCGCGAGAGGGAAGAATGAAAGGACCTTTTCAGCAAGGGGCTCTAAGCCATTGGTCTCCCTATTCTTGTTGTTCTCGGCAAACGCAGCTATAGCTTCGGCGACAAGTTGGGCTTCAGCAATGACATTTTCCCCGTCCTCGACCCGTTTGTCCTCCTGCACAAGGAGAATAATGTCATTATTGCTTCGGTCCACAATGCAGACATCGGTTTTAGCCTGTCTAAGCTCCCCACAAATTTGGAGAACTAGATCCTTGCGAGTGCGAGCCACTCGCTCGCGGCGAACGTAGCCCATCGTCCTGAACAGTTGCACAGCAAAGTCGTCGACAGCACATTCACCAGAGCGGTGAGCCATCGCAAGATCCAATAGCGTAATGAGCTCTGCGTTCTCGTCCCGATGCATGGCAGGAGCATCAATGGTTTGGATTAGCTCTGCGTCGACGTTGGGTTCCGGCAAAGCTTGAACACCGAAGAAGGCGAGGGGGTGTTCTCTCTGGAGTTGAATATTGTATGCTTGAAGCTCGTTCCGAGTCCAGTCGCTGCCGGACTTGGCAGTGCGAATCAAGTCCGCCATTGGCAATGGTGATGACAGAACGATGATAAGAGACGGTGAGAACTAATCACTTGTATATCTATGTAGGCCGCACGTGAGTTCCCACGCCAAGAAGACAAAATCTACGTATATCGTGGTTTAAAGACCACTTTACAAAGGTCTAATTATCGTCGTAAGTACTACTTATAATTTCGATTATCTTTCATCTCAACGCTCCGTGCGTAGGACTCGCCGTCCTCATCGTCGTGCCTCCGTGGCTAAGCCATTGTGGCCATCGTCTCGCCTTAGCCTCAGCGGCTCAACGTATACCTTGCCTCCGTGGCTTAGGCGTCGGCCTTTCTGCAAAATCTGATCTGTGAACACTCCTGTTTTACCTTATTCTCCTTTGCACAAAAATTTCCAGAATCTTTTCCCCTTACTTGATTAAATTGTTTTGTTTCATTTTTTACCCTTGATACTCGTTTTTCTCCACTATGTCTAAGACTTGATCTTGCCGTTAACAACTTACCATGTACTTATAGGCCCGAGAGACTTGTTTTCCCCATCTCATTCTTTCTTTCCCTATTCGTCACTCACTAGTATCCTCGCAGTATTACTCAGTGATTTTTGCGTTAGATATTCATACATCACTTCGTTCATCTCCCAAGAGTGCAATTGATAATTCCGCGAATCCTGATACTGAGAGTGCCCCTATTACTCAACAAACCGTGGAATCCATTTCAGCCCGAGTTGACGATCTCGCCACCCGAGCTCAGGACCTCGTTGAGGATGCTCAGACCACAAACACCCTCTCATCCGCGTCGCACCTATCAGCTCCTATCAGTGATGTTGAAGCCCAGTCTACTGGATCGGCTGTCGGATCATCCGTACAACCTCCCGCACCTGGTGCCAAGCTCGTTCAAAAATGCATGGGCGAGATCAAGGCATTTGAATCAGGGGTTTCCTCGAAATTCAATGCCATTACCGCTATCTACCGACGTATCGTCCAAGCCATGCCTGGAAAAAGTCAACAGCGCCGCTCTACTTATGAAATTTATTACAACCTACTCGAACAAGCTGACCGAAACCTCACCACAGCACAATCCCGTGGTAACTACCTTGTCGAGTCTAGCGGGAAAAAGAAGCGAAGTCGTGAGAATGAGGTTGAAAGTCACGGTCTAATCATCGTCGTGAGTACATACTCTTATTTCTCTGTTTCTTTCTTATTCAATGCTCCGTGCGTAGGACCTCCATCATCCCCCTCCATGGCTTCAGAGGTTGACGCCTCAGGGCCACACACCCGTTATGCCTCCACGGCTTCATTGCACGTCTTATATCCGTCTCGTTTTCACTAATCTCATCAATTGCATACTGCCTTGTTACTTCCTCATCCTCGAACAATTTTCGTATTTGAGTCTGCATAATTTCCATATTTCCTGCCAGTAGAGTCCATCACTATCCTAATCGAGACCGTATAGTAAAGAAATAGCAAATGACAAAACCTGCCTATAGTTAATATTATGCTAGCTGTCACAATGGCAATCATGACAGGGGTTCTATCCATAGGATACATCAAAAGTATGGCTGGAGTGTGTTGGCAATGTTAATGGAATTATAAGTGCGTACACTGATTCCTGTGTGGTTTTTCAGGTCTAATATTGACTTAGGATGTGCTGTGGCGGGTACTTACACCCTTACAATGATTCATTCATTCTTATTATTTGTGTTGTCATTCATTTACCTACAGCCTTATCACATGACTCATAGTTCATCTTGCCATTTTTCATAGGCCTCCTCATCCTTTTGTGCACTCTCTAGTGTCTTGGTTGAGGAGGCAAGTTATTCATTTTATCTTTGTCTTTTATTGTTACTTACTGTTCCTTTAGATAGTAATTACATCAGCAAAACCGCAAAGGGTGTAGCAGGGGTGTAGCAGGGGGGTGCTACTAGCTCAAGGGGGACCGAAAATTTTGATTTCGTACACTACGTCGAAAAATTTTTTAACGGCCCCTGGGACCCAACCGACCGACCGATACCTACTAAATAGGGAAGGTATGCCTATATATGGAAGGTGCAACGTGATACTGACCTTCCATTTTTGGCTTACCCTTGGCTCGGCGCTGTGAGCCTCGCAGGGAAGCCCTAATCCTAACGCGCTGGGGTGGCCACACGGTATCTAGACATTGGTACTCGGGTGGCGGGTGTCGGGCCAACTAGTGAGAAGCAGGGGTTTGGGGGGTCATGGGGGGTCGCGGGTAGGGGTCTCAAGGGTACGGGTATGGATTTCAAAACCCGTGCTGACCCTTACCTGTAAGGCAGACCTGCCGTACCTGCCATCCAAAATTTTGTACCCGTAGTTTACCTCAATATATTCACTACTTTGAGTACGTTCTGTGTAATTCTTTAGTACATAGTTCAATAATAGTATTTTGCCACCACGACATCCAAATATGGGTAAGTGACACGTCGCTGTTCACACGCCGGAAAGCCTTGATCACTGTGGCTGAATGCTTGAACAAAGCAAAACTGATGTATCCCACCTTCAAAAAATAATATTCCATAGCGAGTAGTTGGATTTAGATACATAGTTACATTATATATATATACTTGTGAACTGACGGGTTACCCGCCAGGGGTACAAACCCGTACCCTTCTGACGGGTAAGGGTTTTCGCGGGTAGGGGTACCGGTACGCCCAAAAATACCCAGGGGATATCCCTGCAGTTCACTAGGGCCAACTCATTGGATGTACGCCAAATGGCTCAATCACCTTCCAAGACAGCTCTGGATGACAAGAACTAAGTCAAGAACTATAAAAGGACCCATAATTACACTGATACAAGCCTGTAAACCATAAAAAATTTCACACTTCCAAAAATTTTTAACGACCTCAATGACCCAACCGACCGACCCCCGGAGTGTACCGGTCTGCAATCCCGGGTCCCCCTTGTACTAGCTACACCCGGGTGTAGCGCTACACTTTTCGGCGACACAGGAACACCCAAGTGTAGCTACTACACCGGCTACACCATTGTGTGGCCTACACCCTGCTACACCTTGCAGCTACTGCTGTTTCTCGCCCTCAGATTTTGGAAATCATTGTACAAAATAGTAGAAAAATAGTATATTCCCAGAACAATATACATACATGCTTACTACATATGAAAGTACTGGTTACTCTGATACCGCAAACCGCCCTCTGTACCTACGTCTCCCTTCCCCATTTAATAAAAGACTATGCCCTTCGACCTCCACGCATCGGTTTATCCAGGACTAGACAATGTCAAAGTCAGTGAATGAGGAGCAATAAGAACACATCGTACCAACAGCGTCCGGCTCATTACAACGAGGTTTGACAGAGAGGTGAGTCAGCATTACTTAGTCCGCACTGTGATTGCAATGTCAGTAAGGGATAGGTTACATAAAGCGTAAAGAAAACATACCAGATATGACCAGTCAACGCCAAACCAGGCCGTCATTTGCCTGTGAATGAACAGATGTGAGAACTTGTTCAACTTGAGTACACCGAAAAAGCCAACTACCCTCTGCCTGTTGATCCATTGAACCCAGCCAGAATCCACAATCGTCATCCTCAGAACTGGAATTGTTGTTGACCACTGGTATGAAGATACTGGAGGAAGGGGCATGTAAAGGAAGTGGTAGTCTTGATCAAATATGTAGTCAGTGAAGCGTAGAGGGAGTGGTTAAAAAGTAGAGGGAGTGGTTAAAAAGTAGAGGGAAAAGGAAGAGCTATTGTAAACGAGCGGTTTGTCGGTGCTGTGTCGGCAAGGGTGAGGGGGAAGAAAGAGACGTGTCAAGAAAGTCGAATTGATCAACAAAAGTTTTTCAATCTCCGATTCAATTTGACTTGTCTGTTTTAGCGCGTTCATAATCGCTTCCCTCCTTTCCCCTTTAGCGCGTCCACAATCGCTTCCCTCCTTCCTTCCACCTTCCCTACCATCAAGTTGTCCCTCACTGTTCAGTTCTGGTAATGCACTATGCTCTAGTACTTGAAATACTGCCCATTCCGCACTCAAGGTGTAAGATTGCTTTGCATTCAATAAGTAAATCACAGACTACTCTCGCAACAACACTACTAGAAACTAGAAGTAAAAGTATGGATGTTATTGACAAAGATACACTGTATGACTTGTGAGTAATACATGGATTTTGATATGTAGCAGAAAAGGTTTTGTGTAGGTAGTTTCAAAAATTGTAGCAGGACTGAAAATGTGTAGCTGGATGTAGTAGGTGTAGTAGGTGTAGTAGGTCGTGTAGCAGGTCTGGCCACCAAACCTCCTACACTCCTACACCTCCTACACCCCTGCTACAAGGTTGCGGATTTGCTGATGCTCATACCCATCCGGCATCTCAATGTCCTCTGCCTCCTGCTCAGGATCCTCAACCTCAGGGAGCTTTGCAATGGCCAGGACATCCTCATCGTGTATTAGACCCATTAAACTCCACTGACCCAAACAGATAAGAGCACGCGTCGAATCAGCAGACAGGCGATTGCGAACGTAAGGTAAAAGAAAGCGGCCTCGGCTGAAAACACGCTCAACGTCTGCGGAGGTGGCTAAGTAGCAGTAATTAGACAAAATAGATTACCAGAAAATCGAAAACTCACCAGGTATAGTAAGATAGTCCAGTGCCATACGATAGAGCGTTGGAAAATTTTTCCTCTTCTCATACCACCATCCTAAAACATCTTTTGTGGCTTCGACGTCCATGCTGAGATAACGATCGAGCTCATCACCAAGCTCGTCTGCTTGTGGGGGTTGGAGTGCTGGTAATTCATCGAATCTATTCGGCTTCACTGGCTTTAATTAAAAGAGAAGCAGTGGTAGCAACAGCCTTGGCCTTCGAAGCCTTCAGTTAAGGTTAAGTATAGCTGGCAGATTGGAAAATGTATTAACGTACAACATTACCGGTGTCAGCGGTCTTTGCCTTCTTTGATGGGATAGTGGACTCAATAGGATCTTCGCCATTGGCTCTCGCCGTTGTAATGGACTTGTGTTTCTTCTCTTTTGTCTGGAGTTTTTTGGGAATGGGTGAGTCAGGGCGCATTGTTACTTTGAAGCAGAGGATTTTTTTTTTGTGTATCACTGGGTGCAAATACCTGTAAATACATTGTCATACTGTGATATTACTGAAGACTTACTCAGTGCCAATCAGTTTGTAAATCCCCATGTATTATGGAAGTATTATGTTAAAGCCAAAAATTTCACAGCAATTCCATAAGGTTTCTGTAAGTCAGGGTGTATTACTGGGGTCTTTCTATGTGAGATTCTGTCACAGTAATACATACTAAAATACCATTGAGAAATACAGAAACATTTTGTTGTGACACAGAGTCACAGTATGTCATAGAGTAATACAGCCTGGATTTATAGAAGACTTACACAAATGAAATACTGTAAATACACTGTCATACTATGACATTACTAAAGACTTACTTAGTGCCAATCAATTGTATATCTCTGTGTATTACAGAAGTATTACAGAAGTATTACAGAAAAGCAAAAATTTCACAACAGTTCCATAAGGATTCTGTAAATCAAGTTGTATTACTAGGATTTTTCAATGTGACATTCTGTCACAGTAAGACATAGCATAATACCATTAAGATATACAGAGATATCTTGATGTGACACATGGTCACAGTATGTCATATAGTAAGACTGGCCAGTTTTACAGAAGATTTATGAGATTAAAAGCTATATTAAATCACAAGAAATTGTCATTGTATTTATGATAGATTTACTGAGTGACAGAATGGTAACAGAAATGGATCAATAAAATCAGGTGTATTATGGAAGCTTTATGGAATCCAAAATATTTCCATAGAATGTCATAAGTTCACAGAAAAGTCTTACACCAAGATGGAATACATATAGTATCCTGGATATGCTGAAAGAGTTAAAGTATGACCCCTGTAAGTCAAGGGGAATTATTTTAAATTTATTGAATAGCAGGTATTCCATAAATCTTGGGTAAATCATATGGACTTACATAAGATATATATAGAGACAGGAGTTCATAAAATGATAGTGTAAGAGTGCAAGTCTTACTGTAGATTTATGGAATCACAAGTCAAATTTTTGAAGATAGTGAAGGTGTACAAAAGGTATACAAAATGTGGGGAGGTGGTGTGACGGTATCGTGAAGGTGTCATGAAGATGTCATGAAGGTGTCGCAAAGGTGTCATAAAGATGTCATGAAGGTTTTGTGAAGGTGCCATGAAGGTATTGGGAAGGTGTTGTGAAGGTATTGTGAAGGTGTCATAAAGATGTCGGTGGCAAAAAGGTACCTTCACAGCACCTTCACAATACCTTCACGACATCTTCGCAACACCTTCACCACGACACCCCTTCACCATACCTTCAGGATGTCTTCAGAACACCTTCACAAAACCTTTGCAACACCTTCACGACCCCTTCACAACACCTTCGCGACACCTTCACGATACCTTCATGACATCTCCATAACACCTTCCCGATACCTTCATGACACATTCACAAAACCTTTGCAACACCTTCATGACACCTTCATGACACCTTTGCAACCCTTCACGACACCTTTGTGACACCTTTGTGACCCCTTCATGACATCTTCATGACAATCCTTATGACACCTTTGCAACCCCTTCACGACACCTTTGTGACACCTTTGTGACCCCTTCATGACATCTCCATGACACTCCTTCACCATACCTTCACGACATCTTCATGACACCTTCACAATACCTTCAGACACCTTCCCAACACCTTCACAACACCTTTCCCATACCTCCACAACACCTTCATGACATCTTCATGACACCTTCCCAATACCTTCACAATACCTTCACGACCTCTTCACAACAACATCTTCATGACACCTTCACAATACCTTCACAACACCTTCATGACACCTTCACAACACCTTCATGACACTTTCACAATGCCTTCACAACACCTTCCCAATACCTTTGCAACATCTTCACAATACCTTTACAACACCTTTCCAATACCTTCATGCTACCTTCACCAAACCTTTGCAACACCCTCACGACACCTTCACGACATCTTCATGACACCTTTGTGACACCTTCACAACACCTTAGCGACACCCTCCCAATACCTTCATGACACCTTCACGCTACCTTCACAACACCTTTCCGATACCTTCTTGACACCTTCACGACCCCTTCACAACACCTTCATGACATCTTCATGACACCTTCACGATACCTTCACAACACCTTCCCAATACCTTCATGATACCTTCCAAACCTTTGCAACACCCTCACAACACCTTCACAACACCTTTGCAACACCTTCACAACACCTTAACAACACCTTCCCAATACCTTCATGACACCTTCACGCTACCTTCACCTTCCTGATACTTTTGCAACATCTTCATGATACCTTCTTGACACCTTCCCAATACCTTCATGATACCTTCACCAAACCTTTGCAACACCCTCACGGCACCTTTGGCGACATCTTCATGACACCTTTGCAACACCTTTGCAACACCTTCATGACACCTTCACAACACCTTCACAACACCTTCATGACACCTTTGCAACACCTTTGCAACACCTTTGCAACACCTTCACAACACCTTCATGACATCTTCACAATACCTTCATGATACCTTCACAAAACCTTCACAAAACCTTCACAAAACCTTTGCAACACCTTCACCACACCTTCACCACACCTTCACCACACCTTCACCACACCTTCACCACACCTTCACCACACCTTCACCACACCTTCACCACACCTTCACCACACCTTCACGACGTCTTCACAACACCTTTCCGATACCTTCCTGACACCTTCATCACACCTTCATGAAACCTTCATGACATCTTCATGACACCTTTGGGACACCTTCACCACAATGATATTCTTCACAAGCTCACAGCACTGTCACACCACCTCCCCACATTTTGTATACCTTTTGTACACCTTCACTATCTTCAAAAAATTTGACTTGTGATTCCATAAATCTACAGTAAGACTTGCACTCTCACACTATCATTTTATGAACTCCCATCTCTATATATATCTTATGTAAGTCTATATGATTTACCCAAGATTTATGGAATACCTGCTATTCAATAAATTTAAAATAATTCCCCTTGACTTACAGGGGTCATACTTTAACTCTTTCAGCATATCCAGGATACTATATGTATTCCATCTTGGTGTAAGACTTTTCTGTGAACTTATGACATTCTATGGAAATATTTTGGATTCCATAAAGCTTCCATAATACACCTGATTTTATTGATCCATTTCTGTTACCATTCTGTCACTCAGTAAATCTATCATAAATACAATGACAATTTCTTGTGATTTAATATAGCTTTTAATCTCATAAATCTTCTGTAAAACTGGCCAGTCTTACTATATGACATACTGTGACCATGTGTCACATCAAGATATCTCTGTATATCTTAATGGTATTATGCTATGTCTTACTGTGACAGAATGTCACATTGAAAAATCCTAGTAATACAACTTGATTTACAGAATCCTTATGGAACTGTTGTGAAATTTTTGCTTTTCTGTAATACTTCTGTAATACTTCTGTAATACACAGAGATATACAATTGATTGGCACTAAGTAAGTCTTTAGTAATGTCATAGTATGACAGTGTATTTACAGTATTTCATTTGTGTAAGTCTTCTATAAATCCAGGCTGTATTACTCTATGACATACTGTGACTCTGTGTCACAACAAAATGTTTCTGTATTTCTCAATGGTATTGTAGTATGTATTACTGTGACAGAATCTCACATAGAAAGACCCCAGTAATACACCCTGATTTACAGAAACCTTATGGAATTGCTGTGAAATTTTGGCTTTAACATAATACTTCCATAATACATGGGGATTTACAAACTGATTGGCACTGAGTAAGTCTTCAGTAATATCACAGTATGACGATGTATTTACGGGTATTTGCACCCAGTGTATGTTATAATATCTACCTACGAGTCTGCCTAACCGTATAACTATACAGTTGGTTGATGTAAAGGATTATGCCGAGTCGGCTTATGATAGTACCAGGTGGCGGGTCGGTTTACCCGTGGGGCGGGTCGCGGGTTTGGCGCGGGATGAAATAAGCAGCCCCGTCCCCGTCCCCGCCATACCCCGTCCCCGTGACCCGTCATTTCCCCGTGGACCCGTGCTATTCCCTAAAAAAAATGAACCCTGCCGCTAGGCGGCTGGTGAGCCTGGTTGAGTTAGTTGTACCTTTAGCTACTGTTTTTGAATACATTGAGGTTGTCTGCCCATGAATTTCTGATGAAGCGGAGGTAAGCAACAGGAAAACAGAATGGTGTAATTGAGGGTTGATTTATTTGTCAGTATTTAGTATTTACTTCTACCTGTCTATAGCAACTCATCATCCATCTTTCACTTCCCCCATGGACACCCTGATACCACACGAAGAGTGTCAAGGTATAAGTAGTCTGGTTACATGAGACTACCATGATGAATACCATTCTTTTGACGAGGTTAACCCTCCCGAGGCTGATATGGAATTCTCGACTCCAAGTCGTAACCCACAAAC
The DNA here is from genome assembly GCA_013368315.1 of Tetrapyrgos nigripes. Classification (NCBI taxonomy): domain Eukaryota; kingdom Fungi; phylum Basidiomycota; class Agaricomycetes; order Agaricales; family Campanellaceae; genus Tetrapyrgos; species Tetrapyrgos nigripes. The sequence goes on from JAACJM010000153.1 coordinate 16,685, forward strand.
CCCTGTACACCCACCTCGACCAGTCTCAAGAGCAAAATGTTGACTATGGCCTTCCGCTATCTACAGCTAGGTTGCTGTCGTCTCTCGTGTATTACGGCTCCGGAAGGGGGACGGAAGGGAGGAGTGAACGATAGGGATGGGTCAAGGCCGTTTAACGGTTGGCCACTTCTTTCCAACCGAAAAATCCTCGAATTCTACATTTGGTGACACTGGTGTAGTCAGCGCCGGCAGCGGGGAGGCATTGTCGAAGAGGAGGCCTCTCTTCCAGATACGGAGGACGTCTCCAAGTTGTTGACGAGGGAATCAAACAGAGGTCGATTTTGGGAACGTCTGTGTTAAAGGGGCGATGACACGAAGGTAAGGAAAAGAAGAATGATAAATGGCTCATAGAAGTACAGAAGAGCTACTGGCTCTTCAAGGAGAGAGACGGAGAAACGGAAAGGAGGAAAAATACAGGCACAAAACATACCTTTCAACATGTCAACCCAGCTTCCAATGCTAATCTTCTCTCCAACTCCTCTCTAGCCTCCTGGAGTATTTTGCACCACCTTATTTGTCCTCCAAGTCACGTCCAAAAATCCCTTCCTCCTTCCTTGTAGCCCAATGCGCTTCATCAATCTCGTCAAATGCGATGTGTCGTTGTTGAACAGTCGTCTAGTCTAGCGCACTAGCTGCCAGAGGAAGGAAGACTGCGCTGATGAGTGGAAGAGGACAGTCATTGGTGGCTTGAGGAAAGCCGTGGGCATGGGAAGAAGAGAGGAGTTGAGAAGTTGTGGATAAGTATGGACGTTGTCGTTGATGTTTTCGACGAAAGAGGTCGCCGTCGTAGCAGTCGGGGATCCGGGCCGGGTAAGCGCTGGTGAGACGCCCTACCGCGATGAAGGATGACGAATGCCAATCCCCAGATGAGGAGAGCCGAGATTGGGACTCTTACGCTACGCCTACACCTCCAAATCTACTTCTACTCCCACCTACATCTCTACTGCTGACACCCAACCGAGGTCCAAGATTTGCACTGAGACTTGTAAACTTTTGACCTTCCAAGCGACCGGCGTACTCATACCCCCAAGTTGACCTCATCCAAGACACAAGCAAGACCTAGGTGCGAGGTGCCTGTGCTTGTTTTGTGGTTTGGACCTTCCTTCGTGTCTAGCGAGTGGGCTTCAGGGTACCGGTGTAAAGCAGAGCCAAAGCGAAGAGAGATAGCGGCAGGTGATACGAGTTCACTAGGTCTTGGACGTGGCACAGAGGGGGGAGGGGGGGAAGATGGATAGCAAGCCCAGGAAAGCACCCAAGCGCTCAAGACTCAAACCAAACCCCAACGACAACTCCCAACCCAAACCTGACCACATCCCAGGCCATTGTTGTAGCCTCAGTCGCAGCTGACAACTAGTGATGTGCGGGCCAGGGCCTAAAGCCCGAAGCCCGCCCAAACCCGGCCCAAAAAAGCCTGGCCCAGCCCAAGCCCGATGGAGGGCCTGTAGGGCCTGAGGGCCGGGCTTATGAATGTAGCAGGCCCGAAGCCTGGGGCCGGCCTCGGGCTCTTTTTATCTCTGGGCGCGCCACATATCGCAAATTTTTAGAGTTTTAGACTTTGACACTGCTCCTTGTAGACGGCCTTGCTGGTCAAAATGTCATACTTTTACATTGAAATCATGCTGGGTTAAAGTTTTCAAAGCCAATCATCAATATAGATTGACATAGATGGACCACTTCAACAGTAATTTTCATTTGATTTCCATTTTGGACAGGGTATTTACTATTTAGGTGACTGATGCTGCGACTGCAATTTGCATGTCCCCAAAGCAACGAAAAATAACGTTAGACTGGCAGGTGAGTGCTTTGACTCTATATGAGCAAGCTCGCAGTTTGAGATGCACTTATTCAATCATCAATGCAGTGTCATTGTAAACTTTGTATTTGCTGTCCTGGGTGTTGCAGCCACAATTTGAGACACGGGGATGACATTGGGCCCGCCGCTTCAGCAAATTTATACGATGTAGGAAAATGCTATATTAGGTATGCCTGGGTGGGGTCTTGAGTCGGACCAACATAGTGTAATGAAATTTATTTTCCATACTCCCCCGATTCCAAGAGCATGCATTGTCCAAAACAGAGTACGCTTTCGGAGGGACAAAATGCAGTAGTGTATTAGTATTATAGACGAATCTAAGTACATGGACTTTGCATACGCCTACAGTCATTTTTTGTCAGTAAAGCCCTGGGCTTAGCCCAAGCCCGGCCCAGGCCCGCATAGGGCTTGGGCCTAGGGCCAGGCTTTGGATTTTGCAAGGCCCGAGCCCTACAAAACCCGGCCCAAGCCCGGGGCTTCAGGCCCGGCCCTGGCCCGCACATCACTACTGACAACCTAGATATGTCTCCAGCTCACCACAACCCAACCTAGCCAGTACCAGTCCTACATCTTCATCGTCAAGCCCTGGACCCGAGATACCCCGTTCTGTGTCTTGTCCCGTCCACTCTCCTTCCCTAGTCATACTTCCCTTCCCTTCTCCAGAGAGGGCTGTATGATACCCTTGAGTAGAACCCACTCCCATAACCCGTCCCTCCCTATTGCCATCACCCAGACTGTGAGCAAGTCATACCCCGGAAACGTTCATGAGATATGTACATGATTGGATATGAAGAGATTGGGAGAGTTGGCATTAGCATTGAGGGATGGGTGACGAGGATAGTGGTGCTTGGGCTAACGTCGTAGGGTCTGGATGAGGAAGAGACTAGGCTACTGGTACCGTCGACATGTGGATTCTTCTGAGGATGAGGATGCTCAGACAATGCTGGAGCAGGCGGCGGCGGCGGTGGTGGACGTCAAAATGTAGCGACGTCATCTGCTGCGTAGTACGTTGACGTTGACGACGAGGAAAAAGACGTGTAAGGTGAAGCTAATGAGTAGTAGAGTTAGTAGGTTCGTGGTGAAACCGGAAAGAATAAGAGGGATACTCACCGAAACCGGCATATCACTACTACTCTTCCTTTTCCCTGACACTCTCTGCAACAAGTCCCGATATCCCGAACGTGCGAAGCTTGAGCAACGTATACGCAGGGAAAGAAGAAACGAGAGGTCGAAGAAAGCAACCACCGCTCCATTATGAGTGCGTTGATCTGCTGAAACACGAAATGTCGGGAAAAGATGGGCTTGAAAAGGGCAGCGACGTTGGGGAAGGTATCGGAGGTGGGTAGCCATCGGCCGTCAAGCTGCGAGCTTCAGGCGGCGTCACACGAAGGAAAGGCAGTAGTTCTCCTTGGGAATACCGAGGCGTTGTTGGGATGCGGGGTTGTCGTAGACTATGGATACCGTAGAGTGAGGATTACGCTGGTTCTAAGTGCGTAGATCACAAAGGAGGAGTTCTTCATTCGACGGCTGGAAAGTAAGACTCTGCAGAGTAGAAGGGACTCGAAGCTTGAAGAACCCTGTAAGTACAATGAATACGGCGAGAAGAATACAACAACGCACCGGGCTCCAGTAATTGAGGTTGAGTCTTCAAATACATCCTAGTACTCTTCTACAGTCCTTGCAATCATCGAGAGGGAGAACTCAGAGTTTGGAAATCACAGATGACGGTGGTCGCGTAGAACAAGTAGAAAGGTGGCAGTGTGTCTAGCTTGGCTGTATTTGGCTAAAGCTTCCAGCGTCTTCTTCAACTCGTTCACTCAACTTGAAAGCACTGAAAGGCCGTCTCGATAAAGGAAAGACACCTTCTCACATGAATATCGCCGTTGCCACCGATAACACTGGGACCCTCTACGTGAACGGAAATCAGGTCGTCGTCAGTCCGGACTGGCATAACTCCCAGATGAAGTGGATATGGGCCATCGCTGGCGCGTGGCATAAACTCGGCCGAATGGAAGTCACATAAAACTACTAGACAGGATTGTAGACGACTACTTAATCATTTTGAGTCAAGTCAGAAATCACGCAAGAGCAAGTATTTAGCAAGAATGCAGGGCCCAGAAATGACATTGGGAGAGTAGAGGAGAGAGACCACCAATACAATAATGTAGTGTGCTACGAATGGCCGTAATACTAACAAGAGGTGGGAATGAACCGAAACGAGAGACGAGAACGAATAAGAGGGAGAAGATACAGATATAAGAGAGAAGACAGGGTATTAATGGATTCGAGAGGACGAGGACGGGATATCGGTAGGCAGTGGGCATGCACGGGCATGGGTATAGACAAGGTATAGACCAGAGAATGGGAGGGAGGAGGGAGAAGGGCGAGATTAAACCAAGAATGAACTAAGTAAGCAAGGCAAAGAAAGACACTCACCGACTATCTCGTTCCTTTCATTCCGGAAGTAGAGGTTTGGGTGAAAGCGCAAGACGCCCACATGACGTCGACGCGTTAGTTGTTTACTTGAGGGCTCTTCTACTTCAAGCTCTGGCTAAAATACGCTGGTAAGACATGTTCGTTCTCAAGGTCGTAGTTGCAGTTGATTGCGAGGAGAGATTTGTGAGAGATGCTTCGCATCAAGTTTTGCCGGCACTTTTCTTTCATCTCAACCACCATGACATCGACCCTCCGTTTCCCCCAGCACTCTCTTTCCACCGACTTCCCGCATCATCCACCTCTAACACATCACCCTTACCTTATTCTTCAATTTAGTGTATTATGAGCCGCTTTTATGTCAATTTAATGCGCTCTCACACCCACAAGCACACCCGAGGACGAGTCTATTCGCAACAAGTTCACGCTAAGCTGTCTCGAATGATTACTCAAAAGAAACTCTGTGTGAGTACTGCGCTCGATGTTCTCATCAGATTTTTACGGCGACAGAAATGGGAGCTGTCAATCCTCACGTTCTTGCTGGTTCTGCAGCATCTCTCGACGATGTATCCCCGTCTTGCACCTGTAAGATACGCAGCCTTCCGAAGAATTTTGGCTAACGTGCACGATGGGATGAACCATAGGCAGACGAAGGTGCAGAATACGAGGTATCCGCTATATTCTTGATTTTTCTCCCCCTCGATTTTCCCCTCCAAGACGGTGCACTAATCCTCGTTACTTTCCTTCTTTTGGTATAGCCTGTTGGCGAGTCTCCCAATTCTGCACAGTCCGCATCTATCCCGAATTCCATCGCTTTTTCTCTGGCTTCACCTCGACCTCCACTCAACCCTTTCCCAATTCCTACCACTCTCCGTTCTTATTTGGCCAATCCACGGGTCACAGCCGTAGCAATTCGGCGACCCTGCATAACCTTCAAAAGGCGATGTCGTGTAACGGGACGGGTCTTTCTGGCTCTCACCCTCCAGTTCCTACTATCATGCATTATCTAAGGGTAGAAAGCTCTTCATTTCGCCTTCACGGGTGTGTAGGCATTTTTAGAGTTTTTTCTTCTTTTTCATGGGTTTTGCACATCTTTAAAGGACATTGCAACCTTCCCGCGCATCCATCGGGGCAAAAGCCACTGAGCCAGACACTGGCACCGCTATCCAACATAGTCGTTGATAGCACGGGCACGATGATTCCCGCTGGATTGACAGATTTTCATTCATTCATGCCCCAGTGGGGCTAGGTGCTGTCAAGTATGCTGTTCAATCTGCACAAAAAATACATCCGTCAAAGACATATATGGGACCCGTTGAAGATATATGTAGGACCCGTCGAAGATATATACCCCTACCCGTTGAAGATATACCCCCTACCCGTCGAAGATATATATGCCCCACCCGTCAAAGATATACCCGTTAAACATACTCTCGATTCCTGAGCCTTGCCTTCTCGCTGGTCAGAATGCTATGGACAAAGCTTTTTAATACATTTATGTAAGTAGATATACACTAACTACACCAAACGTACACTAGTGATGCAGATACAAGCAAAACAAAGAGAAGAAAATAAATACAAGCACGGAGAAACGGGGATGGTGGTAGTATGGTACTAATGATTCAGACAGTGAAAAAGGGATTGAATGGACAGAAAGTGACAAGCTATTTGTACGCGCCATTTACGAAAGGATTCATCACAAATGAAGAGACTGGTGTTGGCAACAGCGAGTACAGGAATGATGGTGACATCTGCCCTTCTGCTGGTCCTCGCTCTGACAACGCTCCTCATTCACGTCCAAAATCCCTCACAACAGCTCGGAATCAGCCTTATCCTTCCCTGCTTGCCTCCAGTCCTTCATGGAGATCAGAGCCGATAAAACTGAAGCGGAGGACAGTGGAATGAAGCAAAATATTGATCAGAATTAAGATGACCGTACCAAAGGGCAACACCAGCGTTTGTGGAGCTGGAGTCTAAAGTCCAACGAGCACGGAAGAGAGATTCGGGACCAGATATTGTAGATGAGTGTAGTGGATTATGAATGAAATAAATGGTGAAATCCGGGCTTTTTGTTGCGTTCTCGGAGGCGACGTGGGGCTGAGGATGGTGGTAAGGAGGAAAGGGACGTGCTGAGCTGGCAGTACGGCATTCGGCATTCTCACGCAAAATTGCCTGCCATCTCGGCATTTCCGGCCCTGCCGGCAGCCCAATAGGAAATTCTCGATTTTCTAGTGCTCCAGAAAGCTCAAATGGTGGATTTTGAGGCATGAAATGGTAGGAAAAGCTTTGAGAAATAATTTAACGCGTTCTTACTATTTTCTTGATAAAAGGTATAACTTCGACGGGTGGGGGTATATCTTTGACGGGTGGGGTATATATCTTTGACGGGTGGGGTATATATCTTTGACGGGTGGGGTATATATCTTTGACGGGTGGGGTATATATCTTTGACGGGTGGGTGGGTATATCTTTAACGGGTAGGGTATATATCTTTGACAGGTACTATTTTTTGTGCAGATTGAACGGCATAGTCAAGCAACGCGAGTCCTTGCTTACATAAATTAAAGCTGTACAGGCGAATCCTTTCCATATAAAAACAAGATGTCTTTGCAACGCGTAGACATCAACTCACCCTACGATATGGGCAGGGTCACATACCAAGACTTATACTCCGGACAACTCTTTACTCATGGGCATGGCTGCGCGCTTCTGGATCCCGAGCCACATGTCATTGGTACCCAATCACGTCCGGAGTTGCGAGAAGCCTACGAAGCGGGTATACGCATTGGCGACGTCGGCTTGATTGGGAAGTCTGGGGACTTCAAATCCATCTTCAACATATTCAAACCTGGACAGGACCCGCTCAACGCGATCTTTGGAGTCCCGCCAGGCTTCCGAGCCCTACCATTCCATGAAAACCACGTCTCTTCCAGAGACTTGTATTATCCATCAAATACTTGGGTGTGCAGCAAAAAGGCTCGATCAACAGTGCTAGATGCTGATGGGGGAGCGGTTTCGTGCGTGCATATATCCACGTCTGTTTGCAGAAGGAAACTGATGTTTGACTGTTAGAACATTGTTCGGGCCAGGACTCGGGATTCAATTCCAATTTTCGCAGTCTCAAGGAGCTGCTCTCTTCCTTCCCGCCGGTGCTCGTCGCATAGACTACACTGCTCCCAGCACCCTCCAAGCTTACATCGAAAAAAATGCAGTATCGTGGTACCAGTTCGTCAACGACCTTGACTTGGGCGCTTACAACGGCTCTCTCTACCTCGTAACCGGTTATGATAGGACATCCTGCTACCAGAACCTCGCTTTCTCTGGCTCTTCCTTTCAATCCTCGTTATCCTTCAAATTCTCTTCTGCCCTTCTCCCCACCGGAAATGTTGGAGTCTCGTTGTGCCATAGCTCGTTACCTAGCGATCAACGTTGGTCGGGATCATCTGGCCCGGAGCATACCCTGAATAACCTTTCACCTTTTATTAGAGGATTTAAGGTTATGATAAGGCCAAGCCTCATCCCCAGCTTGAAGCTCTTGGTTAGCGTCTCAGACTTGGCCACGTCCGAAACTCTGTCCAGAAGACGTCAAGGTTTACCAAGCCTTCCACCTGATGAATTCGCTGCGCCGTCAAGGGACCTGGAATTCGCATTGGCGACGACGCCGTCAGTTGCAAGGGATAGCGATTTATCTTCCTACTTGTGGAGCTTTGAGTCTGATTCGGAAACCGAGTCCGACACTCCAATCTTACAGGTATGTGATTTGCTTCTGTAGACTATCTATCTGCCTAATATGTTCTCGTGCAGACGTACCATCCCTCTGAAGTCGTCAACGCATACATACTCGACAAGGTATACTAGGACACCTTCCTTGAAGCTGGTGGCACTGTCTAAGAAAGTCTTTTAGTGCTCTGAGGCTCTCGTTGCTGTTACCCATGACAATGAATGGTCGGCAGTCTTGGAGGAGGTGAGTCTGTGTTTTCGTTGATGGCCCCACCTTTAATGACATCTGTGTTTGGGCTAGACAGATGATTTGTTCCCTGACAAAACAACTTTAATTGACCGAATGCTGAGGAAATATCCAACCAAATTCCAACAAGGTAAGCTGTTTTGACATCGTCTCCATACAAGCTGATTGCGAGACTGGATAGATGCTCCAATGGAGGGAATTTCTAACAGTACCGCTGCAGAACTACCCCGTCATGTCGATGGACCCAGTACGTCATCCTACCCCCTACCACATCCAGAGACACTGATTAACATTCCTATTAGGTGATACCGCTGACGAGATGATGATGATGAAACTTTCGAGAGGACACTCGCAGCCTGCTTCTGATGACGAAGACGAACTGGTCCAGTCCAAACGGCGCAAGCTCAATGTGCTTCTCATTGACGTGACTCCATCTCGGGCAATCGGTATACATGAACAGTCCGGCTCGGATGACTATCGTCATCTTCTCGACATGTCCAAGTCCATGTCTTCCAAAGGGAGTGGAACGTCAAAGACTAAGGAGAATGGGCCGTCGAAGGTCAAGCTAAGTAGTACGAAAGGGAAGGGTGCTGTCAAAGGAAGCTCTATACGAGCCAAATCTGGCTGTTATACTTGCAGAATCCGCAGAAAGGTACGCTGGTGTTACATCTTTCAACTCTCTTCTTTTCTGACCTTATCCCTATTTCCATAATCATCTATCAATATCATCTCCGTTTTGCCTTCTATGGCATTGGCGTAAAAGAAATGCGATGAACGGCAGGACGCACTTGGTCGTTGCGCGACTTGTGTTCGTCTACGCCTTCAGTGTCTCGGCTTTGACACAAAGCGGCCAAATTGTCTCCGAGTACGTCCTACGTTCCTTGATTCTCAAATTTCATGCCAACCAATCATTCATTAGGAGGATAATCAAGTGTCTGTCATCCGGGAAAAGATCAAGAATTTCCTTGCTTCTCAAGGCATGATCAAAGGTCATTCCAGCGCCGATCCCTCGAGAGTGCAGGAAGAGCAGGCAACAATTCTTGCCGACGATGCCCATTCCGATGAGACGCTTTCAGCCTCAGTGCAACCCAGGGGCGGCATACTCATACTTGACGAGGAGGCAGACTACACAGTAGAAACCGAGAGTTACGCCAGTGCTGGTGCTACCACTTCAGGAGCGTACGCATCGTCAAGCAGTATGAAACCTGTCATTCAAAAGGAAGAGCAGTATCCGTGGCTCGAGGTTTGAAACTGATTTTTTTGAGCTTACTAATTCGCAAGACGAGGCAACGAAGAGCGAAGCATAGCGTAGAGATAAAAAGGTGACTAGAGCCTGGGTGTGTGTAAATAGACAAGTGCTTACAGATCTTCGTATATATCAAGGGGTCAGAAATTTTTTTTAAGCTTCGAGCTCTGGACCTACCTACCTTCAGTAATAACGTTGTATACCTAATATAGTAATATCGCAGTAAGATTGGAAGGTGAAGGGCCCCAAGGCACACAAAGGTGAAAGAGGGGCCGGGGATAAAAGCCAACTCCGCGCCGTCCAGTAATAGTAATACTGGTACGCTCGTATTTTTTACGGGCCCAGTACTGGTACGGTGTACCCGTCCTCGTATTCGTACGGGTTCATCTGGAGGCTTGTACGATACGGGACGGGTACTGATACGACAGTATTACGGTTCAATATGGTATACAGGTCTTTTTACCAGGAAATGCCCAGAATTCTAAATTGACCACTGCAAACTGCTCAGAATTTGATAATATTTTTTATTTACAATAATAACGTACGGCAGAAAAGCAGGAGAAAACCCTCGCCGATGCATGGCCGGCCCGTATACCGTACAAACCCGTATGACGGCTGTAAAATACGGTCCAATACGGGATTACCCGTCCAGTACCCGTATCCGTACTGGTCCCTGCAGCAACCTTGTGCGGTACGGTACCAGTACTGGTACGGCGCGGAGCCCTAGACGGACCACGGATTACAGGTTCTCGCTGCAAAAGAGGCGGAGGTTTGGATGTACAAGGAAAGTGGAGAGTGAGATTAATGTGCATAAGGAGGGAGAAGAAGTAGTCTCGTGAACCCAGACTGACGGTACCACTACATGGTATGTAGAGAAGAAGAGAGGAAGAGAGACAACGGAACGAGATAGGAAGAAGCGAAGGGGAAAGGAAACAGCTGATGGAATATGAATTAAAATCTGTAATTTCTGGCCTGAGGTATGGCAGGGAAACCACTCATGGGAATATTTATTACTTAATAACTGGCTGATGCGGATCAGCCCTGTTAAAAAGTTCCAGACTACATATATATACACACATAGTGTAGAACATGTATATATCGTCAGTCTGGTTAACGAGACTAGTTGCTTCTGCATGACCTAGCGTGAAGCACAAGAATCAGCTGGTGAACTGTAGTTTATCCCCTGCTGCTCCGAGCATTGTACATGATCAATAGCAGCGCCGCCTCTTACGGCTGCGGGAACCCGATGAGTAAAGGGGGACGAAGAATCGACGTACTTCTATCAGAGGAGGACCCATTTAGATGTGTAGAATGTATCACCATTCGAGAAAACCTTCGGTAGCGAGAAGTAGAAAATGGCGCTGGCAATTCAAAAGTTCGGCGAATTCCAAGGTGAAATGGTAATACTATGGCAATAATAGTGTCCGGAAAATCAAAAACCCGGATTTTCATGCAAGTTACCACTTTTTTGACCATCTTTTCACACAAGTTGGGTGGAATCCGGACTTTTCATGGTTTTTTTGCGCAACTTCTCATTGATGAAAAGTCAACTTATCTTTCTGTACAAGTTCAGATAACGGACCAAAAAATTCACAGGTTTCACATTCGACCCATTTTTGCGCATGTTGTTGGGGATGGGTTTTACCATGAAATTTTTGCATGATCTCTTGATCTTAGATTCCAAAAGTTACAGGTTCTGGAAATGGAAACTTATGACTATTTTGTGCAAGTTGAACTTCTTTCATAGCTCAAATATTTCTGCAAGTTTCATAGGAAGTATTTCTCCACTTTTTTTTTTGCAAGTTCTCAAGAAGGAAATTTCATTTGGATTTTTAACCTCTCGCAGTCATCGTCAACATGCGCAGAGAGCTACCGTACTGTACAGAGAGTTCTGGGAAATTGGACTAATGAATGGCTGACCGCGCCAATGTCATAGACCTGCAAAATTTCACGAAAGGTACCAGGTAGGAACTTGTGTAAAAAGTCCCGGCCAAGGTGATGTACTCACCTATGGAAATTTCTGTGGTTGTTTCACATGCGTGAACTTGTAAAATTCAGGCCAGAGCCTCTGAACCCAATTTGAACCTGCGAGCGAGCTTTGACTCCACACCCAGTGATACGCAGCTCGAAAAGAGCTACACGAAACTCTCAAAGGCTAGACGATAGCCGGAGAATCCCGTGAGATCGAGGGAGAGGCAGACTCCGAAGATATGGACTGAAATACGATGGATAGATGGTAAGTGGCTGCGCTCTGGGCTGACTGGGATACTGAAAACTTCTCTAGAATACCAGACTTTCACTGGCAACGACGGAGAGGACTGGAGGACGGCTTAAGACGAAAGAGGAAGGCTGGGGAGCTGAAGGTAGACTGGAACTTGGACTGGGCTTTGAGTTACACGGTGAACTGATTTATTAGAGTATTCTACTACTATTTATACCTAGATATTGCCAAGTGCGCAGTAAGTAGGAAGTAACAGTATTCGGAAGTCAGAACAAAGTGTAAAGAAATAAATGAAATAACTAAGTAACAAATCTGGGCGAAACAAAGGATGTAAGAGTGATAAAACAAGTTTTGAGAAGGCTGTAGAAACATGTCTGAAAATATGAAAATATTGTAACGCGTATGGAACAGTCCGAAATCAAAGATAAACAGAACTAAGATGAAACAAGAAACATACGAACAAGTGACAATACTTAAAACAGACGCGTCGCGTTGGGAGCATGATTAGGGGAACTAAAGTAGTACCAAAATGTGGTACTACACCAGAGCTGACCTGTGCAAAAATTGCTGCCATTGACAACTTGTGAAATTTTCGAAGCTGGATATGCACTTGTGTGAAATCTTAAGCATTGTCATGACTTTCTAACTTGCAAAATTCCATGACACCTGTCACACCAACTTGTAAAATTTCTGCCTCAAACCAAAGTTGTAAAATTTGATTTTCCGGACAATATTATTGCCATATAATACTTTGGAATTGAGCCATATTTGCGCTCTTGAATAGTAATACAATCAGATTAGATCCTTTCGTTCATGGACCCAGGCGTCCGAAAGATCCGAAAGTTTTCGATTCAAATTACGACAAAAGGCTCACTGTAAGCCTGCTGTGTAGCCAGTCCTGGTAGTACATCGTTCATTTAGTATATAATCCCAGTAAGTATTTGTGTTCACGAATATCCACTACCGGAAGGCTGCGGGGATAAGCCCCAGCTCCTATGGAATGCTAAGAGGCGTATGACGGAGGTGGTATATCGATCCTTCCCTCCTCTTCCTCGTTTTGGCTGCCACCCCTCTCTATTCTCATATCTTGTCCCTGGACCACTTCAAGAGAGCATGCGGAGGCATCGCCACGACTCGGAGTACCTGGCGTTGTGGTAACTACCACTCTTTCAGTAGACTCCGATAGGTCCCGGACAGCTACAGTATGAGTATCACGGCTCTCTTTCCCGTCGAGTCGAGTCGGATGGACACTAGAAGTGATCAAAGGGAAAGGGGATATACTCCTCCATGTGACGGCACGGCTATTACTTGGACCTTGCTTGTCAATGGCTGGGTCAGGCGCCACTTGACGTTCCAGGTCATCTCCTGCCAAAAGCTCTGGATCCTTGAATTGCCTGATGTTTTTGGGATATTTCCGCTGTCGATGCCAAAAGATAACGATTCCGAACAATACAAATCCTAGTAATGAACCTAAGATGGATCCGACGATAACTGCAGTTTTATCGTGCCTACATAACAAGGATATTGAAGCTGTCAGCACGTTTCTGCCGAGGAAGAAAGGAATTACCTTGGGTTGCTTATTCTGCCATTGGGTTGTGAAGAATCTGTGGGTTGGGGGAGACTGCTGGGTTGAGTGGGTTGATTAAGACTGCTGGATTGAGTGGATTGAGAAAGACTAGTGAATACTATGAGCCATGGCCCATGAAGAAGAAAATAATCTGCATGAAAGAATACCTTGATGTAGCATTATCAGGCTGTACTTCTACAAACATGGAATAAAACGGTAAAATATTTCTGTATTGGCGTCGGTTAGTAAAAAAAATTGCAGCCGTGGTGAAGAGACCTCATACCGGTTGCGCGTGTTGATAGCATTGATCACAAACGCTCTATGTAACGGAAGGTAAACCACTATCCAAAGCAAGAATCGTAAGGCGAACCCGGATTGATTGAAAGACATAAACCCTTGGCCTCCAAACCCAGCTACATTGGGTACACCGTCAGTAGAGGATAAGGTGGTTCTACCCTCGCCGTCTAGCTGTTCCTTCCTGAAGAAGAAGTCTGTAGGATCATCGGAACCTCTAGTCCAAAGGTACACATTGTTTTGGTGAGGGATAGGTTGGGTGGGAAAGGTGATGTTGAGCCCGTGAGCGAGAAAGACTAGGAAACCTGAGAAGAGGCTGAGGGAGAGAAGGGCATGTCAGGCTGAGATGAGGGGAACTCGACTATTAGAACTGACGACAGTGACAAATAAATAGTCCGAAGCATTTGAGCAGCCCGCTGCCAACTGAGAGAAAGGGTTGTAAAAGCTGAGGAAGGGGGAAACCAACGCAAGGGAGGAGAATAGACGACTTTTGACTCACATAGAAAGGATGGACTGAGCGCAATCAATCATGATTGATTTAGGTTGCGTAGTGCTGGTGATTGCGCTTCATGATCGTGGTCACAGCTGAGAAGCCATGCCCTTTCACCCCCATTGATCAACGACAATAGATATTCTCCCAGGAACGATATCATCTCACTGGAAGGATGGCCGTTACAGTGCGTTTGGGGAGACCATCTTCCACTGCTGATGCTTCCAGGGGTATTCAGCCTCATCCATGGGTATCTTAAATCTGTCGTTGACATTATGACAACCTGAATAGAACTACAAATTGGTCACAGGATGGCAGGTAAAATTTGTTGACAATTTGAGAGACGACGACGGAATCGGCAACCAGCACGAACTCATCCTTCGAGCGGGCCATCATCCTCTCAGGACATCACTACTGCCTCAACCTCGTCAAAACAGCCTCATCTTCCAACCCCTTCCTCCTGAGTCCATCCAACGAGTCCCACCCAGCCAATCCCATCGTCACGTTCAGATCCGTGCGTAGCTGTTAGATGAACTGCTCAAGAGATCAAGCAAGGAGAAGACAAGATGATGAGCAAGTCAACGAAGGACAAGAGAAAGACGTAACCCACCGGAAGCGGGTTGTCTTGCTGCTTGCAACTTAGACTTGAGAATCCTCTCGAGAGTGACGACGGACGGGAGTGCACCGTCGACCTGACTACCACCTGTCGAAGAAAAAATGAGCAAGTGGACCTAAACGAGAGGAAGAAAAAGTCGGAGAATACAACGCACCATAGTTGCTCACCACAATCCCCCCTTCTCTCTCCCCTTCAACAAATCCACCATCCTCTCCGCATCTGCAACACTCTTAATCCCCTTCAAAACCACGGTTTCTTCCCATTCCTACAAAATAAAGTCGAGATCTTCCCAAGATCTATACAACTCCGTATTCGCCTTCCCTAACCAGGCCTGACCAAGATAAACGTCTTCTCATGCTTTGGCTTGTCGTTCCTCTGTCACTTTTTGCTCACGAATTCGTGCTAAGATTTCTTGAGCAATGAGGATTGTATGGGAACTCACTTTCTCTTTCCTTGCCCCCGTCGCCGGGTGCATTGTTGTCGTAAGGGTCTGCAGCGGAACGTTTGTGCATCTTCATGAAGACGGGATCCATTCTAACGATCTCGACACCAACGCCTAATCCAAACGGTAGGTAACTCCGCTGACGAAGGGTACGCCTAGTTTACCGGCTGCACGCGTTGGAGCGAGTTCGCCGTCTGGACTAAAGATGCTTTGTATACCGAGGGGAGCAATGATGATGGGAGAGGGGTATCAGACGCCGAAGAGAGGTGGAGAGGAAACGGGTGTCGGTGGGCACGAGAATGCGTGGAACGATACGGAGGGAAAGGAAGGCAGCGAGGTTGGCGTGGTGAGTTGAGGAGATACCTCCTGAACCGTAAGCGTAGTCGAATGGACCTGTAAACATATGTAGGTTAGACTACGTAGACATAGAGAAAGGATACACACACCAGACCATTGTTTCACCTCTTCAAAAACGGTCAAGGTCCCTGCTATCCAATGTAAATGTCTGGCATGTACTTGCTTCTAGGTGGGGTTTGAGGTGAGACATGGATGATATCGAAGTGGTTGGAATGAAGAAGATGCGCGGGTACACGGCCTTCCGAACCTGAACCCCGGGCCAGGGTAAATAGGCATGTTACACGTAGGTTTTGACTTTCCGCCCTCAACACGTGACGTCTCGATTAGGCAGGTGATTATGTCATGTAGAGATATTGTAGTTTTCGGCAAGTTTTCGGTGAATAATATTTCTCGGTGGTCCGGAAGCCAGAAAGGAGAACAAAAGAACTTGGACCACTAGGTTCCCAATTGGGAAAATTGGACTTTCAACCGTTTTCACCTCCTCTCCTCATCGTCCGCAATGTTCTCCAGCTTCCAAACCTCTGTTCCCGACGTCTCTCCACCTTTTCCGAGCCTCGCTATACCCGTTGATGCCATCAACGATCAGCAGACACACGCCGCCAATTCTAAATTCAGTTCTTGCGATCGGGACAGGTACAGCATCCCCGGAACATTCGAATACGATTCATGCCACAACTACACAATGTCATGGGGCTCAATGGAAGAATTCCGAGAGTGGCTAGAACGAGAAGAGGACGACAAGCTCATTTCACTTTGTTGGCGAGGGATGAGTGGGGTCATGGTGAGTCGTTTCGCAGAACCGGGGTGCGTCAGCTAGTATATCTACTTCATCTTCTCAATCCTTGCCTTTACCTTCCCCTGCTCCTGCTCCACTTGCTGCACCTCCCTCTTCTGCACCTCCTATTCCCACTGCTGTTGCCACTCCGCATATAGCCTTACCTTACCCAAGTCAAACCCAGGTGTATCCAACACCTTCTCAACATTATACTCATTATTATCCTCCTTATCCTTATTATTCCATGCCTTATGGACAGTTTTCTGGTCCTTCGGGCCCACGTACTTGAGTAGATACTCTGTTGTACAAATGTATTCAAATTTAGGAGCTCCGGAGCTCGTCCGAATAATCTTTATTTGTTCGAGACAAAATGTAGCCGCCTTTTGCCGAGGACAAATAACCTTCCTTTTCTGTCCGTGAGAACATCACGTGTTGAGGGCGAAAAGTGGACAACTGTTACACGTAGCCACGGTTTGTCACTAAGTACGGTTTTGATGATTAAGAATCTCACTGACGCACACTAACGACGGCTCTGATGACGGTGACAGTAGTGAGATGGCCAGGCCTCGCAAGAGACGCATTATCCGTGGTACGTTGGTGGTACGTCATCCAGCTTCTGCCTCAAATTTTCGGATTCTTAATCACACGTACCACCTTCTTTCAAGCTCGAAACTGAGCCGCAGGTCGAACTCGATGGTGCGTACTTTATGGATAAACAAAGCTTTCACGCTAATTGTATTCTGATAGCCATCGACCTCACCAATACCGATGCCGAGGACACACCTGAGAACATGGTTCAAGCGAATATCCCAAGCCCAGGGCCTCGCCTTGAGGGCCGGGTCAGGTCCTACATATAACCACTGGACCTGAACCTCAGGCCTCAGGGTCGGTCCAGGTCGGATGAAGGGCCAACGGGGTCGGGCCCGGAGGCAAGACTGTGTGTGTGAATCAGGTTCCTTTGAAATCGACACTTCGTATTAAATTTAGGACTAGGCACATGTACAGAGATGTACACACTGACGCGTACAAGCATTTACCATCTGATCGCAACAACGAAGGATCTTGATCAGGCCGGAACTCTTATTCCAGGACCTGGAAGCTTTCATTCCGCATAATTTGTCCATCATACGGCATAGAAGACTCACACGAGAGACAGTAAGGCACTAAGTTGTCCACGACTCTACTATTCCCTCAGGCAGCAGCGAACTTAACGGAGAACATTACTCTCCCTAAGGTCTTAACCTATAAAAGAACCAGTCGGAGGATGAACTACTATAGCCAGCCAACTGGTCAGTACTCGAACAGCCCCAGCAATGCTCTTCACCACTGCCCTCTTCTTCGCATTTGCACTTCTGCTACCAGCCGCCTCTGCTGCAGCACCACCTCCTTCACTCCGTCATAGCTGTGGGTCTGACGCCCGAGTGATCGAAGAGAAAACTTTCGTGCATGAAAGCAAGGAGATCAAGCTAGTCACCAAGTCATGCCCTGGCTTTGCAGGACTGAGGAATGTAACAGCTTCCTCCGGGAACGCTGTAGAGAAGCGTCAGATCTCACAATGCAGCAACTTCTGTAAGTCCGTCTCGACATTTTCTTTGGCGATAGTTCCTTGTTTACTTACCTAAAACTTTTTTCCTCGACTTTGCAGGCTTGGACATCGCCTGCGACCCAACTGACCCCCAGCCCGTGTCCACCGATTGCAATGTCCTTACGAACTTCCTCATTGGCCTCGGAGAAACCGTTGCTGTACCCCCGCAAGGGGTGATTGAAGCTACCAGCGGGACATGTTTCTACGATTACGCCAATTTCGATACCATCGAGTATGATGTGTGCACTAGCGGATTTGTACGTTGCAATTTCGGATGCCATTGACATTGTTATTGGTTTGATAGTGATAGTCTGAGCTAACGTTCTGAACTTTTCTGTCTTTCCTACGTTTCTACGTATACAGGGCCGATCGGCACAGGATGCCATGACTGACTGCCTCCTCATTGCCCCTCCAGTTGGTACAATCACAGCTGCATTTTGTCTCCCCGAGCCCCAAGAAGGGCCAGGGAATGACTATGCTATTGAGTAAGTGTACTCAGCTCCTACCGGCGGCATCCTCATGCTCAAAATGTTTTTTGTAGAATCGGTCATGTTTAAGTGTAGCAAGAAGGTTCTTTATGTACAGTAAATTTACTTAGCATAATTTCATTGAACCCGGCAGCCGATGTGAATGATTTAGCCTCCGTTTACAAGGCAGTCCTCTCGGCCAGGAGTCGATAATGTTAAAGTCAAAAGCATGAATTGTCTCTAAAGGTCCATTCCAGGTTTGGCTCTTCTTGCATCCCAGGACCTAACGTCTTGATCTTCCATCTGTCCATCATTTCCTTCAGGACGGTAAGGCACTGGGTGCCCATGACTATATTTCCCTCAGGCAATAAGCAGGTTGGTCAAAAAAGATCACTCTGATTTTCTGACATAAATCGAACCAATCGACGTCTGACCTACTGCTCAGTTTCGAACGACGTCCACAATGCTCTTCATCACTGCCATCTTCGCATTCGCGCTTCTGTTACCAACTGCCTCAGCCGGGGTGGCTCCTTCACTACATAATAGCTGTTTCGTAGAACCGGTCAGGTTCCCCTCAAGGTTCCCCCAAGCTGATCTGCGAATCAGCCAGTTATATACTGTACATATAGCCAATGGCTGTTAAATACAAAATCGATCTGATTCCAATGAACAACACTCAGAATCATGACAAGGATACGCGAATTCATGGGCTTTTACAGCTGTCTGCAGCAGTATACCTTCCGTACTGATTCCATTGCTACTGCGGTACCGTCCTGAGCGCCTGCTTCGCTTGTTCAGCACTCAACCCAAAACCCATCAATGCTAGCTCCTTCTGTCCCTCATAGAAGGCCATTTCATAGTCTGCGTCGACCTTTTGATCACGGTCTTCGGTCGCTTCCTTGGAATGCAAAAGTCCTTCTGCCACCGAATATAGATTGTCAGTTCCAATGATGCGCCAAGAACATTGAATGTACAATACCAGGATCTTCTTCCAGCTGCCTCGTCACAATGTACTGTATGTTTCTGTAAGGCCTACGGAATCCCGCCAGAAATAGCTTTTGCGTATGAGCGAGTTCTTGGGGATCCCAAAGCCAAGGCTCTTTTGTGATGAGTTTGCGTGCATCCTCGAGAGTCATCACTTCTCGTCGCATTGGACCTGAATGGTACTGATGGACATGGACAAGGGGTTCGTACGGGGAGACTGAAGGGTGGGCCTCTCGGTATTTTCTCTCGTCCGACGGTGCATCCTTTTCGTGGTCATGTATACCTCGTTCAACGAGGAACATCCTGAAAATTTTCTCGCGATCATCCAAAGGCTGAGCCAATCCATCTAGTCGAGGGAAAATATAACATTGGCGTCGAGCATCAATGTGGAAGGTAATTTGGACACATACAATTACGAAGGTAGAATGCAATGAAACACTGTTTTGCTGTATGGGAGGGACCACCTTTTGAGTTCTTTTGGCATTTCTCGCTGCAAAAACAAGCGATCCGACACTGGGAACAGCGATACACTTTCATAGGGACATGGGTGCTGCCACACTGTGGACACTAGGTCAAAATATCAACCTGAATACGACTGAACAATACAAGAAACATACGCACTGGACTGTTCTGATATATCTGCTTCCATGCATCCTTCAGCAGAAAGCGCTCTTCCACCAGTTTTTCTAAGCTGCAACCATCTAGACTTGACCTGTTTTTGAGAATCCTCAACAAACTTCTTGTAGTAACCCTTCTTCCCGATCTCCCGCCAAGATTTGGATAATGCTCTCAAAACACAGAGAGTTGTCGATTCTGCGGCGATACTATCCATAAGCTGAAAGTAAAGAGCTTGTACACCGCGAATGTGAAGTGACGCATCCTCGGGAAAGAGTAGAGGCACGGCTCGCAGCATCAAAAGTAACAACCGATTTTGAAGTGCACTCCCGACGACTGCATGTCCTCTAGAATGGAAAGTTTGATCTATATATACAATGCAATATGTGATGGCGCCCAGCAGGTCGCGAAGCTCATACTCGTCTTTGGTACGAAACAAAATGAGTTTCTGGAACAGAGCTATGCTCCAATAGACTGAGTGATGAGCTACAGCAGCACGTCGCAATTTTCCAGAATAGCTGATGGCTGTGTTAAACACCGCAACGGCCGTATGAATATCCTCGATCGGAAGAGTGAACTCGACGCATGAAACCAGTCCTTGGATGACCACAGAGATAAAGTTGACGTCTACCTGGTCGAAGCTTGCAAGGAAAACATCGTAATGAATGCGACTCCAGTCCGGGGAGGCGGGAATGCCCTGTAGAGCGGCATGGCAGTTTTTTGTCGTTTCATCAAAGACTCGGACCCGTGCAGTGCGAACGAATAGATTAATCATGAATGAAATGGTGCCAGGGATTTTGAGCACGGAATCAGCGATTGCTCTGTAGTATGTAACAGAGCGTATGAGCTCAGAAGCGACGGAGAGTAATGAGTCGTGGAATTCTCTTGCTTCGCGGTTTAGGGCCTGAGATTTCGTGTAGATGCCGATGAGAACGGTCAGACATGATTGGATACGAGGCCAATTGTTGCATATGGACTTGGAAATCTTGTCTGTGACCACTCCTCCCTTTCGTAGACACTTTGCAATAGCCCCCAAAGAGGTTTTGGCGAGGACGTGTGACGAATCGGGAGGAGCGGATAGTAGGTCAACGGGTTCCGGAAGTTGCGGTGGGATATGACGCATGAAGATGGGAATGGTCTCCCAGAACTCGTGGCTAAATTGCACGACTTCTCCTAACTGTTCGATGGCCTTGTAAGATCCCCGCTTTGCGCTGGTCTTGAGAAGCTGCCATCAAAAACGAACAAATCTTGAGTTATTTTGATGAGGGGAAGAGAGTAACGGAAGTACTTCAAAGGACATCGATCAGCGTAGGAAGTGCAGAATGGTGGAATAAACTGAATGCAGCTCAGTCCACCGGATAAGTGGCACTGACAGTGGAAGTAGCGGAAAAGGGCCAACAGTGAACACGTGTCATTGGCAAGGACTTCTATCTTTGGCATCCTCGGGCTTTGGCCGAGAACGCGCAGAGTAATAGTTCACGCATTGCGAAGACACTCCTGTTGCCATGGGTCGTTCTGCAAAACTTAGAAATAGCTTTCTCGAACTCAAGGTACTTGAGTCGTCATCCTTCCAAGCCACTGGCATTACAAGTCCTTGAAATTTGTCAATCAAAAGTACGTAGTTCGCATGAGTAGTTAGTTCTCCTTAAAAGCAGGCCCAAGAGGCTTCGGATACGGTTGCCTCTGGAAATACGTAGCCGCATTGAGCAGGAAGAAGTCCGTATCCTTTCTGTCCCCCTGAAGAAACATCGTATGTGTGATCATATATACGAAAGGCTTTCCAGTGAATGCGGATACTCGTCAAAGAGATATTCAAGGCCTCGATGTTCTGGTCTGGTCGAGGTACCCTTCAAAGTGAAATAGAGAGAAAGGTACCACTAGAAATACTCTTCACATGAGTAGCTTGCAGACGGACTCACTTTCCATTGATTGAGCATAGACTCTTCAGTCCTTTTCCCACTCTTACGACGTGAATTCATAATGGCAGCATCAACCTGTTCTGGGAGGAAAGGTACACTACTGTTTACACTAGAACCTCCCACCTCATTCTCATCACTATCGCTCTCGCTACCTCCCTCTTCGTCTTCTCGTGTCTGTCCAACTGATGTACCACTATATCCCTCTTCAAAAGACCCTTCAAGTATACGCGCCTGAGTTTGTCCCACAAATGAAAGGTATCAAAACAAATTTGAATACCTTGACCAATTCTCTTGACATATATGAAGAATCCCCGACTCCGGACCGAAGGGACAGGAGGAGGGACGTGTCCCACCGATCGATCAACAAATTCGGGTTCTGAAATTTTAAACGGCGATTTCCGCAATGAGGTCATTGCCTTCTTCATGTCTTCGTCTCGCTGCCAATGCTTGCCCATTGTTTTTTTGTTCCAGCGTTGTCTGAGCCTTAACAACGTTTGCCTGCTATAGATCTTCTCCATCTTCATCAGCGTGCTGACCGTAATTTGACTTTACTGCACCCAAAAAGCAATCAGAAGTGTTGGGAGCTCACTTCATCGCCAATTTCCTCGCTGAAAAGCTCGCTCTTGCTGAGAACTCGTCTACAGTTACTTCCTCTGTGCATGAGTATCAATTCAAGTATCAAATAATGGACCGTGAACTTGGTGAGAGCTTCTGTCATGTTCTCGGCGAAAAGTATTATATTTGATGGCTTCCCTCGGTTGCCGTCAATCGCTCAAAGGCTTCAAACATTGGCTAAGGACGCCTGCCGCTGTGGATCTCATAGTCCGTTGTTTTAATTCTCAATCATCTCAATTCTTAGCTGAAGTTGTAATTTCTATTCCAGTGTCTGCCATAACGAAAAGGGATTTGACAGTTTGTACTAGGCTTCCAAGGAAGTTCTAACTCATTATCTGTTGTCTTTTCTCATTTTTTATTGCTCGATTGAGAATGTTATCTGCTCGGACATGCCGCTAGCGCTTCGAATTGGCTATCTACGAGCCTGAGTCACAGTTTCGGATCCAACGAGGTTCTCGCTCAACTGTTCTTATTCTGTAGGCCTGAAAGCTGTGTTTCTATGTTTGAAGGTGAAGATCATGTAACCGTGGTTGAAGAAACTATGGCCGGTGTATTTGGCACTGTCGTTGATGTCATTTTTTCCCATCCAGAAGTTCATTCCGACTCTGGATGTAAACAAGAAACCTCACAAAACCTAATTCTTGATGCGATTGATTTGTATCGACTGCAGTTTTTGGAGGAAAGAGATTGGTGAACCTGCAACTTGCACTGGCAGGAAGGCTGCTTGCATGAGTGGAAATGTTTTCGGAGCTACGCTGGACCCGAACCTCAACTCAACTGCTGCTGAGTTTGGCAATTGGGCATACAACGGAGTCGGGGACTGGCGCATAAGTTGCGCCGCTAAGAATTCTATTAAGGTTTCGAGTTTTTTTCGAACGACCGGCGGAGTTTGAAAAGAACGGCTGGGTCCGAGCCTAGGTTTCCTCCTACTGCGACTATTACACTTGCCTCAAGGCTCTCACAGATATGATCTATCTATCAGGGAATATATGAAAGAAGATAGACGCCATAAGGTATGAGAAGTGTGATCTAGAACCGAGGTAGTGGAAATAATGATGAAATATAGAAGGACAGGCACGACCCGTGACACAATGCTTGCCTCCGCAGCTATTCACCTCAGGAGCTGTACTCTGCCACCTGTGTATAATTAATACTTGAATCCGTGTATGGATGTCTGCGCCTTGCCCGAAAGGCCACCCGAGTTGTTATTCATTATTTTTCCAATGACACCAAAACGTTCTGAATTAGAAAAACGCCAATTGACGCCAACTGAGGTTTGCAATTGATTCAGATTCTCAAGTGCGCCCAGTAATAAATTGAGATCGAATCAATGCTTCGGCTCTTGCTACATTGGGCTTTAGGCGCTAGACGGTAGACCCCTCGTATAAATAGTAGATGTAGTCTTCTAGCCTCCTGCTGTTTTCGGGCCGCTATCCTCAGATATTCACTGAATCCCCGGGATGACGAGTCAATCCGATTATTACCAACCTTTCAGCGTAAGCTTCCTCCGTTGGAATCAAATCCTAGCCTATTTAATAAACGCGAATCTATCAGTCAAGTCAACCTATCCTCCTCCCCCCGGTCTCTGATTCGGTCCGTTCATCGTTTCATCTATCTTTATTCTCTCTGCTTATTGTCTCTGTTTGAAGAGCGTCGACTCATCTTCAGTTCGCTGGGCCGACAAAATACGTCCTTGGATAACTGGGGCTACAACTGATGACATCGTTGAAGCTGATCCCGATATAGTACAAGCATACCAGCAACGATGGCAGCTCAAATGGAACTATTTTTCAGATGCTGCCCCCCAAGAGATGCAAAAGCAGCTCGAAACGGTTATCGAAATGGATACGAAAGAAATGAAGAATCGAGTCGATTGGCTGGTGAGTGGAGAGCTTATTTTTTGAACGTTGGATTTTTGTTCAATCATTGGTTATAGTCAAAAGAATTTGAGCGGTTAATTGATCAATTCACTGAGCTTGATCTCGTGAGAGTTCATTTTTCATAAGACCATCGCCCTAATATAATACTCTCCAAAGACTCAAGCTCAGGCTGAACTGACTACTGGGCGTGTTTTCGCAGTTTCTTTGATAGAGGAATCTATGCATATACAGGTACGCTCTTTTTTCTTTTTTATCAAAATTCTTTCGAAGTCTGAGTATATCTCGTAAGATTAACTCGAACTTAGACGGAGCGAGACAATCGGTCAGTCTCTGTTAATTTTCATTCAAATGCGATGTTCAATGTTCCTAGCTAAAAAATGCAGAAATCGTCTATCAGTTCACCCTGCAATCATTCACATTCATTGTCGCACTTCATCGACGTTACCGTCTCGGCAATAATACTCGTAGTCTGGTGAGATTTCTTTTTCGTTAGTTATTCAAAGTCATCCAATCCTTTTGGAATTTTCAGCATCTTGATACACAGGGAAATCTAGTTACTAGCCGGCAGGTCGATGAAACTAGGAGCTCCCAAGAGCATTTTTACCCGTTGACTCCCAATGGAAATGAGGTTCCAATGGAGAGTATGTCCTCCGCTCATCCAATGCAAATGCCGAACGTTTCCCCGGAGTTCCCACAGCCTCATACATCTACTTCCCATATTCCACAAAGCCAAAACTTACAAATTATCCACCACTATCCTCCTGAGCTGGTTACACCACACGGAACATCCAGCGCTACAATGCTACCAAACATTAATCAAAATCAATTAGCCCAACAAAGTGTCAAATCGTCACACAAGTAAGCAAGAATCATGATTCATTTATATATTTACGTCTTAAACCAATCATTGATCACCAGAACCTCAATTGCTGCTCTTCTCACAATAGGATTTTTCGGAGCGTCAATCACCTGGTCTACAGTATTCTCTGGAACAAGAGGAAATATGGCTCTTATTTCCTGGTCAGCTTCCACATTCATTACTTCCAGCGTGTGTGCAGCGTCTGCTAGTGTGCTCGTGACAAGCGAGGAGGAAATTGTTGAAAAGCACTCGGAGGTCCGTTGGGTGGTTAGAATTCTCAGTCGAGTTTCATCTCTTCACATTTTTGCTGGTCTACTGCTACTCAGTGTTACAATACTTACTTTAGATCCTGAAGAAGATAGTGTTGTAAGTTCACACCGACATCGAGACTGGGCTATAATATCTGCAGGTATTTACTCGTTGATCATCAGTTTCGTCGCGGTCTCTGTTTCTGTTGCGGTATGGCATAGATTTACACGCAGACAATGGTTTTACTAGAACTAATGATTAGGGTTTACTTACCTTGAGCTGTGATATGAATTTTCCGTGACTCCTCACCCCGTTTGCACTTCGTCAATGCATCCCCTGGCTCCTGACCCAAACCGCACACTAATTTCATATGTCCGCTCTGACAGGCGAATCTTTTCAGGGATTAGACACCGACATGTTTGCATGCAGAATCCTCGTCCTCTGGATAGCGAAGTTACGAGTCCTCATCCAATGAGGATTCGTTCTTTATTCGACCTGAAATGTTCAGTTAAGTAGGTTCAAGCCTTTGATTGGTTAGATTTATTTGTTTTACGATGTTTACGTCGCTTTCTGACACCTCGCTTCCTGCACTTTTCCCAACTTGAAGTCGCTGTACATGCAACCTGGATCTAGCGGAAAGCTAAGAGACTTTCCGCGTTCTTAAAGAGGTCGGATTGCGAGATTACAAGACTAGTTTTGTAGAAACTCCCTCTTTCCGAAGACGAAGTTTTCATCCTGGAATCACTTCCCTCAGTCATCGATCTGGCTATCTACGATCACAGTGGATACTATCAACATCATATCATGTCGCCAAAACTCCTCCAGCGTCTTAACGCTACCAATTACCATCTTTCCAGGCTCGACAATGCCAATAATGTGTCCAATTCCAATTCGGAACTTTTACCTCAGCCATCGTCGTCTGTGTCTGCGCCGCAAATTCTTCCCTTATCCCCCAAGCTCACTACAATCTCATTTAAATGTGCATTTATCACCGATGCTCTCCAATTTGACGAGGATGCATTCGGAGACATGATTACCTCCCAGACATGTCCTACAGTTCCAGCTTACCTAGAAGGAACAGCGACTTGGCGGGGCAAGTTGGGCGACGTAGAATGTCCCCGCTCCGTGTATACTTACGTGAAATGCCTGAAGATACGTTGGGCAGTGTAGATGAGGGATTCCGGACCGCGTAAATGGGGAGGGTTTAGTGCTGATCATTTTCTTCGAGTTCTTCCCTGATTGTTGGTTTTGTTGAGTTTGAGAGCACACGATTTTGTGTTCACGGCACACTATTGCTCTTTATGTACCTGTATGATAAATGTAGACATGTATTCTCTGGGTCGAATCTCAGTGCACACTGGGGAACGAGACAGACAAGGAAGGGAAAGGACGATGTCCATGAGATAGAAAATGACGAGGACAGATTTAAACAATGATGGGAACAATGCAGGGACGAGGGGACGAAGAAACCGACAGGAACGTGAACTAGGACGAGTAGTATTTTGATGTCGACGACGGCGACAACGATAAGGGCGACTACAACCCTGTTGACCCCTCATCTAACTCCAACGGGCCTGATCCCCTCTCCATTGCTGCAAAAGTCAAAAGTCAAAGCCAAATATCATCCGTCATCCCACCGGTCCACACCCATCGCTATGGTTCACACTCCACCATATACCCGGGCCTGACTGAAGATTCCCATTCCCATCAACGCATCCAAACCAAACATAAAATTGCCCAAATCCAAATCCAACTCACATCCCCGCACGCACACCACGAAACGTAGATCGGACTGACTGACCCGATCAATGCAGGCGATAGTCATAGACCCGTAGACCCGAAGAACCGGTATTGGACAAAAGATGAGGAAGAGCCTGGACAAAGTAAAAAGCAAAAAGATCGAGAGTAGGTTAGATAGCTTCTAGTCTGTGGAGAGAAATAAGACTTAACGGAAATAATAATAGAAATGAGAAATGGGATAGAGAAAGCAAGTCAAGGACGAAAGACGAAAGACGAAAGACGAAAGAAAGACCAGAGATAAGAGCAAAGGTCAGCCCCAACGCACAGCTGGCAACGGGAACAGGAACGGGACCGGGACGATGAGGATGAAGATAGAAGACGAGAAAGATGAGAAAGATGATAAAAAAAGAATGTAACACACTTGCTTGCCCAAACGAAACGACCCCCAAACGCCTCCAGTACCAACAAATCTCGCTGAGAGACTAGAGTCAGAAAGTCACAGGCTCTATAATTTGCAGTTGGTTTTGCCGTTTTCGAGGAACGTGATTCGGAAATTCCTAACGGCAGCGAGTAGAGGGAATAAAGGGATATGTATATCCGAAGCCGCGGTGGTGAAGAGTGAGGAGGAGGGGATGCGGTAGGAGAGCAGAGCTAGAAGAGTGAGGTGGTTAGTGTACGCCGTGGACAACGAGAACAATGAGAATGATAGAAGATAGAAAGAACTGAAGAGTGACGAAACGGAAAAAGAAAAAGGGAGAGATGAGGAAGATACAACCAAAAAAAAGACTCTGAAGACACTCACCAGTTCTCCCCCGAACGACTGTCTCATTCCTTTCATCCCATTCTTGCCCAATGCCCGTAAGAGGCCATCAATAGTCACCGCCCTTCATACATGGTTTTGATTAGGAAAGAAGGTTTGACGCCGTAGGGGACCCGAACAAAGGCATGTGCGGAAGAGTTGCTGATGGGGGGGTGGTTCTGAGTGTAACTGCATATGCGGATTTGACACGTGGGTGCTGGGACGAAGATGAAGAGACGTTGAGAATACCACGGACGACGGACGACGGATTATTTCGCACTGCAAAAGAGGTGGAGGTTTGAATGTAGAAGGAAAGTGGAGAGTGAGATTGATGAGCATGAGGAAGGAGAAGAAGAGAGGAAAGAGACAACGGAACGAGATAGGAAGAAGCGAAGAGGAATGGAAAGGATACGAGGAAAAGGAAAGGAAATGAAATAACCTGGTAGGCACTGGAGAAGTGGATGGGTGTTGGACGTCGAGCGAAAGTCGAGCGAAGCATAAAAAAAGTAGACTCGTAAGTACTCCGTCAGACAAAGCGGAGTTTGAATTATTATTCCTACGACTACTCAATTACACTGGTCACCGAGTACAGAGGTTCTATGATTTACTCCTAATGCGACTATTACACTTGCCTCAAGGTTCTATCAAAACGTCGTTCATTCCTGCATAAATCGTGGTCAAACACACGACCAAAAACAAACAGTAACCGGACTTACAATAGGTTCTCCACTATCAACAGCGAAATCCAGCTCTTCTCCTTCATCATCGAGCTCGTCCCATGGAGCATACACTTCCTCAAGTCTAATGTCGTCTTCTCGTCAATAGAGTAAAAATAATAAACAGAAGAAAATGAACTGACACGTCTTCTTCACCATTCCCGGGCCTATCTCCACGAACCGCAATACCTACTCGTCCCCAGTTAACTTGCTTGAGCCCGTAAAGAGGGTAGAAGCTATATTTCCCATCGGGGTCGACGCCTTCCTTAATAAGCCCCTGGGCGTTGCTGGAATTCCACTTCACGTCAACGTTGCCGCCAACAGTGACTGGTGCAGCAACCGGAATCGGAGCGTCTGTCTTCAACGACAGCTCAAAAACGTGGTCCTCTAGCACAGTTGAGATATTAGTTAATCAAAGTTGCAAATACTTATCGAAAGACCAATCGACTCACTATTCCTCCCAAGATACAGACAAACCGCCGGGCAACTGACAACGTCCGTACAGACCACCCTATGCTTCAGCACCGACTCAAATCTCTTCTCGAGCATTGTACCTGTTGGGAAGCCACGCATGGTACTGATTCGAGGGGCGAGGAGTACCAATAGCGCTCCTTTATTACTCTTGAATTCCCATTTTCCTACAAATCCGACGTCCGCGATAGATGGACTAACACAGCGGTAAGTACAAGGCTGGAGGTTTTAGAACATGGATTTACATTCCAACATTAACAGAAGGAGATATTGACACCTCCTTCACGCCTTTGGAGAGGTACTTCTCGAATTTGGTCGGGACTGTCGTTTGGACGGGGTAAGATTCCATCACAGGCTTCGTCTCTGCCAGCTCATAAAGGTTCCCCTCGACGAGAAATTCCCCAGTAGTTTGGTCAACGCGACCAAAGTCGCCTACCTATAACCATCAATCATTCAAAGTCAGCAATGGTACTGGTGGTGCGCACATGAGGATGAAGGAAACGAGTAAGTTTACCTTGACTTCTTTATTGACATCGATATTGGCCCATTTATTGTTGGTCACTTGAAGCAGGAGATCGATAAATTTGCGCGAGTCTTGATGGCCAAAAGCAAACATGACTATGAGGAGAGTGAGTTGCAGCCCCATGGAGTCTGCAGCATCGTTATATGCATGGATTTGGCTGGCAACGGAGCATCGGACGTTTGAAGATGGTGCAATCGATGATGACTGTTCACATTATGAAGACCCGAGAGTTTATAACTTCACGTGAATGCAAAGAAGCGATTCATGGACCGGAGAAAGCTGCGAGGCCTGGAGTCTAGATGGCTTGATTCGTCCAACTTATCTAAGGGCGCTTTTTATGGAGCTTGAAGCTTGAAGACGCATCGATGACTTGGGTTCAGGTGCACCTACTGATACTTGACAGCGTTGAGGGTGGCCAGACGTGCTTCTGACTGACAGCGTACACGTTCCGAAACTGATAGGTGAAGCAGAAACAGGAAAGATACAAGCTATGTTGAAGTGCTAGCCTTATCGGATGGTGAGTGTTAAGTATCAGGACTGGTGTCTTGCGCCGGGAACGGTTGATCGAAAGGCCTCGTCCTATTGACGTCCATCAAACTATGCTTCTCCCGATCTACAGCAACAACAAGCCCCGATTAAATTCTGAATCCTTGGGCAGTGTGCAAATCGCGCGCACGCCTCGTTCTCAGAACCACCCTTGATCATTGCCGAACCTGTAGGTTTGGTTCCACAGGAAGTTCTTTACTGGACCCATATATGGTAGTATTCGGAAAACCGGCTTCTACCGGTCACTGAGTCAGCGACACGTCACAGTCAAAACGTCGCCGTTTCTTTCCTTCCAACCTCTAGTGCTCTTGTTGCTCTTTCACCCCTCTTGCCTCTGAAATGTTTTAGATGTAGATCCGGAGTGGAAAGAATACCGAAAAGAATACACGTGTAATCCAACAGGTTCGGCCCTCGTCGCTTACGGCCATACCCCCCAGTCATCGATTTAACAGCTTTTTGATACTAGCTGTAACAAGGTTAATTTCCGTTCTATACTTACCTTTCACCGTACTATATATCAAGCCAAGCTTCTGCAATTTTGATCGACGACGCTGAAATCACCTACAGGCTACAGTCATGTTCCTCAGTCAACACGATGCGACGGTTCACACCGTCTCGGAACTACTCTGGTATCTACAACGGTAAGTTGAATGCATATCTACTCCCATAGCTTCATTCTAATTTACGTTGAAAACCTAGTCCTTCTGAAACGAGGTAAAGCATGTCTGCAGAGAGGCAGAGGCACTGACAACAATATGATACTAACTTACAACCTCTATATCCCATCTGATAGCCCTGAATCCGTCTCGAACGCCGAACGTGAGGTGCCTAACAGTCTTCAAGATTCTCCGACCGAAGTCTTAGAAGAGGATTTGTCGCAGTAAGTACTTACTATCCTGCGTAATCGTTCCTCAGGTGTTACAACAGTTCAATAGACTAGAACCCAGCCCTCCACGTATCATTCCCATCGATCGGTGAGTTATCTTATCTTCAACAAATGATTCAATCTTTAATTCGCTCCTGCTCTAGTCCACGTCCCTCCTTATTCGCTTTAATCATCGGCATCAACGAGTATGTTGATCCTGGCATAAAGAATCTTACTGGAGCTGTAGCCGATGCAGACTCCGTTCAAGATTTCCTATTAAAAGACATCGGCGTGCCACAAGAACAAATCAAGAATCTTCGTAACGCAGAGGCAACGAGACTAGCGATTGAAACCGAAATTCAAAATCTCTCTAGTAGCTCAGCTATCGAGAAGAATACTCCTATCCTGATCTTTTATGCAGGTCATGGTGCGCAGATGCCTGCTGGGGATTTGCCAGCCACAAATGAGAAGATTGAGATGCTTATTCCGCATGACTTTTCCCTCGCTGGGTCGGAGGATGAACAAGGACAAGGCATACTTGATGTGAAACTTTTCGTCTCTACTCGCGGACCTTGCTTTAAAGAAAGGTAAACAATATCGTGAGTGCAAATATTATCATCTTTACATACCATTGTTAACTTGGCATCAACGTAGACTTGCATACTCGATTCCTGTCATTCTGGCTCTGGTACACGCAGCGACGAAAAGGATTCTACCTTTGCCGTTCGTAGTATCGAGCTTCCTCAAAATTATACTATCCCACTGTCAATCTTTCCTTCTCATTCCGATTTGGAATCATCCCGAGCATCCGCCATCGCGAAAGGTTCAGAGAACACTGGATTGCGATCCCATGTTCTCCTCGCTGCGTGCTTGCCCAACCAAGATGCCAAGGAGCGACACGGCTCGGGAGCATTCACTAGTGCTTTGTTGACATTGTTGCGGGAACATGGGCTCGATCAACTCACCTATCAGGGGGTGATAGCTAATCTTCCGGATCTTCCGCAGTAAGCATTTCAGAAGTCTCATACCGTGACATCTAGTCTTCGAAGCACTAACTCTACTCTAGACAGAATCCTCAATGTGAAGGCGTCCACCAAGATCGTATTCTGTTTAACTCCAAGGTATCCAGCCCCAAACGCGAACTGTATCTTCTGAAACGTAGCGTTCACAACCCTGGCCATTTTGTGCTTCAAGCAGGAGAAGCACATGGAATTACCGCAGGAGCCGAGTTCGATATCTACTCGGATAGGGACATGACCTCTTTCATCGGCAGTGTCCGCGTCTCTGAACCCCCATCTTGCTTCAAAGCTTTGTGCACTATCAAATACGAAGCCGATTCCAACTCAGCTCTTCTTCAAGGGCCAGACTCTTCAGAATCTGTATACGCCCTACAAACGCGTGTCGGGGAGAGAAAGTCTCTGCGTGTCTTGATTCCACTCGCGGAGGATTTCATCGATGTATTCCAGCTCATTGCTTCTGATATGCAGAACGGTGACAATGCGATACTGCTTGTTGACAACGAGGACGAGCAGCCGGATCTAATCATCTCTTCACATCCTTCACCTCAATCCCTCCCAATCGCGCATTTCGAGATCATGTATCCGCTTTGTCGCCAGTATGGGCTTACTAGGATGCCTTTCGATATTCCTCTAGATTCAGCAGATTCAGCAGAAAGAATTCATCGCACCCTTCGAAGCGCAGCACATTTCTACCACCATCTCAATTGCACGGCCAACTCGAAATCCAAACGTATCGTCGAAGGAAAGAATATCGAGATGGAGTGTTTTCAATTAAAAGAATCTGAAGACTGGTCCGGCTTTGAGGACATCCTCGTTCCGGATCCTGAAGGGAAGAATCTGAATATTGGGGGAGTAATCACGATTGACATAGATGGAGCACAGAATGACGAGGAGGAGTTGCCTGCATATGGATACAAGATCATGAACAACACCAGGTTGGATCTGTATGCATCGTTGTTTTATTTTGATTTTAGTGATTTGAGTATCGGTACGCTAAACTCTAGCTTCTTGTTGTGCCCCTATTCACGTTACTAACTCTCACGTACAGAGCCATACTTCCTTCCACCCACTGCCAAAAATGGAGCCATCGAAACACCCCTTCCAGCTCGTGATTGTCTGACCATAGGTTACGGATCCAGCGGGACCCCGCCGTATAGCTATTTCGTCAGAGAAGGAGAAGATGTCGACGTAGGTGCGTTAAAACTCTTTTTGTCGACGGATTACGTTGAGTATCGGAGAATTGCTCAAAAATCTCCTTTTGAAAATGATCATCGTGGAGGTGGAGCAAAGCGAGTGGATAGGTTGTCGAAAAGAAGTTTGTGGGACACGATGACGGTGGCTATCGTACAGAGGAAGAGGCATGTTTGATACTGTATGAAAGCTTGAGAGTTCTTGGCTTTGATAGCCTTTAATTAATGCGAATGTACAAGGGAGAGGCAGGCCGAGATTCCGGTACATGATACATCGGGTAAGGGGGGGGGGGGTCCAATCTCGGAAAAAGTTTTCTGACCACACCTAAAATAGAGTGTTTTGGGCTTGTTGTAGACTAATATTCTACGGTTGTACAATTTCGAGACTTTTCCGCTTTCCCCTGGCTATCTATTCTGCAAGAAGCTGTGAATACGCAACAAATACAAGTCGGGTGAGCCTGGACATCTTACACGCCAAAATGACCAATATGTCTGCTTGACGGATAGGTGACCGGATATGTACATGAAAATGAGCTATATTTGTAATCTAGATATACAGCTTTCTGAGTGGATGTAAAAACTTTTTAGCCGCCTCCTCCTTGCGAATGTGAGCGCAAATACTTTCGTTAGGAAGTAAGTATATTTAACATCGAAGGTTGCCACGAGGGCACCCAACGACTCCTCATAAAACACGGATCTGTCTTTGTTGCGAGGTTTCTTGCCCTAGAATGTGGCCTGGAAGATTCGAGTATTATTGTCTGATAGAGTCTACTCGTGGTCACGGAAAGTGACGGTCCCCCTATTTTTTGACCATATCTCTACAACGGCTGCGTCTTTTTGCTTCAAGCAAGTTGTAAAATCATTCAGTAGTAAAATAGAAAGCTTTTGATACCCAAGCTGAGATGCCCCAGCTAAGGAGTATATCTGTAGAGGGGTATTTCACAAACCCCCATTTTGCTACACCATGACACAATTTTTTCTCGCAAAATCAGACCACACCAGCAGAAAGAGCGGCATCGAAAACAGGGGATGGAATCCACACCCCAGTTGTTAGAATAAAATTGAGGGAGAACGTTGAAAAAGAAAACGCCATGAAATGGCCATTTTGCCGGATTTTTGCCGTTTTTGCATGTTTGAAGGCGTTTTCTTTTTCAAACGTTCTCCCTCAATTTT
The DNA here is from genome assembly GCA_013368315.1 of Tetrapyrgos nigripes. Taxonomy (NCBI): domain Eukaryota; kingdom Fungi; phylum Basidiomycota; class Agaricomycetes; order Agaricales; family Campanellaceae; genus Tetrapyrgos; species Tetrapyrgos nigripes. The sequence goes on from JAACJM010000153.1 coordinate 51,160, forward strand.
ATTCTGACAACTTGGGTGTGGATTCCATCCACCGTTTTTGATGCCGCTCTTTCCGCTGGTGTAGTCCGATTTTGCGAGAAAAAATTGTGTCATGGTGTAGCAAAATGGGGGTTTGTGAAATACCCCTCTACAGATATACTCCTTAGCTGGGGCATCTCAGCTTGGGTATCAAAAGCTTTATATTTTACTACTGAATGATTTTACAACTTGCTTGAACCAAAAAGACGCAGCCGTTGTAGAGATATGATCAAAAAATGGGGGGACCGTCACTTTCCGTGACCACGAGTACATCAGCAAATCGGTATATTAAACTGGGGAAAGATGCCACTGCTTCGCATGGCAATTTACGAGGCCTGTAGTAGCACATCGTAGGGTGAAGGTGAAAGGACTTATGAAAATCCGATGCGACTTGGGCTATGTCATTGTTTGTTCATGGTTGATGACAGCTTGGGTCAGATCAAAAAGCCGACGGCATCCTCGTTCGGTTGTCGGCATCATACAGACTGGCCAATAGTATCCAGAGGGATATATCCCTCTGGATAGGGCTGCTAGTTGCCTATTCAAAGTCGGGTAGACATAATTAGCCTGGGTACTTGAAATAGATCAGGAATTAGCCTGGAGAGCACATGGCATATTAGGGATCCCAAATTAAGGCAAAGTTAAGGCCTACTTGAGGTCCACAATGGACATGCAATGTCAATCAAGCTCAAGGTCTTGGGCAATGGACACTGATGCTGCAATCAAGGGTTCATTCTCAACTATTCATGGCCATGGCCTGTTTCTCCAGTGTTTGCCCTAAGGTTAAATCTTAATTAAGTTAAGGGCTTAATCTGTTAACAAATTAAGGCCTAACAGCCTCGGGCACCCTTAATGGGCCTTAATTAAGGCTTAAAGTATGGCTGACATGTGATTTATTGGGCACAAATTTCTATTTTGGGAGTTTCTTACAGACAAAAAGCTGTACCTTTCTGCAAGCTTTCCAAGCTTGTCATTGAATTCTTCATAAATCTGTACAGTTGGCCTTGTACTGCACCAGTGACATGAATGATTGCATGTATAAATGCATGGAGGACAATGGTTGACTATAAGATGGTACAAAAGCAGTGAAAAGCTATTGAAATATATGTCTTAGAGCAACTCAAGAGTGCAGAAAAAAATTTCTAGTAAGACCTTAAAAACCCTTAAATCAGGCCCTTAATTAAGCCCAAGTTAAGCCTTTAAGGTCTAACCTTGTTGGGTACCCTTAATTAAGGCCTTAGGGCGAACACTGCATTTCTCTGACATAGGATCAAGCTCAAGGCACGCGCTGAACACGCTGGGTTTCTGACTGGTAGCTGCTTCCAAATCTTTATAACAGCTCTCTCTGGGTCTTTCAAGCTCTCGAACTGTTGGAATTTTATATTGATCTATACTTACAACAAACACTTATATTTTTCTCTCCATTTCACTAGTATACATGATCCACTTGTATCCACATATGCACCACCTACTTTCCACTATACTCCATACTTACATTGTTTCTTACATTGTTAGCTCCAGACTGATATCAGAAATTACATCATAGTCTCCGCTTTACACCACTGTGTTATATTTACAGACTCGTGCAGCCACAGTAGCTAACAGTATAAATACTTAGTAGTTCACTGTGTATACCTCTAGAGCCCCAATAGTATTTGTCACCTTGCTTGTTTAACAAGTGTCCTCATATTCATTTATTCTCATATGAACAACCACAGTGTCCACATCCTCCAGCACATAATTCACTACTTTCAAAGTTCATCAACATCACTGTCTAAACTGATTCCAAATCCACATCTACACCCTGGGTCATATTGAAATCCACCAAGCATCTATCAAGATTGCCTATGGGTCTGACCATGTTACTGGGTACTTCTTGACTGTCGACGATAACTGAATTGGCTATAATAGTATAAACCAGACATAACCCAAGCTGTCCTTACCATCATGGAGGAAGTCAGTCCTGAACAGAGCAGATGCTATTTCCAGATTTATGCTGGAAGTCCAGTAGGGATGGGACACAGAGTCAATAAGGGGACTTTGTGGCTTATTTCTGGAAAGAGTATGGTGTACCAGAAGGGGACATTAGAGAGGTTGAGCATAGCCATGAAAAGCCATATATGGCTTTTCACGGCAAAATTTGAATTGAATTCCTTAGATCTTTGCACAACGCTAGCCATATATGGCTGTTGCTCAACCTCTCTATTGAGAAGGTGAAAAAGGGACAGGAAGTCGTGAGTAGTCGCTTTCATTAGGGCTTCGACTCTGAGACGGTTTTCGAACTGACGCTCACATTTGCATTTGTGTCTCTTAGGGATCTTCTAACCCAGAAGAGTCTCAGAAGTCCACGAAGAGATACCAGCTGGTCGAGGTTGATTAGATTGATGTTGTCTGGCAGAAAACAGGGCTTGAAGGTTCCTGTGATTTTGAACAATTTGAATGGTGTCGAGCTGAAGGATTCAAGATTGACGTGGCGTCTGTAAGGCATCAATGTACGAGGTTATGCACATAGTTCTCCAGTTTCATGTCTTCAGTAGTCTCTTGAACAAAAATGGCTTGACCACTAAAGTAGACTGATAGAGCATTGGTTCAGGATGAACAATGGGAGTCCACGCCAAGTATCACATTCAAGGCCCAATGAAGTGTGTGACAGGAATAAAGGAAATCAGTCGAGAAGATAGATTCATGTGTACGCCTAGATAGAAGTACTCGCTCACTCCGCAAACGTGATAGAGTACGAATAGGTGATGAGCTGGCACTGTTTGAGCTCAAAGGTCCTACAAACAACACTTAGTCGGTCGGGTAAAGGCGAAAGATTCCAAAGTTTTGGACACTGGATTACGATTACGAGGCCTGTCTGACAGACAGGCCTCGTGTTAACTTAGGTCGACCTCGAAAACTTTTCCACGGGTTCAAACTCCCACCCCTGTTCGTTGGCGCTCGGCAAGCGCTCATCGATCATAGATCTGGAATCACGGTCGAGAGTCGAGACCATCATGACGTCGTTCACGGCTTCCTCGGACAAACGCATAACAAGGCAGCGTAGGCAGCATCAGGGTGCGCCTTGTCTTCCTCCTTGCTTCCTCCCCTGATCTGAGGGCCTCGTAGCTTGCCACGCGAAGCGATGGCACTTTACCCCAGTATAATTAGCAGATATGACCATATTTAGTACCCGTGCGGAAATAGTTTAGAACATCCCCCCAACAAAACTTCATGTAAGGAGCCAAACCTAAAGGTTCGGCAATAACCCAACACCCCTCGCATATAAGACGTGAAATCCAAATATTATTCTGAGCTCTGAAATTTCGATCATTGTCCTACGGGTCCCACCACGATCGGTTTGACCTTGGGCAGCTTGGCGATAGTATCGTCGTCTAGGTCCAGATGCGCTTTCACCAAGGCAGGGGGAGTCAGCGCCAGCCACTGTAAACAGAACAATCAGTCTTGAACTCCGAATTCTTCTATCTCTCGATCTCGAGCTCTGAGCTCCTTACCTGACTCAAGCTGATGTCTTGCACTAGATCTGGAAGTGAGAGTCATATCAGACTTACTTGTGAGCATTGGACCCTTGTAATAGACACTCACTGCTATTGAAGATCTCAAGATAACGCAAAGTTGTGTTGCCGGTATTCTCTACGTAATGCCCGTAATTGGCAGGGACGAAACCTATAAATACAATGGCTTCAGTCAGAGATAAAATCAAATTTCAAACGGCGTAGAACTACAGACCGATATCTCCAGCCTGGTAATCGAACGTTGCGGCGTTGCTTTCAGCAGCGAACAATGTCATCCGGCCTTCACCCTCGCTGCCAAAGAGGTAAGTCAAAACTTAGTGAACTAAATTTAGGATAACATACATGAAGAAGCTCCACTCGTCCGCGGTCGGATGCCACTAGGAAGCAGGTCAGTTCTCGTTCGTAAGGAGTGTCAGATATTACTGTACATGGAGCTCTCTGTGATGTGATGGCCACGAACGGTAAATATTTTACAGAAAACGATGAATAGATTACTGGACTTCACCTCATTCCTCCAGGATTAATAGTAACTTCAGCCACGCTAACAGTGGTTGAGACTGGGAAGACAGTGGAGTCGGCGATCTTGATGGATCCACCAGCAAGCTCGGTAGCGTTGACTTGCGATAAGGGGAAAACAAAAGACTGGGGAACTTGACCTTGTGGGTCCTCTACAGGAGTATCGCTGGTGGGAGGATCTGTCGAAACGACTTTACAATTTCACTGGCATGATATACCCGCAAAAAACTCACTGCTAGGAAAAATATATAGCTGTTGAGCAGGAATATGAGAGAAAGCTTCCGGATTCGTTGACTGGAAATTCTTCAAGATGGCTAGCAAATGGTATGAATCAACTCTTTTGCTGAGTAATGATATGCAACCAACGGTTTACCTTCGAATGGGACATGAGACATCCAATCAGTGAGCTGTGAACGAGGTGAGCACACTTATTCATAGAGCTGAAGCCAACAACTCACGAGAAAAGTTCCATCCTCGTTGAATGAACCGTCGGGGAAAATCTGAAATCCATTAGACATTTAACTCGTCTTTAAGCTGTCTGATATTATGCTTACAAGTAGGAATTCAGAACCATCAGGATCATCTGCCGTGGCTTGAAGCGAATGAGGGACACCTGCAGGGAAGAACCACAAATCCCCAGGACCCTATCGTAGTGTGAAAAGCCGTTCCATGATAGTGGTATATGGAAGACTTACTGCATTACCGACAAAATTTCGTCCTTGGGGATCAACCGCAGTGACTTGTGTTGTACCCTGCAATATGCATGATCAGGCGGTGATTTGCGACTTGAGTATATGATGCTTACCTTGAGGACATAGGCCCACTATCCATATATTATCATTCAGTAGAACGAAGAAAGCGGGCAAAGGAAAAGCAGACCTCTGAAGTCGTGTGCCAATGTAATTCCCTGACACACATTGAGAACGACTACGGGAGAAAAACAACCTTTTCTTACCGGATAGCTCCAGCTTCCAAGCGCATATTCACACCTGCCATGGCTATGGTGGCAAGAATATCATGTTTTAGCTTCCAATTAACAAACAGATGGCTTACAAGTTGCGAAAGGCATTTGCTCAACTGTTTAGAGATGTAGAATATGAATGTCATGCGAGAACAAAAGAACCTGCGAAACGTACTGTTCTGTTGGCGAGCCCATCCTCCCGTCTGCAAGCGGTTATGACTCAGAGAAAATGGCCATTTGGCGTTTGGACTACTCGCGTATTTCAGTTGTAGAATCAAAATGAGTCGGAGAAAAAGAACCTACACGTCACCATGGTCTGTAGTTGGCGGAGCCAATAAATCTGCGTTCTGCAGCTCCAGTTCCGGATTAGTAGGTCCAATGATCGTAGCACCAAGCGTTCCACGTTGAGCTGTAGGAACAGAGGGGTCGCTTTCGGGACCCCACAGCTCGGGGTTAGGATCAGTGCTGGCGAAAGAAACGGTGGCAGTAGCGTCGATTCCAGACAGAGTTGAAGAGGCAAGTTGCTGAAGGGTGCCTGAAGGAGCAAGGGCAATAGAAGACACCAAGGAAGCAGGCGCAGAGATAGCTATCTCAGCGAGAACAATAGCGCAAAGAAGAGAAGATAGCTGGATCATGGCTGTAGTGGAATGTTGAAACCAGCTGAAAAAAGATGCGTATTTATACGACATGGACTATACGAAGACGTCGGAAAAGACGTTCCAGGAAGGCCCAAGATAGATAGATAAACTCCAGGGATAATTATCAAGCGTTCCATCTAAGGAAATGCGTAGGCTCGGTGAGTCAAAGTACGCGACAGTGGGCGGCTGCTATTTTCGACATAATCTGAGTTGATTTGCAGTAGTGATGCACGCTAGTCGGACATTTGGGCTTTCCAAAACGTAAAAATGCAGCCAAAAATAGCCAGAATATATTCCGAGTTCAGTTATTTTGGGCTTATACCCAGAAAGGTTGCGGAGGTGGTGGTTCGGATACAAGAGGAATCCGTTGAGTAATCAAAAGATAGGCTCAGAATATCGTCCCGATTTCCTCCGGTGAAGCTAGGGCAGACTCGGAAGAGTAGGTTGAGCTCGAGACCGTCACCCCCCTCCGAGATAGCAATTCTAAGGCCATTCCGCCACTATCCCGTGCAGTTTTCGTCGTAGTCCGAGATCTTCCTCAATTCCCCAGCAAGGGGCAATTTCCGACAGCGAGAAACTGAAATATATCTAGTGGTAAGTAGACTTCCTAATGAAGAGTCCGTGACTGTCGGTCAACACATGATGATCACTCGACAAGTCCATTCTCAAAATGAGGGAAGTGTACGCCATCCACGGCGGGGATGAGTGTATATTAGAGAGTAGAGCAAGCACAAGCACACTGAAGACTCCAGATAATAGCCATACAGGAGAAACAAAACATAGCAGCGAGTGATTCTCAAGTTAAGTCTTTCCCCAGAGACTCTACCACCCCAGCTCGAAATAAAAGATTAATATAGAGTATGGACCTATCAAGGGTGAGGGAGTGCTCTGGGTCTAAAGCATCGCCAATCAAAAGCGGATCGTTTAACGAGCGAGGCTTTCCGGATTTCCATAGAAAAGGATAAAGCGAGCCAAAGAAGAAAGACGAAAGAAGGACCAGAGGTAAAAGCCAACAACCCAGCAACCCACGACGAAGAAACAGAGAAACAGTAAGAGATTAACATTAACATTAAGATATTAAGACCAAGGGCTCACGCTTGGGGGAAGTGGGAAAGGGTTGGAAGATGCATCGGTGAACCCTAAGGCACAGCCGGGAACTGGTAAGGGACCGGGGCGATGAGGATGAGGATGAGGATGAGTATATATGATGAAGACCGATAATAAAATAGAAGAAGAAAAGTAAGAAGGAAGATCGAAGGTGATGTAACGCACTTGCTTACCCAAACCAAATGAAATTCAAAGCCAAACCACCCCCAAAAGTCCCCAGTAACCCCCGGTACCAACAAACCTAACTCCTACTAATGGCAGCGAGTAGAGCGGACAAAGAACGAATAGGGATAGATGTATGATTTCTTGATTTTCGGGAGATCGAGGTTCTATAGGTGTTGCGTTGGACCTTGGTTGGTATTCGAGACTCGAGAGCAGGAGGGGCAAAAGTCACAGTGTTGGTGAGCAGTGAGGGGGTAGGAGAACAGAGCTAGAAGGGTGGGGTGGTTAGCGTACGCCGTAAACAGTGAGAATGATGGAAATGATAGAAGAAAGAATAACGCCAACATAGAAAAGGAAAAGGAAAAGGAAAAGGGAGAAAGAAGATGAGAACGAAACGAAACGAGAGAGGTAGGCAATGGGTATACCCATAGATGACGGTATAGGTGAGAGAATGGAATGGAGAAGGGAGAAGGGAGAGAATAAAATAAGTAAAACAAGGCAAAAAAAGACACTCACCAGTTCTCGCCCGAACGACTATCGGTTCCCTGCCCAATTCCCGTAAGAGGCCATCATATAGTCACCCCAAACACACCCCTCAAACCATTCGTGTGGTTCTGACTCTTGTCCTTGTGCAACTACGTATGCGGATTGGACACGTGGGTGTAGGGAGGAAGATGAAGGAGGAGGACATGTGCTTGGTGGTGGTGTTCGGGGACTTGGTGGGTTGTTTTCGATCTAAGAACAGTCAGAATAGCAGATATTAATACAACGAGGATAACGCACCTGATGTTGAGAATACCACTGACGACGGACTGCAGATTACATAGTGATGTGTTTCTGTTTCATAGTCAGCCCTACAGTAAACAAAGAACAAGGAGAATAAAAGACTCACCGAATTGGCCAACGTCTCGGTGCGAAAGTGGACGTTTGGATGAAAGGCGCGCAAATGACGTCAACGTGTTGGATGTTGACTTGAGGGCCGGCCGCTTCAACATCAAACCTCCTCCTTCTCCTCCTTACACCCAACAGGGCTCTTCTGCTTCGAATTACAACCACCAAGTTCTGCCTAAAGTAGGCTGCACGACGTAAGAGATCTAGCGCGGTAGCCTCAAAGCTCACTCAAATATTATAGTCAAACACGAGAACGAGAACGAGAACGGGCAGTGGGAATGAGAATGAGTTAACAAGATAGATATATGTGGGCTACGCGTACGTTTGAGATGTCGTCATTCTCTGTTTCGTCTACTTACGCCTTTGGGTGCAACCACTCCCAAAGACCACTCACCGTCGACTCTATACTCTGCTCGCTACTCTATATTGAGACTCTTTCTCTTCCCCTCCACAAGAACAAGGACAGGACATGAAAATGGTCACGAATACGGAAACGATCCGTCTATGCATAAGACCACGAGCCCTATAACCCTCCACTCCGGGGCTGGTATCCCGTTTCAGGATGAAAGCGAGCAAAATGTGGTGCGTTTTCACAACCCCCTTCCTTCATCATATATCATACTCAACGGTGATTCTCCATACATATGGTCTGCCATTATTCTTTGTAATTCTCAGTGCCATTATCAGAGTTGGCAGCAACTTGCGTCCTTTTCTATTAATGCCCGGAAGCTTTGAGTGTGAAACTTTTCCAGGAGTCGACAAGGCAATTGGGACGTCAAAAAGTGCTTGGACGAAGGATAATGCAGTTTATTCTGACAAGTTCTGGTCCCTTTGGCGGTGCACTTGGCGCTGGATAACACAGACACTCTGGGATCATGGCAACGTACTTCCTAATACGGACGACCATATAGTTTACATATCTATTCACACGCCTACTAGTATATAAGCCACTCTCGTAGTACTTAGAATCATCTTTTTTATTCTTAACCACCGCCTGTCGTGCTTGTACCTAGGAACATTTATAAAACCTGTTCTGGCTTAGGTCTTGAGCATTGGGCTCAGTGAGAATATTTACGTATCAACTTTACACTTTTTTCCAAATACCTGCTGCTCACCCCCAAGGCTCGAGCAGCTGTAGCAAGATTACGAGTTGTCGAGAAGGTCATGGAGGAGTTCTAGGGTTTTTGGACTGTCTCAGGCTTCAGGTGCACGTCGTCACATCATGCCGAAGCCTACTCACTCGTCTATTCATTCCAACATTCCTTTTCCCTCAACATCTCCATCACCATTGTTCCCATCCCTTCCAACTCTCGCGATTGCACTACCACGCCTGCGGTCCCATTCAATTGGTTGTACTGCGCCGGTCGACCTCGCGTTTTCGTTATGAAAATGCTGGAAGTTCCCATCATTCCGATAACACCGCCCTCATGTTGTCATATCCATCATCATTCATTACCGACACCATTCCTTGTCATTATGCTGACTCCTACGTGCCTCCTACGTATTGGGACTTAGAGTCTCCCTACGCGTGTCCCTGGATTTACTTGCTCTTGGACACCTTGGATTGTATGACCCGCCAGCGTTAGGTGGCCTTGGAGGCAAGGTCTGCTCAGTAGGATTTGAAGGGGATTTCTTTTTCTAACCGGAGTCTTCGTCTCCGCATTTCTATCTTCTTTCTCTACTTTTAGTGTTGATGTTGATGTCTTTGTTTCCTTATTTCTGAAGACCTGTTCTCGGTCTTGGTGGGGGGGAGTGTAACGGGTCATCGGATAGTCTCGGGATTACGGAGTTATATTATTCCGGACTATAAGTACCTACGCAGTCGGTTACACTTTCCTCAGTCTTTTTACCTCTTACCATTTGCTTCATGCGCCTACTTTGTCTCTACCTCGTATTCTCTGGTATAGAATGGGTTTATTTGGAGATTTGGGCACGAAGCAAGAAGAGATAGACTCACCACCCCTCACGGTTGTATTAGAGCCGTTACACTGTTACCTATTTACTCAGGAACTGAGATTGGAGAATCTCCTGCATTGCCAGTAAGACCCACTTTGGGGCCTACATTGTGGACTCTGAGGTGAGGCACAAATCGTCAAGCATCGGCCACTCAATTGAAGTTCGGAAGTTTGGAAGCCTTTTGACTAACCCGTTTCAATCAGAATTAATCCGGTGCGCAATGTTGCGCGTTTACTTGGTATACATGGTACAGTCATTTAGTAGTCCTTGAGCCACTCGCGAAAATATGTATATTTTTGATAGTTCCCATTGTATTTTCTGCTTCTAAAGTACTCTATAATTGAGAAATACACTTCCTTCATCTTTCATGAGGAGCTTGACCATCATGAGTGAGATATGCAGGTGTGGTGCCCAGATAACCGTCCAATTTGACTGATTTTCAGACGCGTCAAATTTTGGGATTCGCCTGGGGATTGTTTTGGGGCATTTTGTGGCTGAAAATTTTACCTGATCATGAAGATAATGTTTAGCCCTTGATGTCCCAATACTTGTTTAGGCAGTAGATCGATAAGCAATACACTGGAGGCTCTTGAAAACTAGGCCGCAAAAAGCGTGACAGCTAAACGCGACCTTCGGACTTGATTGACGCATTTACATAACGCTTGTCACACTGGCTCAAGGACTCCAAAAGCGTGACATTTGGACCTTCTCGATAAAATATTTCCTATACGACTATACTACTTGTACATACAATTTACTGTAGCTAGAAATGTACTCAAGGGGTTGCTGGAGCAACTGAATAAAAAAAGAATGGCCTAATTCCACAGTGTCGAGTATCAGAGACTCGATTCAAATTACTGGCTCAAGGACTACTAAATGACTGTACACCAAGGTCCACCGCTGAAAACAGATTCCGTAAATATTCTCGTCATCCCTCCTAATCAGAGGCACCTTCGGAGAACAAATTCCGAAAGAAAAATATTACGGCTTCCCAATCGCAATGGGAAACTAGTTATGCCGCTCATTCAGGGGCGCCTTCGGAAAACAAATTCCGAAAGAAAATTATACGGCTTCCCTGTCGCAAAGGGTATCAATTACGCATCATGATAAGCAGTACCTTCGGAGACCAACTCCGAAAGAGAAATAGTACGGGACCAAATTTCTAATTTGCGTTGTTCCGCTCTTTTGCAGGGGAGGGACCATATGGTAGTTATCCACAAAAACAAGCCTTCCATCCTTTGCAAAGGAAACTAAAATCTGCTAAGCAGAGTAATGCGACTAAAAATTCAAATACATGGAAGCTTTGATTCCCATCAAAGTTTCTTCATTTTGTCATCATGGCAGTTTCCAGACTCGTACCATTCGCAATACTATGGCCGAAGCCGAGGCTATGATCCGTCGTGCCAGTCGAATTGGTTCAATCGTCGAGAACTATCACGCTGCCGATTTTGCCCAATCTGCACGAATTCATCGTGCATTGGAGGATATCACAGGATACAAGACTATCAATGCAGCTGAAGCCTATATGGCTGATACTTACCAAGTTGGTAATGGGTTTCAGCGGACTCGTTTTCTTATTTTGGATTACTCCGAGGAGTCCGTCGAGGCGTGGACTCCCATCAAGGTTCCTCAGATGGAATCTGTTTCGTTGATCAACGCTCCAATCAACGATCGTATTCATTGGTTGTCTATCTACAGAAATTTCGTGGAACACCCTGGTTTCTTCGTAACCAACAGCAGCACGGTAGATATCAAATCCGTAGAAGGTATCCGACTGATCCTTGGACTTGCCCTGATACCTCTACCGCGTTGAAACACGCAAGCAAGTTTACTCGATTGTTCGTGTTAATTTGTGTTATGCCTCTCATGTATGGACAATTGCTAGTCCAACATTCATTAGAGGTCAACCCCACATTCCTTCTCCGTCCTATCAGCCCTCGTGATTCTAACCGCTGGACTGTTGTTGACTCCTCCTAGTCTCTGGGGTATAACTGCGACTCAGACGTGGAATTACTACGAAAACTACAAAAAGGATCATATTCTCCTAAAGTGCTAGTAAGCATTCAAGAGTTCCGAATCTTCCTTTTCTCTCTTCTCTTACCGTCCAGGTTGCTGCAGTATTGCTGAGTGATTCGGTGCATCAAGCGGTCATTTTACACGAAGGTGAAGGTAGCCTGTCTCTTGTTCATAAACTTTTTTCCTTCACATATCTGATTCTGATTTGATTCCTTTCAACTATAAATCCATCTGGTGACAGGTTGGGGGAATCTAGAATCTCTCAAGTATGATGTATCAGGACGTTTCTATTAATGGTCTTACTGGTGAGTCCATCGCTCGACTTGGACTTAACTTTAGGCTTACTATGCACCCGCCTGCCAGTGCTCTTCTTCCAGCCTACTTACGTTGTCTACCGTATTTGGGTATTCTCCAAAGGCAACATTCCAGTTTTCCTAGTAGCTGGTACGATGACGGTGACAGGTGGCTTATGTCAACTACCATCATCATCCAACCCAAAAAAAATGATTCTAGCCCCTTCCCGGCGTCCTTCTCCTCTGAAATTCGGCACACTCACTCTCTCACTATTCAAGCATGTGTAGTAAGCACTTGTACTCGTACGGAGGTAAAAATGAAAAAGAAGAGTAAAGATCTAAAATTAATTAATAAAGGAAATTTGTAGCAACTAAACAAAACTTGTAAGAGTGGCAAGACGGTTCTTGAGTGTCTCGAGGATAGGAGAGTATGCACACCGAAAAGGGACAAATTTCCGCTCGGCGGATACATGACCGGATATGTGTATGAAAACGAGATATATTTGGAATCTAGATATAAATACAAAAAGATGATGTATCTGTAAGTTAGATATTTGATCAGAAAGTTGCTATATAAGGATGAATTTTTAGTATATTTGATTGGTGTGCGGACATATTCTGTATCAAAGCTATTGAAAGAACTACAAAAAGACCTCAAATCAGGATTCCAGACATGGTTACGGATATGTGTCCGAAAAGACAATAAGTCCAGATTCCGGACAAGGGTCCCGATAGTAGTCCTGGCAGATGAACTGATAGATCAGAATGAATGCTATAAAAATATCAGTATTACGGACATATAAACTATACGCACCCATGTCTGGAAGCCGGATGTATTGTCTTTTCGGACGCATATCTGTAACTATATCCGGATTCTCGATTCTCGGTCTTTTTGTACTTCTTTTAATAGCTTTGATACATAATATGTCTACACACCAATCAAATATACTAAAAGGCATCCCTATATAGCAACTTTCTGTTCAAATATGTAGCTTACTGATACATCATCTTTTTGTACTTATATCTAGTTTCCAGATATATCTCATTCTCGTACACATATCCGGTCACAGATCCGTCGAGCGGAAATTTGTCCCTTTTCGGCGTGATGGATGATACTAGCGGAGACCTGTGGCTCCGCCACGGCTGGGAGGAGTTGCTAAATGGTAAGTAATGTACAGCCGCTTTTGGTGTAGGGTTTTCGTAGGACCTGTTTAACAGTTTTGATAGAGTTTTGTTGGAATGATAGTTTCTTGTCAGCAGAGGGTAGATTATGTGTCCGTTTGTCCAAGTCATCAATGACTTCAATCGAATGGAGACATCCTGCGAGTCGGGATATTGAGCAAGTATGGTACCTGCATTGCGGAAGACTGCTGCATAACGATTGACTTCATTTAACACTGACTGTAAAGATATGCATGGTGGAGCAATCGAGTCCAGGATTATTCCTCCTCCAGTAATCAAGAGACTCATGGAGATCATAAATGTAGATTTGGGCATATGTTGGGTTCTCGCCATTGAAGGGGATTAAGGAACCAGTACGATGACATAGCTCTCCCTGAATATGGAATACAGGTGGACCACTGGCATTTTGATTTACCGACCAGTCCTCGTTCACGCCAAGGGAAGTGAAGGACAACGCATGATTATAACGCCATAAGCCGTCTTGAACATTGCGGCCTTGGGGTGTAGCAGCCTCATATAGATTGCGAGAAGGAGTAGAGGATCCAGTAGTTTCGAGATACGGACCTGGCCATGATTGTAGCACATCCAAAACTGTCCATCAGAAGACACCTTCTCATCTTTCCAATGAAGGGCACTGCAATGGACGCAGATGACATCCATAGCGCCTAGGTCATGACAATGATCAGGGTCTTGATAAGGGTCTTGTAATTGGCAATCTTCGATTTACAGAAACGACCTCAGTAAAATACCATTCAATTTTCCTGAGAAAAATCAACATACCGGTTGGGCATTTGTAGCATGTCGGCGCATCTGACCCACAGATCGAGTGGACTGCAGAAATGTAAGTTATGGAAAGAATGTGAGATCGAAAAGCAATACAAACTGGCTTGTGGAATTGCAGTACGGGAACCTGTTAAGGAAACAGAAGGAGCTTGAGACTGCAAGATATTAGTATTGGTTACGCAATGAAGTGAAGAAATCACCTCGACAATCTGATTATCAACTCTCCCTGCTCTCGGTCGTGCATGGTGTCATCTTTGACCTTCACTACGGTTATTGACACACTGTTCATGAACATGAAAAAGCGCCACCATTGCTGAAGATGAAAGAAACCAACCAAAGTGGATGCCACAGGATAACTAGCATGAAAGGAGATGAAAGACATCACTCGGCAACAGAGGAAGGAGAAAGGGACCTGCTTCTAAGAGATGCACAAAAAATGAAAAGTTTATTTTGTACTCGGTACATGGATAGCATAACGTGGGTTGTAAGATGAGACTGAAAGCGGTGGCAATACGGAAAAGGGCGGGAAGAGAAACGTGATGTTTCGCAGGAGCAAGCGGATGGTACATAAATGAAGCGGACGGAAAAGCACAGCAATACGTGAGAAGAAGAGACTGAAAAGGAAATGTTTGACTTTCTAGTCCTGTATAAGAGGAGTATAAGAGGAGATGTACGGGAAGGAAGATTTCCGTGCTTGGACCATCGGCTACGGATAACCGGTAACCGGTGCGTGTGGCTGGCATTGTCGGACAAGTCTTGGACATGTCTTCATGCAATACCAAGAATCGGTATTACAATACATGCTTATCAACCTGCTGCATGGTACGCCAGCTATAGCAGGCCAAGTCATTGCTACTGCTTTACCATCTTGAGCTGTAAGTATATCTACTTCTTGAGCATACAATCTGTTGAAGAAAATTGCAAGATTATTTATCCAATCCTCATTATCTTCATTGTTGCTCTTGAAAGGTCTTCTCAGTCCAAAAAATTTCTCTATTGTTATGTCTTATGTGTACTATGTGATGAATCAAAAAACACTCAATCCTCTTGCAATACTGCAGTATGACCCCCCACCCTGTTCCAACAGGACCACCGCATGTCACAGTGAAGAGTTGTACAGAGATTCAGTGCTATTACTATGGGCCGTTGCACTTGATGGTCATTTCTTGACAAACACATTTTCACTAGACCTCATTTCATGTTCTTCAACATGCACGAAAATCTGAAAGTTATAACAGTAAGGTGGTGTTTTCCACAGCTGTGAAAGCATAAATGTGTACCTCTGGCCGACTCTGTTCAAGACCCTAAACAAAACGGAGATCCTTCATTACTTGAATGGTATGCATAATCTTTCAACGGCTCACCATTTGGGTTCGTTCTTGAAATACCAAGGAACTGATTGCTGTCCTCTCCTCCTCATCAAATTGCCAGCCCCTTCTTGAATTCAAGGATGAAAGCAGAGATATTATGTATAGGTCTGCGAGCGGAGGATTGACAGCAAGATAGCTGGAGAAAATTTTAGTTCTTGCTTGACATCGAGTGAGAGAGCAGAGCATAAGTATATACTTACAAGCTGTTATTTGCTACAAACAACAGCAAGGTCGTGAGACTGGAATTGGGAATTGGTTAGGAAATGTAAACAATCATCAGGTGAAAGCTACTTACGCTAACACAGATGTTATTGAGCCTATATTGGATGATAAGTTTAACATGCTTTCGAAATCCACAACAATGTACCAGTTTGGATAGACACTGTCACATCAATTAGTCTTCAACACTTTTGGGAGGTTCAAAATTTAGCTTACTCCGAATAATGCGATCAATCTGAGTATCAGTGCTAGGGAAGCCAGTTTTGTGTCGACGCTATGTGCGCAGAGAGAAAAGTCAAGCTGATTATACAAAGTTTTGAATCACCATACCAGGTAAGTGACCAGTGTTACGGTAATAATTATGTCTGCTACTGCAGCGAAACAGAGCCCTAACAGTGAAGATAATATTTTCCACAAGAATGAAGAACTAAAGGACAGCTAAACTCACATATGATAGCAACCACTTGGAACTTGTGGAAATCCACAAAAAGCCCAACGTGAGTAGTGTCAATAGCAGTAGCGATTCCCATAACTGTGATTTGTTGATTCATGATAAGAGACAAAAGAAAAATGCGGATAAAGGACTCACAGAATGTTACTCCCCCGCAAAACAGGATAAGTAACATCAACACCCAGCTTCCAGTGAGCACTTTCACTCTCCAGGCGTAGAATGCCTGGACCATTCCTCCAATCATACCCTGAGTAATATGTTAGTTAAAGATTGACTGTCAGCATAAGAAACTAACAGTGATTGCAGGTTCTGGATTTTTGCAAATTAATGGTAAAAGAAATATTTAATCAAAGTAACAAATACCGGTGGAGTCTAGCCAGTTGTTGAGAGTTAGAAAATTTCCGTCACCTGTTTTGAGATAGGGACTTAACCAACTGCCCTTGATTAGAATTTGATTAGCTCACCAAAATGCTTGATCAGTGTGATATAGATATAAGACATTATGAAGACTGTTTGAAGTGTGCCTGCTATGAAAATCAAGACAACCTGTCAAAATGTTCAACAATGGTCCAGTTATGCAAGAAAAGAGGCTTTGCACAAAGTATTTAATTTGCCACCGGTCTCTATAGCCATGACATCAGTACGTGGAAGGAGATCCAAAGGAAGGGATACTCTGCTTCTGATAATGCCTGTTGAAATAAAAGCCTCTAATAGCAGGAAGGTCAGTGATAAACGTGACAAAACGTTATTGAGGGCTTACATCTGGGACACCGTGATCCCATACAGAAGAATGTTGAAGAAGACGCCTATGAGCATTGGCCCCTGACTGATAGTGGTTCAGTAAAAAGAAAATCAGATGCCAAGGTAACGAAGGCACTTTATCTCTGCGGGAGACTGCATGAGCACGACAGTGAAAACGTTCTTACGACTTTTATATCTACAATTAGCTTGAGTGCCTAGTCATACAGGTAAGCTATATCAGCTGCTGTCAGTTCATCATGTGGTCCAATTTTGGTACCGGTTCAACGCCACGAAGTGCCATACCATCGCATTTGCAAGAATCAGCCAATCTCATTTTCTCTTCCATCTAACTTTGATGCACGAAGCACCAAAATCTTTTCATCAAGATCATTTGATACAATCACGACTTCGGCCCAGTGTACTATGTACCAATAGTGAACAGAACACGCATTGCTTCTGAAAGTTTCCTGCGCCTCTCAATTATGATGCATGATATCTTGCTGATACGGGTAGACCTTTTTCCTCTCCCGGCGATAGACCAGGAGAAAGACTAGATAAGGTACATCCCTGCTGCGCTCTTAATGCCGGAACATACCCAGCTCTCAGTAGATACCATCAAACCCATCACAATCAAGGTTCCTCCAACATTCCCCCATTCTCAGTACGATGGCCAAAACATGCCCAGCTCTCAGCAGACACCATCAAACCCATCACAATCAAGGTACTTCCGACAATTCCCCCCCACATTCTCAGCCAATCTCTCGGTATCCGGTATTCAACGTCTACATATACCATCGGGTCTGTCCCACTGTACATAGTTTGCATCACAGGCGCCTTATCTGCATGTATCTATGATGAGACATCAGGCGACGTAGATGCTGGCGGCGAGAAAGTCATGGAGAGAGCGATAGGAATAGACGAAGTCGAACGAGGATGTGAAAGGGTACGAGTAACGAACTAGCTAACACCTTAGATTGCTAGCATTACGAGGCCCTTTTAAGGGACTCGTTCTTATAAGGCGACGTATACGCATGTGGCTATGCTCGATAGCTCCTTATCAATCACATCGTGCCGAGAAATGCCTCGTCGTCGCCACGCGCAAGCGGTGGCCCACATTCCCTTCATTGAATTCATGCGAACGCTTCTACATGATTTATGGCAATTAGCTGTACACTGACCTTTTTATATCTATATCCAATCAAAAAGCGGGCTAGCTAAGTCGTCTTATTCTATGACACTTACATGTACCATACTGCAGGGCTTTCCTTCTGCTTTTCTAAACCAGCATCTGATACAGCATCAGTCCCACTCGAAGTATTTCGAGATAACTTTGCGCGTCTTTGCCCCACTCACCCTTCTTTCCCACTTCGTCCATTTTTCGTCACTACCTTCGTGTCTCAAATGCTGGCAGGCACCGGAAATCTCTCACTCATCTACTTTCAAGTGATCATCATCTTGCCCTGGAGATACTCCGGCGTGCGTGGGCCTAGATATCAACATCCCACTCTAACGGATCTCCGCCTATGTCGCTTTTTTTTTTAGTGCGAAATCGAGTCACCAGAACATGCTATTCTAGTCTATCAGGGCTCGGAGGAAATTTGCGATGTCAGAGCTGATGCCTTCGAACGATCATTAGCTTATCATCCGTTTCTGGTTCGAAAACGGACTATCCCCTCGCAAGATGCGTTATCTACTCTCCGTAGAGTCCTCTTTCACTACTGTTAATACATTCAAGAGCATGCTTCAGAAGGCCGACTAAGCTTGAGCTACAATTCTGTACGACTAGTTTACATACTTTCTGTAGCCTGATTAGAATTACGAGGCCGAAGAATGAGGCTGAGTTCTTAGCACCCACTTTCTGCTTGTGGCTATGTCGAATAGGATAGCAGTGCATTGTGTTCGCGTGTTTGTTCTAGTACGTGTCCAGTCAGGTGATAGCATGACACGTTGACCACGCGTCTTGTCTCTACTCGAGTCTCGCACACGTTCCTCCACATCCTAAAGTCTCCCAATTCATCATGCTCTTCCCAACCACCCGGTCCGAGGTCCTGGAAGATTGTTTCCTCCTGCAAACTGGCATTGAATCTTTTCTTCCGGCAAGCTACCGGAAATAATGGCATCCGCCCCGCCCGCACAACTGAATTTTATGGAGTGTGGAACCGGCGCAGGAAAGTAAAGTGGATCTAAGAGCAACGTATGGACTCTGATTGATGCCGCTCATAATATTGGGCACGAAGTACGTTGGAGAAGGTCTCAAGGTGATAAATCAGGTTATTGACTGGTTTGCACGTCGATCTTCTAGATAAGATTGCTTCAAGTGATCCTGATTTTCTTGTAACAAACTGCCACCAAACGAGGTTGCATGGTTCTGTATGTTTCTAAGAGGTACGCCACCACGCATGTAGTCGTTTTGTTTTGTTTTGGTTCTGTCAGATGGTTAACCGCGTTCAGACGTGCATTCCAAATCCATTGTCGTGCATGTCGTAATTAATGAGCTGACATCTTCAAAACCAGAAATCAACATATCATCAAGACGACCTTCCCCACATCTGCAGCTTACATATGTCTTGAAAAGAGAAGGAGGGAGGAGAGGGATTTGTAGACATGTTTGCTTGTAAGTATTGTTTATAAACTTCATTGATCGTCGCTTCTCTGTTTCTGTCTTTTTTGACTGACTATGATCTACACTCGTCCAACAAGGAACAGCACAAATATGCCATGCATAACATTCGTCCTTGTAAATATGGTCTGAAAATGGAGGTTAAAAAATCTGCCTTGCGCTAAATTGTTGGCTTGTGTGTGGCAGTTTTTTAAACTATGGGCCTCGTTCTCGCCACGCGTTAGTGCTGGCCCACAGCCTTTTCATCTATGCCGTTCCTTGGACCTCGTACATCCCAGATTTGAGCTTTGGAGCGAACCTTAGACTCGCAGTAGCTACAGAAGATTAATGTATCTCAACCACTTCTTCAACACATAAAGGTATCTTCCGTTTGCATGAAGGAGTAGTACTTAGTCACTAGTTGTCTCCGCAATAAGTTTGACGCAGGAGAACTTATCTAAGGATAAGCTAGCAGCCAGTTGGCGGCGAAGAACATCACAAGTGTGACTTGTGACCTGTTAGCGTGTTGATGACGCATCCTCTGCTCCCGCTTCCTGGGCGGACGTCAGGCTCATCGATTTTCTTGTCGTTCAGTACATCCGACCCCCTATGCAGCCCGACATCGTGTTTTCTCCATAGCAGCCCTACAAGACCGGTTCCTCCTTTCACCTTGACCCGCCTCTACACTCGCAACCTTTCACCTCGACCCGCCTCTACACTCGCAACCTTTCGACACTTCCGAGTCTGGACGCGATAAACAGGGCGATAAACAGGCTGACAGACCTTCCAGCCACATGGAACGACATGTAAATATTATTTCTTCCCAGGCCCGTCCTATCTTAATATATTTAGCATTAGCATAGCGCGATGCAGGAGGGCCGCCAAACCCGATACTGATGTTGTTCCATACTAAAACAACTGCACACCAAGCCTCAATGCAGGCTGCAATCACTGTTCAGTATATGGTGCCAAAGCATAAGACTTAGCTCCAATCTCACAACCTTCATTGATGGGAACAAACCATGTTCATGAAGAGCTTGCATCAACCCCACCTTGTTTGCATGTTTAATGAGCAGTCACAAATCCATGACGATGTTCATAGACAACTGTACTTGGCAGAAAGAGGACACAAGATTGTCTATGACAGTGGTAATGGCTCTGTTCAAGTCACTGTCTCATACTAACATTGTTCAATGGAGAAATATGTCCTTCATTGCAGCGTCAACAGAGCTCTTGCATAGAAATCTGTGAAGGACTTGCAACAAAACATAAGTGAAAACATCAGCGTTTGGGTAAAGCTCTGTAACCCTGAGGCAATGGGATGGCCACGGGTGTGCACCCAAATGCTAAGAAACATGAGGATAGACCAAGAAACATATCATGTATTGTATTGTGATTGTATGCAGAAAGTGCAGCAATACAAGAAAGTGAAGAAAACTCTGGCATATAGCTTGGGTAATCAAGTTTGAAACCTGCAGGACTCATTCTGGAAACACCTGGGCCAGCTAGATATGGAATTTTCAGGTGGTGATGTAGAAAAAGGGGGGTTTTGAAAGTAAGATATGGACACACCTTCAAATAGACTGCTCGCTAATGCAATGTCCCAGGCATCCACCACTGAGAGTCCCTTGGAAACGGCAAAAAATTGCAGCCAGTCAGAGCCCAGTGCCATATTGTATGTATGCCAAGCATCTCCATCCACAACTGTGACTGTCAAAATGCTTTTGAAGCCGAGATCAGTTGAGGCAGTATGAATTGTGGCAGTTGAAGACAAGCTGGCTGGTAGGTGCAGATGTAGCCACAAAGAATGAGAGAGCACAGCAACTGGTAGAGTGTGGGTCAGCCTGGTGAAGGCAGCAATAGTGTTGACAATGATCATGGAAAGCAATGAAGAAAGTGAAATAGGAGAGCTAGTTCCGTGCTGTCATGAACTCAAGCCCAACATCTCTCTCTGAGCTCTATAAGCTCTGCTGATGAGGAGGAATGAACACTATCAGGCGAGAGTGAGTGACTCTTACTCACAAACCCAAGCCAATGCCTACGAGACCAAAGCCAAGCTGCAAGCAGATCGACCCACATGCCTGTATGGCAACTGGAAATGACAGCAAGGATCAATGACCAAGGAGAATCCCAAGATGATGACAACAAGTAAAGAACCAATCAAGAGTACGAGACAACCGTGACTCCCTGAGAGAGTATTGAGACAAGAACATTGTGTACCAGTGTAGCACACACTCAAAGTGAAGCACAAAGAGGATCAAGGCTTCAGAAGATAAGGTGAGGATCAAGAAGGGTAAATTCTTAGGAAACTGAAATACAAAGGGCCAACTACTTATACTACCTAGCCAAACCCCTGTACCTAACTCCTAAGGATAGCTGTACAACTGAGACGACTCCTAAGCCTACTCCTGAACCATAAATAAGTGTACCTTAATTAAGAGCTTAATTAAGGGTTGATCAAATAATAGAAATGCAAAATCAAGTGTGAAACAGTATAGGAAGTGAACATGATCAAGAAAATCATATGTGAGACTGTGGTGCGATCAAGGGGCAAAGAATAAGGAGTAAAGATATAATGATCGAAAAACCCTTGGAGAGTTTTTGAACAAAAAGGAAATGTGGTACAAGTCAAGAAGGATCCTGCATGACACTTGTGAAGGGAATAAAGATCAATAACATCCTGAGGGTGATCAGATGAACAGAAGATGACCAGAGGAATAATAGATCTGATAGAATGAAGTGCAGCAAGAGAGTGTTTGAATAGAGTGAAGGATTGAACAAAGGATCAGATGTGAATGTGGAAAGAAATAATGAAGAAGTAACAGAGAAATGAATGAAGCAATGAAGGGATTGTACGCAGCTATAAGTCATGATAGAACATATCCATGATGAGTGAGAATCCCTCTGAGGGATTTTGGATAGGTCAAGGGACTGTTCATGACACGTGTGTTGCTTGAGAACATGTGGCAATTGAGTGAAGGATTTCAGCCAAAAAGTTGCTTAGCTAAAAAATTATATAATCTTCACAGATTTATATGTCCTCCATACACTCCCTTATACTAAAGTATCAGGAATAGGATAATAATATATAGGAATATAGGATACAAGTTTTGACCACTGTGCTGGTAGCATAGATTTTTTTAGCCTATGAAACGAAGCTACAGTAGACTACTTACTTCTTATTCTATGGTAGCTTACTTATAGGTGTTTTTTTTTCATTCTAAACTATAGGCTAGAATCTATGCTATAGGAGATGTGCATCAACCTATGGCTAATTTCAGGAATTGGCACGCTACGACCTCTTATTGAGTCTATGGTAGCTTTGTTCTTAATCCAGGAATAGCCTAGTCTGTAGATTACTTTCTAAGCTATTGTAGCTTATAAGAGGTGTAATTCGAGCAGTTACACTCGCTTTCTATTGGCAGACAAATAGGAGACATGGTATCTAGTATTCAGTAAAGCGGCGTTGTTTTTCTATAGAGAAAAGAAGATGTTTGACGTAAAACATGGGAGCAGTTGCAATGTGCTCAACTGCTCTCGTCCTCAGTCTGCGACCATTCCTCGCTGTCCTCTTCAGCACGCTCCTTCCCCTCTCTGCGACTGCTGACGGACCCTCATCCTCATCCTGGTCCCTGTCCTCTTCCTTTTCCTCGTCCTCATCATTCTTGTCTTCATCTTCGTCATTAGAGTGCTGGCTTGCTGACTCTGCATCCACACTGTGCCTCAAGTGTTTTCTCGATCGAGTGGAAGATGAAGATTTTTTACGTTTTCCGGGGCTAGGATTGGTAGAGGTGGATTTTCGCTGGGTAGAACGGTTGCGTTTGGCAGCGTTGGTTTTGAGATAGTTGTACTTCTCTGGTGGGGTTGCGGTGCCAGTAGCGTAGTGTTTTGCACGCTGGTTACCGAGATATTGGTTGATGATGGCGACTGTGGGCCAGTCACTAATGAAGCGGTTGAGAATAGGATGCCGTGTACGCATCTGGGAATCTGTGAGTATCTTTTCAGTTTTTTCCCCCCAAACTTTATACAGTGGGTCAAAAAATTGTCCACATGTTTCGCATTTTTGGAAAGATTGCCAATTTAAGCAATACTGAGTAGAGATATTACAATGTGGTCAGTGATGGGCAGAAAGCCCTTGATAAACGCTACAATATTCTGTCTGTTTTGTCTTATTTGGCTTAAAACTCATGGAGATATGACTGATTTAAAATGGTATGTCATTTGGACAATTTTTTGACATGCAAGTGAAAATACAGAAAGTGCTAGCTCAGTACTTGGTATGCCCTCCTTTGGCCTTCAACACAGCCTCAATCCTTCTAGGCATGCTCCTGATCAATTTCTGACAATCTTCTTCTGTGATTTCATCCCACTTTTCAGCTGCTCTGTCCCATATTTCCCAAACTCCAGAGGGTGCTGTGTCATATCCATTGAGCTTGTGTTTGAGGGTTGTCCAGAGGTGTTCAATGGGGTTCAGGTCAGGAGATTGAGCAGGCCAGCTCATGCAATGGATGTTGTTGTCTTCAAACCACTTGGTGGCCAGTTTTGACTTGTGTTTAGGATCATTGTCTTGCTGAAAAATGGCCACCTCTGGATCAACACCCAAAATATCCATGCTCTCCAGAAGGTTGTTCTCCAAAATGTCCACATACTGCTCTGCATTCATCCTGCCCTCCACCTCTGCCATGTTTCCAACTCCTTCCCACCCCATACATCCCCACACCATGATATTTCCTCCTCCAAATTTGACTGTTTCCACCACATTTCTCTCTCCCAAGGATTCACCCTTCCTCCCCCACACATACTGCTGTCCATCTGACCCATATCGATTGATTTTTAGTCTCATCTGACCAAATAACCCTTTTCCAGTCATCCACAGTCCAGTTTCTGTACTTCTGTGCAAAGTTTAAACGAGCCTTCCTGTGAGCTGCAGTGAGTTTGGGCTTCTTCTTCGTTTTAGATGTGTCCACATCATGCCTGAGAAGGGAATTTCGAATGGTTTGGGTGGAGACAGGTTGGTCAAGGAGGGGATTGATGTTTCTGGCCACTTCTGTTAGCATTTTCAGCTTTGCCAGTGTTGATTTGTTGGATAGCAGCACGTTCATCAGTGGTAGACAGCTTTCTAGGACGCCCTGCTTGATGGTTCTCCTTGTCAGGATACATCTCTTTGGCCAGAGAAGCAATCTTTGACTTGGATACCCCAGCTTTAGCAGAGATTTCCCTGGATGAAGCAGAAGTTTGGAGGAGAGAGAGGATATTGTCTTTCTGGGTGGATGTGATGGGTCTCATGATTTGATGAGGGCTATAGAACAACTGGATGCCCTTATATATGGTCCAGCTGGCAGCTATGATATCATTATGATGTAGCCATTGCATCATTGTACAACTCCACTTATGATGTCATCTATGAGACATCACATAGTTACAATACTGATTTTGAAGTGGCAACTCAAAAAATTGTCCAAATGACATACCATTTTAAATCAATCATATCTCCATGAGTTTTGAGCCAAATAGGACAAATAAAACAGATTATTGTAGCTCTTATCAAGGGCGTTCTGCCCATCACTGACCACATTTCAATATCTCTACTCAGTATTGCTTAAATTGGCAATCTTTCCAAAAATGCGAAACATGTGGACAATTTTTTGACCCACTGTACTCACTGCATTTTGATACGTCGCTCTGTCGGCCACAGGCTGATCATTCCAGGGTGTCATTACATCCATTCCACTCTTCCAGAAGAGCTGATGTGCACTATTCTGAATTATAAATGGGGCAACATCAGTGAGGGACAACGGTGAGTAGTAATCACTCACAACGATCGCATTATACAGTGGGTCAAAAAATTGTCCACATGTTTCGCATTTTTGGAAAGATTGCCAATTTAAGCAATACTGAGTAGAGATATTGAAATGTGGTCAGTGATGGGCAGAACGCCCTTGATAAGAGCTACAATAATCTGTTTTATTTGTCCTATTTGGCTCAAAACTCATGGAGATATGATTGATTTAAAATGGTATGTCATTTGGACAATTTTTTGAGTTGCCACTTCAAAATCAGTATTGTAACTATGTGATGTCTCATAGATGACATCATAAGTGGAGTTGTACAATGATGCAATGGCTACATCATAATGATATCATAGCTGCCAGCTGGACCATATATAAGGGCATCCAGTTGTTCTATAGCCCTCATCAAATCATGAGACCCATCACATCCACCCAGAAAGACAATATCCTCTCTCTCCTCCAAACTTCTGCTTCATCCAGGGAAATCTCTGCTAAAGCTGGGGTATCCAAGTCAAAGATTGCTTCTCTGGCCAAAGAGATGTATCCTGACAAGGAGAACCATCAAGCAGGGCGTCCTAGAAAGCTGTCTACCACTGATGAACGTGCTGCTATCCAACAAATCAACACTGGCAAAGCTGAAAATGCTACAGAAGTGGCCAGAAACATCAATCCCCTCCTTGACCAACCTGTCTCCACCCAAACCATTCGAAATTCCCTTCTCAGGCATGATGTGGACACATCTAAAACGAAGAAGAAGCCCAAACTCACTGCAGCTCACAGGAAGGCTCGTTTAAACTTTGCACAGAAGTACAGAAACTGGACTGTGGATGACTGGAAAAGGGTTATTTGGTCAGATGAGACTAAAATCAATCGATATGGGTCAGATGGACAGCAGTATGTGTGGGGGAGGAAGGGTGAATCCTTGGGAGAGAGAAATGTGGTGGAAACAGTCAAATTTGGAGGAGGAAATATCATGGTGTGGGGATGTATGGGGTGGGAAGGAGTTGGAAACATGGCAGAGGTGGAGGGCAGGATGAATGCAGAGCAGTATGTGGACATTTTGGAGAACAACCTTCTGGAGAGCATGGATATTTTGGGTGTTGATCCAGAGGTGGCCATTTTTCAGCAAGACAATGATCCTAAACACAAGTCAAAACTGGCCACCAAGTGGTTTGAAGACAACAACATCCATTGCATGAGCTGGCCTGCTCAATCTCCTGACCTGAACCCCATTGAACACCTCTGGACAACCCTCAAACACAAGCTCAATGGATATGACACAGCACCCTCTGGAGTTTTGGGAAATATGGGACAGAGCAGCTGAAAAGTGGGATGAAATCACAGAAGAAGATTGTCAGAAATTGATCAGGAGCATGCCTAGAAGGATTGAGGCTGTGTTGAAGGCCAAAGGAGGGCATACCAAGTACTGAGCTAGCACTTTCTGTATTTTCACTTGCATGTCAAAAAATTGTCCAAATGACATACCATTTTAAATCAGTCATATCTCCATGAGTTTTAAGCCAAATAAGACAAAACAGACAGAATATTGTAGCGTTTATCAAGGGCTTTCTGCCCATCACTGACCACATTGTAATATCTCTACTCAGTATTGCTTAAATTGGCAATCTTTCCAAAAATGCGAAACATGTGGACAATTTTTTGACCCACTGTATCTCAATTTATTCCCTTTCAAACCCGTTTCCTTGCAGATGTCCCAACTCGAACCCTCAGGTCGAGAAATTGACCTGGTTTGCATCAATTTTCTGTTGCAGCTCAGCATTAGCAGCTTTTGCTTGAGCCAGTTCCGCTAGTGCACATGTGAGTCTTCGACGTTTTAGCTCTCAGTACGTAGTACCAAATGACTTACCTTTCAATTTAGCCACCTCATCCTCTCCAGCTTGTCCTTCATCATCTCCAAGACTGGTATCCTTGTCTCCGCGGCTATGTTCATTGGCTGCGGCCTCTTGGATTTGCTCGGGTTCCCGAAAACTTCTTTCAACGAAACGATGACAGAATAGTTGGTACAGCATCAGGAGAAGTTAGTGTAACAACCGATTATTCGTTCAGGGAGCCTTCAGACATGGCTGCGGCTATAAGAGTACAGGGTATTGGTATCAGTGATTGTGTAGTTATTACGTTGCGTCGTCATCATATTTTTTCAGTTTCCTGGACTTTCTTCTTCACCTTTTTTTTTTTGCAACTGGCGTTAACAGTTTTTGACGTTGACAGTTATGACAGTTATTCTTAGAAATGGTGTTCAGGATGTCGCCATCAACTCACTGCAGGGAGTATGAGAGCAATATTCTCAACCACGTTGACAGATAATCATATTTGTAGGTATGTAGTCCGTGACAATGACATTCCTCTCTTATTAACATGAAATTTACCCCTCTCTTCCGCCTTTACAGGGAATCATAGAAAGTTACCGTAAAATAAACTTGTCTTTCACAAAGCTACAGGGGATGAATGTTCGGCCTTGTGAATTGTCAATCAGAGCGGCGGATCCCACCCTGAGTGAGAACGAGAATGGAGCGGGGAATGTCGAAGACAACAATGGATATTGGTATGACTGAGTGATGTACTCTGGAGCATTGAGTCTTTGATTTCTTCCCTTTTTCTTTCTTTTTCTTTTTTCCCCAATCATAATGTCGAACCCTACTCTCTTTCTATCTTCGTATACTGCCGTGATTTATCTCATATGGCCTGCACTATGACGGCTTCAAATCTTACCCAGCGAAGAAGGCTACTTAGTAGTCACCATGGTTTAAAGCCTCACTATGTTTTCGTTTCTTTCATGCTTGCATCATTAGCTCTATTGCTCCGGACTTTTTCCTTCCCTCTTCATCAATCTCAGAGTCACCGCCGCTGCATTTGAGTACCATTTGCATATCTGCATGTAAGTAGTAGTATGATCTGCTAAGGAATACAAGATAATTGATTGAATAAGCCCTCTATTACTTGAACATACATGTAGATACTCTCAACAGGAAAAAGGGCCTCGTACCTTGCCATGCAAAGCAGTGGCACCTTTCCCCAGTTCTTATGAGTATTCACTCATACTGGGGTAAAAAGCCATCGCTTCACATGGCAAGCTACGAGGCCTGTTCAATAAAGCCAAAATTTTACTCTTATATTGACTACGCTGCAGCTGCTGAGAGAAGGAGAGCTAAAACAACGAAAGAGGATTTGAAGACAAGAATTTACTTGATGTGAATGCAAGCTTGAGGAGTGGAGGAACAGGGCGGTGGACATTGTCAACGCTGGCAGTGAAAATGAGAGAGTCGACACGCTGCCAGCTGGCATGACGTTTGCATGACGTTATGGTTGTCGACAGAAAGGCCTCGCGTTGGTCTGAGGAAGCCGTGAACAACGTCTTCCAGATGAGCGCCTAATGAGCGCCAATGAACAGGGGTGGGAGTTTTAACCCGTGGAAAAGATCTGGGAGGTCGCTACGACATAAATTAACTCAGCCTAAAGGCCTCGTAACGGACGACTTATATGTGATTATGCTTCTGTTTTCTTCTCTTCACACGACTTATTTGCGTCTCGCATAAGTGTCTACAAGGGTCTACAAGCCCACGTTTACGCTCTTCATTGATCCTAGTTGCTTCAAGTTCGCTATGTCTACTGCTTACAAATTGTGCTTCGACCGCCTAACTTGGTTTAATTAGACACACGCTCCCTTCTTGTTAGCCCCATCACGACTATTTGTTGGCCTTCATTCCCATCGTCCCCGTTCTCATTACACGACTGGGGTAAGGGGTCACTGCTTCGCATGGCAAATTACGAGGCCCCTTGCTTGAAGTTTCGGATAGCAACGTTAATAGCAAAAATTGATCGCTCAGTAGATGCCAGTATAGAATACTTACAGCATAGAAAAAGAACAAAGACGCAGAGAAAACGACTCTCACGCGGAAAATACAATTATATCTGCTCGACGAACTAATAGACAAGTACTGATATGTGATGTATCAATACAGTACTTATCTGTCAGTTCACCTTTCCGTCGAGCGGATATAACGGTATTTTCCGCGTGGCATGATCAAACGATCCGTCTCTTCTCAGGGCCTTCTTCTTAGGCTCCTTCTCTCCCATGATAGCACAGATGGACCCAGAGCGAAATTTGGACCCCTTCGAAGTGACTCCAGAGAAAGACGAGTTTGCAGAGGGGGAGCCCAGGTCCAGCTATGAATCGTCGTCAAGATGGAAGACTGTGACAGGAAGATTACTGACCTTGGGTATCGAAACAAGAGGTGCGT
Organism: Tetrapyrgos nigripes; assembly: GCA_013368315.1. NCBI lineage: Eukaryota > Fungi > Basidiomycota > Agaricomycetes > Agaricales > Campanellaceae > Tetrapyrgos > Tetrapyrgos nigripes. Next base: position 80,626 of record JAACJM010000153.1, read on the forward strand.
TGATGCCTGTATTTTCATACACCTCAAATAACTGATCTTTGGAACAGGAATCCAACCCGTTCCCTTCGAAGAAAGAACAGACGAACAGTTCTTCAAAATCTTCTTTCTCTGGTTCACCGCCAATTTTGGCATCCTATCATTCTCTGCTGGGACTCTCGGTCCTGCTGTGTACAGTCTCAGTAAACGGAACTCTTGCCTGGTGATCCTATTCTTCAACCTACTGTGTTGCACACCGGTAGCGTATTTGTGAGTGTGTCGGTACTTCTGCTTCTTATGCCGACATCTCTCAGTCTTCTTTCCTTCCAGCGTTACTTGGGGTCCAAAGCTCGGGATGAGGCAAATGACACAAGCCAGGTACAGTTTTGGGTATGTACATGTCTCATACACATACGCTAGTCATGCCCTTCTAATTCCACCTATAGCTTTTATGGCGTCATCGTCCCGAGTATACTCAATCTCATTGTTGGTCTTGGTTTTGGTTTGCTGGGTTGTATCGTTGGAGGCCAGACTTTGGCCAGTGTAGCAGACGGAAAGATGAGCTGGACGTGCGTATATTATGTTGAAGTGACCAACTTTCATGTTGATGTAGCTTCTTTTACAGAGTCGGCATTGTCATTATCACCCTCATAGCTTTCTTTGTACGTCAGTCTTTGCCTGGTTCTCCTGCTTTGCTCAGCTCTATCTACAGCTCACCTTTTGCGGTTATAACGTCCTGAATTGGTGAGCATTGTGGACCTTTCACAACACTTTGTCGATGCTGAACCCCTAACCCCGTCTATACGAAGGTATGAACGCCTAGCGTGGTTCCCGATTCTCGTCTGCTTCCTTGTCGCAATTGGGCTAGGTGGAAAACATCTATCAACCCCAGCCCCTGCTGAACCGGCGACAGCTGCTTCAGTTCTGTCCTTCGGGTCAGTCATAGCGGGATTTGCGATTGGGTGGGCTCCGATGTCGTCAGATTTCACCAGTTATTATAGGCCAGATGTATCTAGGTGCGCCGTCTTGTGTTATCGTGGGTACCTTGTACTTACTACGCAGTAAACAGCTGGAAGATGGCGCTTTATTCGTACACTGGGCTCATGCTATCCAGTGTGCGTCTCTTCAGCCTCCTTCGCAGCTCTCATTCTTACCTTTTTCCTGCAGGCCAGTCTCCAAATTCTCGGTGCAGCCGTTGCTTCAGTAGCACCCCTCATCCCTTCCTGGAACGATGGCTGGAATCTTGGTGGTTCATCCAACGTCGGCGGTCTCTTACATGCCATGCTCAGCCCTGTAGGGAATTTCGGGAAATTTTTGACTCTGCTGTTGAGTCTATCAGTCACCGCGAATATCGCTCTAACATTGTACTCGATGTGTCTGAATTTCCAGCTACTCATCCCGAAGCTGGTAGTGGTTCCGAGATATGTGTTTTCGTTGGTTGCTACAGCTATGTGAGTGGTCTAACTGGTTGGAAAGGAGGGGACCAGATTGACTGACGCCGTTTGGCAGTGTACTCCCTCTGGCAATTGTCGGCTCACACCGCTTCTACGACACACTCGAAAACTTTCTTGCTCTCGTTGGGTACTGGGCTAGCGAGTTTATCGCTATCCTCCTCGTCGAACATCTCGTTTATCGCCGGCAGAACCGAACCCCAGACAATTCTTACTCTACCACGATGGGCTACGATATAACCCAATGGAATCGTCCTAGCGAGCTTCCAACTGGCATACCTGCCCTTGCTGCATTGGTGCTGCCTTACGGGCTCATTACGCCGAGTATGAGTCAGGTATTGTTCATTGGTCCCATAGGAGAAAAGACAGGGGATATTGGGTTTGAGGTTGCGTTCTTTTTGTCTGGATTGTTGTATTTGATCTTGAGGGGTTTGGAGGTTAGGTGGAGAGGAAAAGTTTGAGGGATATTGTCGCGAGGTGAATAAACCGAAGAAGAAACTTACTCAGACCAAGGTAAGTCCGAGAAAAGCTTCTAGACGGAAAAGTGGTGCTGATCTTATGATTATACAGCAGGACGCGTGTATTTATCAAACTTCGAAGGCTTAGGATGAAGAGGACGAGGGTGGACTTTCTTGGAAAGAGTTGGGTAGGATAGACTTGGGTTGGTTTGGGCTTGGAATTGGAATGTGAAGTTCTGGGGTGAATAACCTGTGTTTTCGGGTATAGGTACATACTCTTTATACTACGCGAGTCAGGTACATCATGAAAATAACTAGGAGAGAAAAATCGTGAGTGGAACATGTAAAAGAAAGCCAAAACTTGTAGGAGAAAGACACCCGTCAAATAAGTAAAGTTGAAACTTAATAAAACCTAGTGAAAAACGCGTAAGAAGTGGAAATGTGTAAGAATTGGACATGATAAAGAGAAAACGGAATACGAGGATCGACGGAACTCATCCGTAAGCTACTAAGAACGAGAGAATCATGAGAATTACGTAGAAACAGAAAAACCTGTCCGGAACTTAGTAAGTAGACGTTTGACAATAAGTACACGCCTAGGGGCTGGTGACATCATGATGGACTTGATGCAATTCCCCAATATCGTACTACAGATATTACGAGGCCCTTTAGGCCGAGTTAACTTATGTCGAGCTCGCAATTGAGTAGCAAACTTTTCCACGGGTTCTAAGTATTACACGCCACCTCAGCGCTCCGACTCGGAGGTGCCGCTCAAGCTTACATATGTCACTCCTGACGCGTTTGGCCCTTTGGACTTTACATTGGGCCTGACGTCGTCCAGTCTTACTCATATAATCATGTCGGCCTACTCTTAGCTCTCAAGATAGACACCAAAAAGACTAGGAGAATAAGAAAGTTTCCGGATCCAAAAAAGGCCGTCAACTCGACGACGACCTGGCAGAGTCCCACTCTACCCTAGATCATCTGAGGTCTTTCCGACTCTTGGCCTCTCATCATCTTCAACGTCTCCATGACAGGTAGTGCAGATAGAAGAGTGATATAGTACTACCTGGTCCGCATACATCTGTTCGTTCTGTAAGTACTAAGTAAATGATAATTTATTTGCTACGAGTCTGTATGCCTTGGCGCATCACCTCAGTATTAAATCATAAGACTAAGTACTTTCTCCAGGCCTCGTAACTTGCCATGCAAAGCAGTGGCACCTTTCCCCAGTCAGGAGGATGGTTAATCTTTCTCTGCGAGAGTTCCGTCGAAATTTAGTGTGTATCCTGTGAGATTTTCGTTGACGGCAGTAAAGTGGTTTGATATAAACGATCATTGATTCCTCGAGGAGCTCCAGGCCAGTCATGTTGTTATAACAAGGCTCTCCTCTCTTGCGGGTACTTGAACTCTGTGCTGAAAGGAGGTATTCTGACTCTAATGCGAGGTATCTTTCTTGTCAGCTCCTGAATAGCCAGTCAGCACAACGCCGTCCGAACCCAGGCCCAGTATTCGTAGTATTCGTACTATACCAAGGGAAGTTATATAGTACCGTAGATGAACCTAGCCCTCATGATCACAGAAATAAAATACGGAAAGATATAAACGGAACAGCTATTACCCCGTCCATTCAACGTTCACGGACTTGAACGGCCATTAAGAGTAAGATATTACGCTCAGGAGGGAATAGAAGGTACTTCTTCGCTATCTCCAGATGTCAGTGCTACATCCATGGATGGATGTCGACAGTACTTTAGCAGGTCGAAAAACTTGCCCAACCTACCACGGATTGCATATGTCTCCTTGAATCATGCAACACAATTTCAACTTCCGAGTCCTCCTCCTCATCTCTGGCATTCTAACCACCGTCCTTGGCCAGCCTGGATCCATCTCATGCGGGAGTAGCGATGATTGTCCTGGAAGTGATGCACGTGAATCGATTGTGAATCGACGACCTTTTCCTAGATATGACTTATTGATTCTTTCTCTCTCGATTCACATAGGTTTGTTGCAGGACGGTAAGCCCCGTGCATCGTGGTTTAGCTTTTAAACTTGAAGGTAACACAACTCAAAACATTCTAGAGTGATGCCTCGGCATGTATACCAGTGGACCAATACAGTAATGTGAGTGACTCTGGATTTAATTTTTATCTGCATTCATCAACACGTCCTGATCATCGACTGGCACACACTCTTGACGGTCTGTAATACCAATAGGGCGTATGTTCCGCTTTTCCCTCGGAAGAGGTACCCAGCTGTGATGGATAATGGATGAGAGGGATATGGACGAGGGAAAGAATGAAAGAACAGTTGGTGTTGGTGGCTGTCCGAATCTGTGGTTCCGTTGAACTCGAGGAAATCGGTCCAGCTACTACTAGTACTGCGTTTTCGTCAAATATCAGAATTCTCTGTGATTAGGTGGCCCTTTAGGGACTCGTTGAGGCTTCCGCGTGTGGCTATGCAATTTGGATATACGCTTTTCCGGCTCGGGATTTGATAGAAGCTGGTACCGAACAGTTGACCAATGACAGCGATCGTTCAGCGCCTCGTCATTGCCACACCAATGCCACACGCAGTGGTGGCCCACATCTCCTTCATCATGTAGTTGCCGTCTTGACCCTCAATGTTGGACTCGAAAAGGCGAGTCGCAAAACTGCCTGAGTAAGTGCAGATTGAGTGCAGAAGTAATCAACCAATAATCAACACAACCAAACAAACGCGTCTCTCTCTATTCAGTGCAAAGTAGTCTTTATGAAGCAGGGTCTTAGGTATGTGTGTAAGATCCGCGTTCAGAAGGTGCGTGCTTTACGTCGCTGAGGGCTCGGTCGGTTTACCTGTCTTTCCTCACTTCCTTCCTTTTCTCCCGACATATCCTGACCAATATGGTATCCTCTCGTCCGATACAGTCATCTGCTCCCGTCCTCCTTCCAACTAATTCTTAACGCTCTTGGTGGCCACTCCTGTTCCTATTGCATCTACCGCACTCGCACCCTCTCTCCCTCCTACCATCGTCCCTACTACTTAATGACCACATCCCACCAACGAATCATGGTGGACACCCGGGAAAATCGTCTCTTTCGATCCATGAGGTCACTTCGTCCCTCAGATCTTCGCTAACCAGCTTCTTGCCAAGGAAGAAAGAGGCGAAGAGTTGGATATCCGGCCTTCGATTGGGGTTACACGTGCGCATAGTATCAAGTTGAGCGAGTTGGATGAGGCTGTGAGGAGAGGCGAGATTGATGTGGATGGGAAGATTGTGATGAAGAATCGCCCGGCGAAGAGGGAGGATGGGAGTGAGAGTGAGAGTGAGAGTGAGAGTATTGATCCTGGGGGAGAGGTAGCTGTGAGTAAGGCGGCGGTAGAGCCCGTTTGGTATTCGCCTGGTGCACCTGGGAGGTTTGGAATGTGAGTCGTCCAGTTTTATCTTTTTCAGCTCTTCTCCTCTATCACTTTTCACTCATTCTTGTCCCGTTCCCTCTTGAACCCTCTACAGTTCTGAAACACTCCTCCGTCTCCGTTGTTCCCTCTTTGAGCAAACCGGCAGACGGACTTATCATGCGCCCCGACATCAAAACCTTACTTCCCCAATCGGTAACTTTACCGTCTACATCTTCGGTGACCCGCCCTCTCCTCCTCTTCATCCGACGTACACGTCACTCCCCAAGTCCACGATGAATGCAATGAGTCTAATGTCTTTGGGAATGATATCTGTACATGCAAACCGTATTTGGTGTATGTGATTGAGGAGTATATTCGGACGGCGCAGGGTGTTCAGGGTGACGTGGGAAGCTGAAGGGTTTCCGGTTGGTTGTATACTTCCGAAAAAGGGAGGGCGTTGGGAGTGGTGACGAAGTATTTGGGGTATAATTTGAAGAAGAGACGGGATTCGGTGGATAGGAATTTTGCGAGTACAAGATTATTGCGGGTGTTAAGGATATGAAGTCAGTACACATCACTTCTCTGATCTACGTTTACTTCGTGGTCCTCTTTTCAATTTGCTTCCTTCACCCTCTACTTGACTAACTATGTCTCTTCATCCGTTTTCATGCTATAGATTCCAAGCCTCATGTCAGACGTCTTACACTGACTCGGTATTGGCATTAACGAGCGAGGAAGTATAGGTGCAGACGGAACGAAGAGATGACGGGCCGATAGTACGGTGTCAATAAGTGATATAAAGTATGATGTGGTTGTAGGGAGTGGGATTGATGTTGGGAGGAGGTATGAGTTGCCTGGTGAGTCCGTCCGTCTGATTTCGTATTTGCATTTATTTCATTTGCTACTCGTTTTATGCATATTCTTTCGCCCATACTTGTTTTGTTTACTACTTTTTTGGCACGGATATTCACCTCCTCATACACATCTATCTCATCCAGCCGGACTCTCGTGTTGAGATCGACGCTAAGATTACCAGTGGATATTTCTCTACCCGGAAAGACGGCAAGGAGCTCACGCCGGAGGAGTTACGGAAGACGGTTGGGAGGGGCTGGGAGGTGGAAGATTGAACGTCGGGTTGGTGGTTCCTATTACGCCAGTGCTTTCTACAGTGTATATAAATTGAGTGTCAGGTTACAGATGCATGTACTAAGAATGAGAATCAGTCGTATCAAGCAAAGTACTTTGCCTAAATTTCTACCGACCTAGATGATTGATGGAGACCGTCAGTGGCTGTTGGTTGTCGAACGGCGTTTCGCCGACGAGAGATTGAGCTCAGATCAGGTTGCAGCGTTGAGGCGTTGAGCTTCCATCGTGAGTGTCTGAAAATGATCATGATGTCCACCGACCCAGGACATGCGAGATATTACTTCTTGTTAAGACCAAAAAGAGGGGGATCAGGAGATGGTCCGACAGATCGAAGCGAGTGGATGAAGTTCTTTTGTTCTATGTACTTCAGAGGAGGAGAAAAGGAGACACGCTTGTCGGTGACGCTGATATCATTGACCGTTGCTCTGGGCTTCAGTCGGCATGTTCTCTAGTGCCTTCACCTTCTCTGAGCTCTCCCTTCCATCACACCAGCCCGTCAGTTTTGGTGTCTTATGTCCTCGGATTTAGCATAGCCTTATTAGTGCATATTCTCACTGGAGATTGTCATCGTATTCTGACATCTTCAAATAGCTTACTAGCCCCTACTCCAATGAACCGTACCTCTGACCGTTTCAAGGAACTCGTAAAGACCAACGAGCAACCTCTCGACTCCGAAGCCACCGAAATCCTTGCTTCTTTCGCGGAGGTCCAAGAAAAACTCACAAAGGCGAAGTCGAAGAAGCTTCGTGCCAGCCTCAGAAGGACTCCCGCTCAATATAAGGTTGTCCTCCATCTAATGAGACATTTGCCTCTTGACGTGCTTGGAGAGATATTCTCCTCCGCCGTTGCGCAGTCAATGGAGGCCTACGAAACTTACATCCGCGATGGGAACTGCAAACTTCGCTCTCTCACTGCCTCGCTCTTCGATGCAGAACCCATCTCCTCGTCGGCGTCGTCCTCCATTCTCACTCCCTTCTTGTCCGGCTCCTCTTTCTCCGCTCCTTGTCCTCCTCCTCCAGTTTCCTGGGTCTTGAACTGGGTCTGCGCCCGTTGGAGGGCTGTATGTTGGCTCAGCCTCTTCTATGGAGGTATGTATTCATCTCTTTCGCAGAGTCTCGCTATCATTATGTCTGCCGCGCGGTCCCACGGTACTGGCAGCGTTCCCGTTCGAGCTACTGGGAGCTTTTGCTACAACGCTCCAATGCCGTCCTTTTAGACATTGTGCTGGAGCAGGTACCACGACATTCCCTTCAGAAAAGCTTCAAGAGCGACTTGCATCCTATTTTGACCCTGTTGATCCCGACCGCGTCACGATGGAGATGGTTCAAAATTGCAAGCAATATCGCTGGCGACCTGGGGATACTCGGAGACATCCAGCTGTCTTTGTCTTTCTTTCAGTTTCTCCATATCGACCCTTATCATGTTCACTATACGCATGCTACTCTCACGGAAAGCCATACCGGTACTTTGGCATCTGCAACCGCTCTGAAGGGGGTTAGACTACTAGAGTATGGAATCCAGAGATCTTGAGAGCTCCATGGTCACAGATGAACTCTCTTTATGTCGCCTTTGGTATCAGGTCTTTGGTCATTTTGCGCCACACGACTCGAGTGAAGAAATTGGCCATTAAAGGCAAATTTTCTGCCGAGGATGGTGAAGTAAATGGAGAGTTTCCTATCAGGCTACCCATTGTCGAGACACTGAAATATCAGTCTGTTTGGACACTGGTTTATTCGATTTGTTGGTCATGCCTCAATTACAGCTACTCGTGGTGGCGACATTTCCTCAGTCAAGTTCATCCGACTTGGTCTTTACATTTCCATTCATGCTTTCCCTTCTCTTCGTGTTCTAGACCTCAACTTTTCTAATCCCAACGATGAGTTGTGCAAGCTCCTTGAAAAAATCCCCACACTCGAAGAGCTTTATCTTCGGAAATGTCTTGATATTCCCGATGCATTCCTCCAGAATTTTATACCCGTATCACAGCCTGGCCACGGGTCGGCGCGATTCCTCCCCAACTTGACAGTTCTAGAATTCAAACAACTCCCCAAAATTGTCCGGTTCAACGTTGATCTGTTGGCCAGGGTGATCAAGTCCCGTAGTGGTGCACCACAGGAAGATGTTGATGCTACGGTACTGCCATTTGGTCGCACAAATGGTTAGCAGCGTGGTCAAACCACTGCAAAGAGCAAGGATTGAAGGAGCTGGTAAGAGCTTCTTGTGGCTGCACGACAGAATAGAGGGACGTAGAACTTCCTTGACTTCTTCTGCTCGTCGCGTGACTCGGGAGTTGAGATGGAATTGGAAGTTGTCTCCTTGCTCTGCACGCCTGATGATGAGGATGATGAGAGTGACGACCCGGAGGATTGGAGTGACCCCTTCCACTTCTAGGGTATGGATAGTAGCCATGCTCTCAAACGAATGTTTCTGATGTATATGACTTCACACTCCCTCTGAAAATGCGATCTCCTCATCATTTCTGATATCTCGCTGCTCTTCCTAATCTCCAAATTCTCAAACACAGGGTGAAGAAAAAGGCTCCTCAATACACTCCATCACCACTTCATCTGCCATCCTGAGAACAAGCCAATCGTTAGAGGACGACAAAATCACATCTTGTACATAGATAGATAGATAATAGCATCTTGGCGCTATCCAAACTCGAAAACTCGAATGATTGGTCCGTCTCATTCCAACCATCTTCCATCAATGGATCTCCACTGATTCATAGTCGTCGAATGAATGATCAGGGCATACTAGCATCGTTCCATGGTCCATGCAGACCTTTCGCGGAGGCGGAGCACGCCCAGAATCCCAGTATATTTGTAATGAACCACGGGTTCGGTTCGGGTTCAGGAGACTCTGAGATGATCAGTAGTGAGAAAAAGGTACTTAAGTCAAGGCAAGCTTTCGCGTTACCGTGAAATACCAGGTTCTTGAGCACTTGGTGAGCACGCGGGCGTCAGTCAAGGTCAAGAAACAGCACACTAAGCAAGCTTGCGCGTTACTAAGGATGCTGACTTACGATCAGTCAAGATGTAAGATTCAAGCACAGATGTGTATTGCGAGATAGGAAAGGTTATTACAAGAGTACATACCAAGATACTTATATATGTAGTTAGTGAGTCATTAGAAATATCTAGAATAGAACAGAACTTTCATCAGAACATTGTAGAAAAGGAAAGAAAGAAAGAGAAAACGGATGCCCGAGGCATGCCCGAAGCATCAATTACATTGCAAGTACGGTAGATTGAGACATAGCAAACTCAAAGAAACAGAATACAAGATACTTACGTCGTTCCATTACAATATTGTTGAGAGTGACTTAGCTCTTCAACTTCTCTTCTGGCTGGAAATGACTAGGAACTGCAGTGTCTAGGGTAACAATGGAAAGAATCATCCGACGACACGATCAAGATGGAATCTTGATGGGTGGATGGTTTCTCAGAGTCAGTGTGGTAAGTATACCGTATCATACGGTGTCAAAAACCTACATATGTACTAATAGCTCCAGGATATCAGGGTCCTGCGATTGCGTTCCTCTTCCTTTCCTTTCCTTCCCCTTGCCCCTTCAAGTTCCCGTTTTCCACCCATCCCCTTGTCGAACACGGGCCAGAGGTAGATAATCATTTAGGGATGGTATCGTAAGTAAGACGTTCGATTCTTCCTTGTCCCGAGTCTTATCGTCTCACGGCAGCCTTCGCCTGCACGTAACTCTGCTCAGCCTCCTATCTCTTCTATCTCTACCGGCACGCTCACTGAAAATCATATTCATCCATTTCCAACTGCCCATAATACCTGGTGCTCAAATAATCATTATCTGGCAGCGCAACACTAGTGGCTTAGGGAAGGACCCCGACGATTGGCATTTCGAACTCGCGCAGAATGGCGCTCAGATTGGTTCCGACATCCTTGTTCCCGATCATGCTGCACCTAACGGAACAATAACACTCGCAGTACCATCGGATGCGATTGTTGAGTAAGTGATCAACTTGCGCTTCCTAAGTCTGCGTATTTTTTCGTTCCTTTGGGTACTGACTTTCATTTCTCTGATGCTTTACTCACCAGTACATCTATAGAGCTCCTTGCTGTCGATGGCAAAACATGAGTACTGGCTCCAAGATTCTTCATCCCAACCTATTTCTCAATTCTTTGTTTGACATACTGATAATTAAATATCCCAGTACCAATCCGTTTTTCACGTTTCCCATTGGGTCTTCCCGAACTCGAACCACGGACCCGTACGTGCTTCAAGTCACACCGGTTCACGTTCCCATTGCGCTGACCTGCGTCTTTTGAAGTGCTACTGAACCGACTTCCGTAACGGTTTCGAGCACCATAGGATCCAGTGACATTCCTACTGATTCGACTTCCGCAACGAGTTCGAGCACCATAGGATCTAGTGACACTTCAGACACCACAACATCGTAAGTACATGTGAAGTTGTCCTTTTCATTATTATTGATTCCAGGCCTAGAAGTTCTGTGCCGCTCACTTCTTCGACCACTGGTGCATTTACAGGCGGAACAGACTCCCCTAGTTAGTAGTGGCACTTTCTCAATTTGAAGTCCTTGTTGGCATTGACACGATATTATTAGGCCAGACAGGCCCTACGCTGACCTTCTCATCAATCGGCCAGAGTAGCTCTGCTTCTTCTGGAGCAAGAGGTCCTCGACTTACTGTTATATTACCTTCGGTCATTCTCCCAATCCTGACCATTGTCATCCTCAGCCTCCTTTTCTGGTGGTACCGTCGCCGCCGGATATCTAAAGCACAGGTTGCCTCATGTATCTCAAGCGTCCCCGAGATTGTGGATGACACCCAGTCCCTCCCTTCAATAACGCCTCGCCCTTACGATCTAAAACCCGCCATTACAATGAACCAACCCCAAGACATCAAACGTTTCCCTGGTGAACGAGAATCATTGAATCCAACTCTCAACAACTTGGAACGACCGCATCCATATGAGTTGAAGCCAGAAATAGCACCTAGAACATCATTTCTCGGACGTGAAGACCTTCCATCCATAACTACACCTCCTGTACTCGACACGAACAGTTCACACCCTCGTTCTTTTTCCGAGTCATCCGTGTCCTCTTGTTCTCCCACCCAAACAGAATCACAGTCTACAAACCGCCAGCTTCGACTTCAAGAAGAAGCAGATCAAATGCGTGCGCGTCTCTTAGCTCTTGCTCGAGATGCTGCTCGTTCAGAGGTTCAGGAGGATATGCGTCGAATGATGGAGCATATTGAGAGGTTGGAGATGTTGGTGACGTCAAACTGGGCTGGAGGACTTACGGATGAACCACCGCCGATGTATCATGCTTGACTCTTTCTCAGACAATGAACTACTTTTTGTCCCTTTCTGCACATACTGCGAAAACTGGGACACGATACTATGACGAGCAGGTAACTCCCGGCTCCTAGTTTCTCGACTTCTGGGATAGTAGTAGAAAGTAGCATCTAAGGGGTAATTGAAGATATGTATGACATACACGATCCACGGAACATGCCAGCTTGGGGTGACTGGGCTACCCTAGCCATCTCCTTCCTCGCCCTTATCCTTACACAAACCTTTATCCTTCTCAAAAGTGTCCCTGACAAAGTCGAACTGCAATCTGAGTCTGACATCCTCTCACCCTTCGGTTCCTGCATCTCCATTTCCTTCACTTTCTTTACCTCTTCCTCGTTCGACTTTGCCCTCCTCCTCTCCCGAGCAACCCTCCGTACCTCCTCAGTTCTCGACTTCGTCCCACAATAATACCCATGTCTACAAAACCGAACAAAGAGATAGAGTATCACGCAGATAGGTATGAGGACGATTGTCCCGACGATGCTGCCTATGACGCTTCCGATGATTATGGCTGTGCGGTGGGGATTGCAGTGGGTTGAAGTGGGAGGAGGAGAGGCGGAGGCGCTATTAGTCTGTATGTTACTGGCAGGATTCCCGGAGGAGATAGGAATGGTGATGGTCGTTGAGTTCGAGATTGGTGGTAGGGTTTGACGCGGTGATATGACGGCAGGAGCGAGGATGACCTTCACGGGTTGGCAGTTGACCGTGACAATGCGGAGGAGAATGAGAACGAGGCAGAGGCACCACATCGTCCTGCTCAGGACGCTGTAAAGCCTAAGCGACTTCGATACTCACATTATGTGGTAAAGCAGCATCATCCCGCCCTCCTAGCCATCATTTGATCCTACTATTCCGGCCTCTTAAAGCTTCACCATCTCTGTTTGCTGTCGTATACGAACTTGTGACCCATTTCAGTTCGTCATGATGGCGATGAGGGGTTTCTGGAATTGATTTGAAAGCTGTAAAAAACCTTTTCAGGGCAGTGCTGGCAGCTTCGGCACGTATTGGACGCGTACGTGTCGCTGTTGCGAGAGGTCGTTGGCTAGGTTGAAATTGTACTAGTGCGAAGAGGGAGGTCATTTTTGTCCTGTAAACTGTAGATTTTCCAACTCGGGTGAGATCTGAGTGAATGCTTGGGAGGTATACCGCGCACCTTTACGGACACAGCATCCTCAGGGTACTATCGAACGTATTGGAGACCCAGCTTGGCCATGACTCCTTCCTTCGCTGCGCCAGTGACAGTAGCTTCCCAGGCTTGGCCATTTGCACGTCCAAATTTCCATAGTGAGACACCAGAGTCGAGGATAGTAAACAAAAGATGAGGGGAGGAAGGGAAAGAAAGTCAACGACTGGAACGTGGTTGCGAAGCAGCCGTTGACGTCATGGGCGTACAAATTTCGACCTCAGCTCCTCGGCCTCCTCTCTTCAACGTGCACGTCACAGAGTTACTTAGCGAACGCTTCTCTCTCTCTCTCTCTCTCTCTCCTCACTACGGGGATCTTTCCAAGGGTCATAGTGCATGTGTGCAATGAGCGGAAAGCCTGTGTTTCCTTGAAGTTGCGTGCTTGTCTTCCCTGCCATCCTCTCAAATGAATGTTTCTGATGTATATGACTTCTGTAATTTGTACACTCCCTCTGAGAATGCGATCTCCTCATCATTTCTGATATCTCCCGCTGCTCTTTCCTAAACTCCAAATTCTCAAACCCAGGGTGAAGGGAGAGGCTCCTTAACACACTATCACCACTTCAAGTGACTTCATCTGCCATCCTGAGAGCAAGCCAACCTTTAAAGGACGACGAAATCAGATCTTATACATAGCATATACGTGTTATACTGGCTTTATCCAAACTCGAATACTCTAATGATTGGTCCGTCTCATTCCAGCCATGATCTTCCATCAATGCATCTCCACTGATTCCCGAGTCATCGAATGAATGATCATGGCGTTCCATGGTCCATACAGATCTTTCGCGGAGGCAGAGCATGCCCAGAATCCCAGTGTATCATTGAGAGTAACTTGTTCAACCTTTCTTCTGGCTGGAAATGACTAGTAACTGCAATATCTAGGGTAATAATGGAAAGAATCATCCGACGACACGATCAAGATGGAATCTTGATGGGTGGATGCTTTCTCAGAGCCAGTGCGGTAGGTATGCCGTATCACACGGCGTCAAAAACCTACATACTAATAGCTCCAGGATATCAGGGTCCTGCGATTGCGTTTCTCTTCCTTCCTTTCCTTTCCTTTCCCTTCCCTTCCCCACAAGTTCCCGTTCTCCTTTCATCCCCTTGTCTAACACGGGCCAGAGGTAGATAGTAATTCAGGGATGTTATTATAAGTAGGGCATTCGATTCTTCCCTGTATCGAGGCTTATTTCCCCATGCCAGCCTTCGCTTGCACATAACTCTGCTCAGCCTCCTATCCCTTCTACCTCTCCCGGCACGCTCACTGGAAGTCGAACACCCCCTATCCCTTCCACCAATAACACCTGGAGCTCAAGTCACCATTGCCTGGAATAAAACAAAGCCCAAGGATCCTGACAATTGGCATTTCGAACTCTTCAGGATGGCGCACAGATTGGTTCGCCATCCAGGTTCCTCATCATAGTGAACATAGCGGAACGTTGACACTCACAGTAACCTCGGATGCGATTGTTGGGTAAGTAACCGACTTGCGCCTCCTAAGTCTGCATAGTGTTTCGTACCTTAGGGTACTGACTTTCATTTCTCTGATGTTTTACTCACCAGTGCATCTATACAGCTCCTTGCTGTTGATGAAACAACGTGAGTACTGGCTTCAAGATTCTTCATCTCAGCCTATTTCTCAATCCTTCGCTTCGAAAAAATTGACATACTAATTATTCATTCCGAATTAAACATCCTATCTCCCAGTACCTCTGCATTTGCTACGTTTCCTCCACCCTCCTTTCCTCAAAGCACTGTTCAACCCACTCAGCCTCCTCAACTCAAAGCACGGATTTGTACGTGTTTCAAGTCACACCGATTCACATTCCCATTGTGCTGACCTGCGTCTTTTGAAGTGGTACGGATTCGACTTCCGTGACGACTTCGAGCACCATAGGATCCAGTGACACACCTCCAAATTCCAGCGCTGCGTACGTGTACCAGTTGCAAGAGTTCTTTCAATCCGCATACTCATGTCTCGAATAAGATCTGAAGCTAGTTCCACGACAAGTAGCAGTGCTACCGATACATCATTGCCGATGTAAGTTATGATGCCATACCTTCACAACGATTAAAATTGATGGTTGCTGGGCCTGAAGATCCGTCAACCATCATTCCAATCAAGCAGCAATCATCGCCGGCAGTGTTATAGGAGCTCTCATCCTAGTACTCCTTCTCCTGACGTCCCTGTATTGCTTTTGGCGAAGAAGAATAGCAAAACGACAATCCCAAGCTAACAATGACCATACATCCTTTGATCGAGATATGATGATTCACAGTAACTCCGACACTCCCATGCTTCACACCGGTTTAACTTCAGCCTCCCCTCCTGACGAGCACACTCTGAAGCTGAAGGATTCTCAAGGATTCAAATCTGAACCACTTTCGAGTTCTGTTGGAGGGAAATTGGCGTAGCCCTTGGAAACGGAGTTGAAGTTAGAACAGCAAACGAGAAAGACAAGGTGGTGGTGGACTCCCATCCCGTATCATCATCATTGTCATCAGCTCATTCTTCTACATCTGATTCGGACGAAACCACCCTGCCTTGGCCATGGGTGGGTACAGTGACTCTTCAGCACGCGATCATATCCTTGCATTGGAAAAGGAGGAAATAAAATCTCCAGCAACCACGAGTGTCTATAGTCCCCTAACTTCCCTATCCTCCGAAATCTCTTGTTTGAAAGACTCGGGTCCCAATCTCACGCGAATTCCAATTCCAGCTCGGACGGACCGCCAGATGGATCTCCAGGCACAGATTATGGATCTCCAGCAGCTGATGATTGGGAAATCAAGGAATAGTTCAGCGAGAGAGCTTCAGGACCTTCGGGAGGAGATAAAACGCTTGGAGGAGTTGAATAAGACGGATTGGACATTGGAGTTGACGGACGCACCTGCTCTGGAGCTTGGTGCGAGATTGGGACAAAGGCGTAGTAGTGTGGGTGTGGCTATTTGATAAGAAGATGAAGTTAATGGACATGTAATTTTCTAGTAGGGATGATTTTGACAATGTATAGCCAACAACAGACATACCAAATCATGGCACCTTCGACTAGTATCTGGGCCTGTCCAAAGGACTTCAAGTTACCCTTGTTTCCCGACACATGGGTCCCAAAAGTAGCAAACCCTCTTAACTTCGGATAAATCCTCGTAGCGGGCTTCAAGTTTGGCTGCTAAGCAGACATGTACCCAAAGTGGACACATCACCACAAATAGACCTATTTTTAAAAGCCAGTCTTCATATAGAGTACATCTATGAGACTGTAGATGCTGCAGCAGGTGGATAAGGGTATAGTACAGTGTTGGACGGTCACTGACCTTGAGTGTATGTCAGTTCACATCCTATCCTAGGAATGCACTGCTTGCTTAGGGTATGATATAATGTGATAAATATCTAGGCAAAAAATTGATGTTTTAAATGTAAATTTACAAGAATTTAATCGACCCGGTGAGTGAACTAGAAGCGGTACTGGTAAATTTGCGGACACCCCTTGCGGACACCTTGAAGGGTTGCGGACACCCTGTAGATAGGATTGTAGATACTGTATGAGACTGTACCTCCTGTGTCAAGTGTATATCTTGCCTCAGAGACACTTTCAAGGTCTTGTCCACAGAGTGTAAAAATCTTCAAAAAGTGGGATAAGCACAGCCACAAATTTTTTTTTTTGATATGTTTCCACAGATAATTTCTCTAAAGAGTGCTAAGAGAAGATTCATACATCCTCATGAGTCAAATATCATTGTGAAATTGCAATGCTGAAGACACTCAAAATGTTTTTCACAAATCTCAAGTGCTTTGAGAAGCTGACTGCCAGCATCTGCACTTGTCAACTTTGAATATCAACTAGTTAGTGGTATAAGAGACAGGTCATAGCATGTTTCTGGAAGATATACATTATAATAACTCCAAGGTAATCTGTACTCACCATAATTTTAACATTTGGACCTGTCAACTTTGAATATTAAACAACTGATGGTATTGGGGTCATGTCTTAGCATGTTTGTACAAGAGAAGACATTGTAATAGCTTCAGAATCAGTTGTACTGATTGTAATCCTGTTTTGCACTTGTAACACTTTGTAGACACCTTGCGGATACCTTGCGGACACCTTGCGGACACCTTGCGGACACCTTGCGGACACCTTGCGGACACCTTGTGGACACCTTGCGGACACCTTGTGGACACCCTGTATACAGTCTCAGGAGTGCCAGTTACAACCCTGATGCATTCCAGCACTGTCAACAGAATGTAAACTTTTTGAAAAAAAGTGGGAGAAGCACAGCCACAAATTTTTCTGAGAGGACATTTTGCAGACACCTTGTGGACACCCTGTAGACAGCCTCAGGAGTGCCAGTTACAATACTGATGCATTCCAACACTGCCCACAGAGTGTAAACTTTCTGAAAAAAGTAGGATAAGCACAGCCACAATCCTTTTCCTGATGTTTTTACAGATAATCTCCATACAGGATTCCAAGAGAATATTCCTACAGACTCACAAGTCAATCTCTCCATGAACTTGTGACACTGAAGGCACTCAAAATTTTTCTCATGCACCTCAAGTGCATTGAAATGCTTACTGTCAGTCTTAACAATTGTCAACTTTGAATATCAAAGAATTTACTGTATTAGGATCAGGTCGTAGCCTCTTTATACAGGGTAATACATTGTAATTAGGATCAGGTCGTAGCCTCTTTATACAGGGTAATACATTGTAATAGCTTTACAATAATTTCATTCTAATTTCTGCAAATAGACAATTTTAGCAAAGAGACTACTTTCTTTGCCTGCGTAGCCTCTTGTATTGGTGTTGATCTTCTGTCTCATGATTTTCCCTTTCTGCAACAAGTTTGCGCTTGGAACGTGTTGATTGATATGGTAGATGATGCTCTGTTGGCTCTGTAGCAATTCCCTTGTTTAATTCTCCAACTTTTTGTAAAGCCTCTTTGGAACTGTTTAAGATTTTCTCTTTGAACCGTGGCTTTGGTTTGGGTCTGGGAGGTGCTTTCTTCTCTTCCTCTATCCGCTTTGCTTTGTTTTCTGCCTCAATCTTTTCCCGTATAACCTTGCACTGTTCACCCTCCTGGAAGATTAATTAGAAACAAATTCAGAAGAAAAATGATATTACTTTACCTCAAGGTCAGATTCTGTAGCATGTTGGATATCAGGTGCATATTTCTCTGGACCATCATAGGGCCACCATGAATCCTCTGGAGGACCAACATCTAGGCCCCATTGCTCTCTTCCTGCTTTGCCTGCCTTTGCTGATCTATCAAACATTGCTGCTTCTAATATCATGAGTGCTTCCCCATCCACATCTGCCCTTTGTATTTTGTCCTTTCCATCCACAGTCTTTCCAGTGAAATCCACTAGTCGCTGCCATGCCTGCTGAAGAATCAAACATTCTATTTCCTGAACAGATGATCCCTCTTTAACGTGTTCCAGAAATGTTTCCCGTTGAGAATGAGCTAAGAAGAGTGTACGAGCATGTGCAAAACACAATTCAAAATCAGCAGCTGTGAAATCTTTTCCAATTCCAGCAACATTTTCATGAATCCAGTTCAAAATTCGAGCCCTGTCATCTGTAGTGATCCCACCTGTAAAGTATGATGGACAAGGATGTCCAAACATTGATGTGAGAGCAATGTAACCTTCTGGCAATGTGTATCCCAAGTCAATGTCTTCAAGGTATAGAGACAGGGCAGGAACACACTCTACAGACAGTTCTGAAAAGTCGGAGCTAATTGTGGAAAGCAGAATCTCCTGAAGAGTGATCTTGTGCTTGTATAATGCCTTGTCAACTTCAGTGTTATAGGGAAAAGCTCGCCAGTCAGTGGCAACATCTTCTGGATCACGTTCCTCATGTATCCGGGTAAATTTGCCCAGCTAAGAAGATATGTATTAGACTTTTTCAAGCACTGGAATCGTAAAAGACATACCCTGATTGCTCGTCGACCCTCACGGTCGCCATAGAGCCCATCAACTATCCTGCTTATGGGGATACCTTCTAATATCTTGTTTGCATTCTCATGTTTGATGCCCCGCCACATCTTGACTGTCCACTTGCCTTTTTCCCCATGGAGAAGACGGCCTGGATAATAAAATTTATCTCTGGCAGTCATCTGAAGTAAGACAGTCCTCCCAGCACTGATGTAGATTAGTCAAAGAGAATCAATTTTAGGGCTAATAAACTTACTAGAGTCGATTAGCAACATCCTGCAACATTTGAGTACAATTGGGTGGTCTGATTTCCAACCTCTTTGAGGCCAACAGTGATTGACCACTGCAGACATGACATATGAATGCTCCCTCAATTGTTGGTTCTAACCGATTGACAAGGCAGGCTAAATGTGACCACCGCTGACATTGATCACATTGCACTGTGTCCTGTTTTACACTGTCACGATGACCATCATTCTCAGTGCCACATTGACAGAGTATAGGAAGGGGTGATGAAGGTGGTGGAGAACTAGAGAGAATTGTCCGTGATGGTGTCACTGGACATCCAGAGCTTGCGTTGGAATGAGGTGAAATTGATTGAATTACTTGTTGGTCAGAGTCTGTTTGTTGATACTCTGTAACTGAGTAATGTGGTTTCCATCTCTTGGTTTCCTCCACTTTCATGACTCTGTACCCAGCCTTGACCAAAGTGGCTGAATTGGTCCCATCTAGCTGTATGTCAAGCTTTTCTCGTGCTGTTTTGATACAGTCTTGGTGGAATTTCTTCTGAGCATTGACACCACCTTCAAGGCTATAGAAACTGCAAACAGTGTGATAACCAGAAAGTGATGTTTTTCCACCCAGCAAATCTGCAATCTTCCCCTTCAACTGCTGGGCATAGCCATTGTGCTCCATGCCATCATACAAAAAAGCAACTGATTTTCCACCAGTTGTTGGGATAAGTGTAATACATCTGAAATGTGTTCCGTTTGAAAACATCCGGCCCACAAGCTTGTATACAGCACCACTCTTTTTGCTAGATGATTTGGTGTCTAGATACATCGCACAAGGAAAATCCCAATCAGGTTGCTTGCCCTCCTCACTCACACCTGGCCGAATAATGAGTACAGAGGGAATCCAGCTGACAAATTCCATTTTTTGGCAACTTCCTTGACAATATATATCTGGATCATTTGTACCCTCTCTTGTGTGATGTCTCCAGCATTCTTCAAAGCTCTGTGGAACCTCCAGTGAAGACAAGTTAAAGAGTGACTCAAACCAGTTGCCTATATTGCCTTTAAAGAGATTAAAGTCCCTTGCAGCTGGTTCCTGCCATTGAGAATTGTGACGCGAGGATGCCCAACCTGATAGTGACCCTCACTGCAACTGGAGACCCTTTGAATGACAGGAAGAAAGAATCTGACTGCATCTGGACAAATGGGACCATCACAACGCTTGGTATTTGGGGCTGTAATCAAGTAGTACAGCCAATACTAGAGAAATAATAAGTTTCAAAATGTTAAAAATTGATTATAACAGTCTTACTAGAGCAGAATGGTATTCATGTTCCTGCATTCATATAAACTGAGCATATCTGAGTATTATAAAAAGAGATCAACTTACTATATGATATGAGGTCTCTTCTCCTGACAAACAACGGGGTAGCCCAGCGAGTATGTGTCTAAACCTATCACGTATGTTCTGAAGTTTTTGTGATCCATCATCCTCAGAGTGAGATCCTGCAAAAGTAGAGAGTGGCCATGCTCTCCGGTCACTCAGAGTTTTGTGCAAGTATGAAATTGGCCACTTGGTGGGATCCTGTCCAGCACAAGGAGCAGCAAAGCTTGCAAACTCTTCCCAATGTCCATGACACATTAGTGTAATATACACAAGATGCAATGATGTATCAAGCCAGCAAGAGTTACGTGACCATGGGTAGCTAGCAAATTCCTTGGTAATTGCCAGATCTATTGACAGTGGAGCAGATAAATCAGGTCTTTTTTCCTTTCCCTGTGACATCTTCTTTTTGGATACAGGAATTTTATCATGTTTGGAAGAAAAGCTATCCAAGACTGGAATCTTGATCTGTTGCTCCTTTTTTGCCTTTTTAGGTGATGAAGGCAACTCATCTTCAGAACCAGAGCTACTGAGAGCTAAAATCTTGACATGCTTTTGTTTCTTAGATTTTCTGAGGTCGGACTGAGTATCAGGGGCGCGACCCTCCCTGAGTGCAGAGCGGTCACGTTTTCTA
Source organism: Tetrapyrgos nigripes (assembly GCA_013368315.1). NCBI lineage: Eukaryota > Fungi > Basidiomycota > Agaricomycetes > Agaricales > Campanellaceae > Tetrapyrgos > Tetrapyrgos nigripes. The sequence goes on from JAACJM010000153.1 coordinate 101,762, forward strand.
GGGGAAGGGGTATGACTTTGACTGCTGCGTCTACGTTTTGGGGTTTCTGGTATTGTTGTAGCTGCAAGCCGATCAAGCTTACGCTGGCGCTGAGATCGGCCATACCGAATTGGTTGGCCAACTGCATTGAAGATCAGTGAGAGATATTCTCAAAAATTAGACCAAACCTACTACTATAAGAGTCATACAGGCCTTGAAAATGCTGTGAGACTAGGAGCAAACCATCACATCCAGGAACAATATCCTTGTTTTGGCCTGGCAGAAAATTGAGTAATATTCTGAGACATATATCAGGATTCCTTACCAGCAATAGTGTATATAACAGAGTGCAGAGATTCCTCTGCATTTGTTGTATCAGGAAGCTTGGAGGCAAGTGTGCTATCCATTGTTCGTTGACTCCTAAAAATCATACTAGCATGTTCAGGAGCTAGCCACCATCTCTGCCATGCTTCCAGCCCTGGCCATCTCTCTTGCATTATCTTCACTAATTGATTGAATACACCGGAATTCTCTGTCTCAACCATCTGCCTGCAGGTTTCTAGAAAGTTGTCTCTTGATTCTGGTGGCACATGGTTACCAAGCCGAGAAACACGTGTCATAGATTTCTCAAAATGATATTTACATCCCTTGATAAGTTCCTGGGCAGCCTTCTCAAGCTCAGGATGCCACCATTGCTGTTGTTGGCCTGTTGAACCTATTGACAACAGCACTTGAGTCACCCAGAGAACGGTAAGTACATCACATTAAATCCGCATGCTCAATAGCTATTAATGAACGCCTCAGAGACGACTCAAATGTACATAGCCTTCGTTCTGTCAGACTTATTCACAGTCGAAAACCTGGACAGCCTCAAAAAGAAGTTGATCTCACTCTTCTCAGAACGGCAGCCGCACCAGACCGAATACCCCGCCGCAATAAATTGGCGAAATCTTTGGGTATTAGTGCAAGAACTCTGTGTAGGCATCTCAATGACCACGGCATCAATGTCGAGTACAGTGACATCAGTGACAACGACCTCGATCAGCTGGTTAGGGCATATTGGGAGAGTCACCCTACATCTGGACGAAGCTATATCATTTCCCATCTCCGCAAGGTTCATATGAACACTTCTGGCATAATGAAAACAAAGTGCCACAGGCAGATATTTATTGTTGCCGCCAGGGCTAGTGTACAGTTCATTATAAATAAAAGGGGTTGTTAAACCCAGAGGAGCAGTATGTAATAAATATATACATGAAGAACCTGCTTCCATATTACGAGCTGCTGGAAAAAGCGCATCAGTACTTTTATTCATAAGATCTGAAGTGAGATCTGACCTGAGATTACCGTTGTCCATGCCAGACACCTCAGAGTCTAGGGACCAACCATAATTATTTGCGGCATTGGCGATAACCATGGTGGGTGTAGAAGGTCGTGGACTTGGAATTCCGTCTGACGAGGTTGCCTCTCCGGGATCTGTAGAGTGGCTCATCCTGCTGAGCGATCGCGGAGTTGACATGTACTCGAGATCGCTGGTGCTGGACACGCTCTGGAGTTCTGGCATTGAACTCAGAGTCGGGACTCTGGATGGTAATTCCTCCTCCATTTCCATTCCTCCTAGTCCGATTGTTGCGTCTCTCTGCCAATCGAGCAGCTCGTCATACCTTCCATCCTCATTTTCGAGATGAGGAGTTAGCCATTCCCATCCCGTTGAAGTCGTTCCAGGTGTTGGACTTGCAACACAGCTGGAAGGTAAGGATTGAGTGGTCGTGCCACTGGGATGTGCAGGCAGTGAGCCACTTTGCATCTCGCTGCGGGCTGCAGCAAGGCATTGGACCAGAGAAAGAGTGCCCGTTGATGCACAGGCGTTCACTACTGCTCGGAATGGAGTTGCTCCTTCCCCATAGATGTGAAAAGGGTCCTCGGGATTCTGGAATCTCTTCCCAAGGTGAATTCCGCACTCCATTATCTCGGCAGCAGGATCCGAGGCAAGTCGGTCGATAAGTGGAACATGGGTCCTTGTGTCCTGCATCACCTTTACACCTGACTCCGTCATTGTGGAGCCAAACACACTTCCGAGTTCCGAAGTGTTCACCAGAGTGTCCTCGCTCCAATTGGCATCTTCTTCCTGAGCGCATCCCATATTGGCATCTGAATCGGTCTGAGTTCCAACCGAACAAGTGAAGGCATCATTCCAGTTGTCATTACATCCCCAACCATCAGAAGATGATTGGAGATTGTTCCAATAGATGCGTTCCGTGAGAGTGCGTTTGGGACGAGGAGCAGGGGTAAGGGGAGTGAAAGAGGAAAGATCAGGGTGAGACATGACAACATCCTCAAGAGCAGCGACAGTCTCACCAGATGGTCTAGCGCCAATATCGCGTGCAAGATTGATAGCTCTTTTGGTACCTGTGAAAAAGGCATCAAAAGGCTTTTCCGTTTCCATGAAGAATGGCTTACGGGTATCAACTGCAGCAGGTGTGTCAACGAAGGTGACTGTGTGCATCATGGGAGACATATCCCCATGGACGGGATGTGCTTGGCCCTGTCTCTTGGCCTGTTCGTTCTTTCCAGCTCGACCTCCTCGATGGAAATGAGCTTTGCCTTTTCCCTTTCCCTTGCCTTTTCCTTTATTATCTCTGTTAGCGCCGCTGCTGCCACTAGGGCGCTGCTGCTGCTGCTGTTGGAAACTAGGATTACCGTCCTTTCGCTTGACAGCTGAAAGACGGTTGGCATGTGCTTTCCCCTTGAAAGCCCCTTGGCGAGATTCCCAGATATTGACAATCTCGCTTTGTAGTTCATCAAGGTTTTGAGCGTCAATTTGGGAGATGGAGCATTGAGTATATTGATTGATAAGATACTCATATCTGGGAGGGAGTTTTGATATGATGAACATGACGATGAGGAAATTGGTGATTTGCGTAATGGAGGTGTTTGGGGACGTGGAGTCGGGATCAGTAGGGATACCAGCGGCACTAACCCTATCAAAGTGCATGCGAATAAGTTCGACTGCAGCACTAGGATTAGCATCGTTAGGAATGATGATGGAAGTAGCACGTTTAAAGTCAGTGTAGACTGCGGAAACGCCAGGTTTCCCATAGGTCTTCTTGAGAGTAGTCCAAATTTCTTTGGCACTAGTCATCCCGAGTACCTTCTGACGAATGGCAGGAGAAAGACGAAGTTTGATGGATCCAATGGCCTTATTGTTCTTCTCATCCCAGTCAGCCTGTTTCTTTAGAGCCGCCGCGATAGCCTCAGCTTGAGCCGCCGTTTCTTCAGCAGATAGAGGTAAGACGGTACTCACTTCGGCATCACTAGGGCGATCAGCGCTAAGGACTGAACTAAGTCCAGTGGCCTGGAGCCAGGAGAGAAGAATGTCAGCCCAGATATTGAAGTCAACACCAGCGAAGACGGGTACAGTGGTCATCAAAACGTTGGAAGACATCTTTGATAAGTTCTGGGAAGGTCAACTGTCAGCATTTATCCATATGCAGCATAAGAAGGCAGCAATAAATGCGCCATACGAAAGTGAAGAGAGGCAGCGATGAACACGCCATGACAGTGACTACTCCCCTAGATCGTCAACAACTGCAGCTGAACGTAAGTCCTGCGCTGTTGGACGTATCGTCAAGCCATTAAAGGCGACGCAGGCTGCCACAAAGGGCGCCACAGGCTGCCATGAAGGCACCATCCAGGTAGTATGCGAAGTCTATGGTTTGCAGCCATTGAAGGCGCTCCCAAGGGCCTTCGGGGCCCATAACCTGTTAAGCCGGCATGGTACGGTCCTGTACACTACTAAACGCAGTGGCAACTACGCAACTTACCTGTGGATAGAGAGTAGCTTGTAAGGCTTGTTAGAGGCTTGTAGAGCGATGTGGATTAAGTATATAACTTGTTATTTGGAGGACTATCTACGAGTCCTTATATACCTTTGAGGAGGTACAAATACATGTAAACTAATACTAGAGTAACAATAAGCTTCTATTGTACTTGATAGCACAATGCTGGTTTTGTACACTATTGTCATACTACATTTATTGTCTATATAATCTTATTGTTCTATTTATAACTACTACTATTGTTCTACATAGATGACGTTGATGGCTGCAACTAAATGTGCCAATTCAACAAAGCAAAGATAAGAACAGACCATTGGGCCACCCTTCCTGCTTTGCTAGGGTGTTCCACAGCTCCTCAAACTCCTCTTGATCTCCCTTGTAGTATTTGGAAATAGTATCCTTTGGGATTGGATCATGAGAAGCTACAAATCAGAAGGGTTAGCCCTCAATTATAGGTCAACGGTGATCAGGAATGGAATGCACCAATGTAAACCCATTGCCTTTTCCACCCTTTGGTATGGAGCGTACGTTTATCATACAGGTCATGGGCAGTTGGGAACTTGATTGGAGACACCACAAGTACCCTGTATGATTGCACACACAGGGCCCAGGGTGCCCGATCATCTCCTGTTGAGCCCGACTCGTAGAGATCTCGCAAAAAGGGGAACCATTGGAGTAGGAGGGCTGAGAGAATAGGATGGGTGAGAGCGAGGTCAAGGTTAATTCCCTTTCGAGGAGCAATAGCAAGCCCCAGCTCTTTAAGATGATCGATGTTGAGTGGAGACCACATCATTGCGACGCAAAGTTCCTGTGAAGCAAAGAATGAACAAAAACAAAGAGATTGATGTGTAGATAGACGCACCAATGCCCTCACACCATGAGGATTTAAAATGACACCAGCTATCTGCTTTCCCTTGCACAATTTATCGAGTCTGAAACCCGTATGAGTAAGAACACAGCAAACACGAATCTGAATACCCACGCAGCATCAGCTTGTCTGGCAAAGGATGAGATGTAAAAACAACTCAGAGAACTCACTTTCTGTGTCCATCAAGACCGTTAACCTTCTTGCCCTTCTTGAGGTTTGAGGCTCTGTATAATCGTACAAAAAGATTGAGCAACACTCCACTGAAACAGTTAAACAGCTTACGGCTTTCCAGTATTGTTAGCACTCAACTTACGTATGCCTAATGAGGTATGGGGACTGCCATTGGGCAGAACCTTAAGCCCTCTTCGTATCTTGGCATTGGCGTTGGCCACAAAAGCTTTGGATTGATCAGAGAGACTGTTTGAGATGAGCTGTTGGATCCCAGCGTCTTCAGGCTGAGAACGTGGTGGACTGTCGGCAGCACTTGGAGATATGTTGGAAAAATGATTGCAACTACGGTGACCACAGGATGCGCAATGGTGAGGGTCCAAATCAGATTCGACCAAGTCAGGACATGGACAGGGCCGTTTGTGCGTCTTCTTGGAAACATGATGGCATCAACGCTGTGAAGCATCCATTTGGAGGAGGAAGACAGCTGGGCCAGCCAGACAAAGAGACTGAAAGAGTGACGAGAGTTGAACTGTGGCGACGGAAGATCCGAAGAGGTTTATAAAGGTTTAGGATTTTTTGCCTCGTTGTTGAAGCAAAAATAGGAATGTATTGCTGTGGAACTTGAGGCAAAAATCCTAAACCTCTTCGGATCTTAAGCTCCGGCGCTCCTCTAAACTGGCCTGCTAGCTTGACTCTGCGTAGGGAGACTAATGACTCTGCCAACTCCTGACTTGAGCAGATAGATGGTGCATGATACGGTTGAGAGAAGTAACAACAAATAAAAGGAAGTATGTAGAAGGGTGTAATCCTATCTTTTTGGCGTGCAGCGTGTCTTGCAGCTATTGAGTCAGATCGGAACCGGCAAGAGGGAATGACGCCATGTATTTGACTCGTCTTTTGCTGGGCCAGCAAGGTACAGCCACAACTGTGAGCAGACAGTAGGTAGATTGGATCTAGATATGCTACAATGATAGAAAAATCAAGTCTGAATAGATCTGATCCTAATGTAGCCCGTACTATAGCATAACCAGAACGGAAATCATCTTGTGCAGGTAGGTTGAGGACAACTGGCCGCCTCAATTTAGGAGTAATATTCCCACGCGTAAACGCCTGGCACTGAACGTTGAACTCCCGAAAAAGTGAACAAAAAAAGTGGCTATCTTCAGATTATTAATTGAGAATTATACATTCATAGGTATCTAGCATATGTTCATAAGTATCTACCATAGATTCATCAAAGTGTTCAATAGGCTTGAAAAGAGATTCGGAAAAATCAGAAGTGGCGCGGAAAATCAGGAGTGGCGCGGAAGATCAGAAGAAGTTCGGAAATTCAGAAATTCAGAAGAGGTTCGTAAAATCAGAGCAGGACTCAAGAAGAGGTTCGATGCTACAAGTGTTCGGTGGACTCGAGGAGGGGTTCGGAAGGTGCGAGAAGTGTTCGGTGAACTCGAAACAAGAGTTCGGAAAAGGGAAGAGTAGTCGAGATATGGAAGAATGGCGCAAGAAGGTTCGGAAACCCTAAAAATCAAGGAGAGGTTCGGAAATAATATTGTCCACGTATGCTTGTAAATCGTGGACAAAATTATCTCCCGAACTTTCCTCTGATTTTTACCCTTTTCGCACTTCCCCAGGCCGTTTTCTCCTGCCGAACTTCTCTTCAAGCCAATCGAACATTTGTTGCAGGATCGCACTTCTCTCCGATAATTCCCGCGAACACTTTGAGCGTGACGCGTGACATCTCTCCTCTCCCCAAATCTAGCTCACCGAACACTTCTAGTAAATACTTCTCGTCGCGCGAACACTTCTCGTCGTCGAACAAACACTCTAAGCGTGATGTGACATCTCTCCTCATTCCCTTTTGATCCAGATTTCCGCCGCACACTTCCTTGGCAAGGGGTTTTGCGTTTCTTGGAAATATGAGAGCATGGCCGCTGCAAAGTATCCATTCAGAGAAGCAAGATGGCCAGGACACTGGGCCGGCCAGATGAGGAGACTGAAAAGAGTGACGAGAGTTGAACTGGGGACGATGGAAGATCCAAAGAGGTTTATAAAGACTCACTGATTAAGTAGCCTTGCGCAGGCCTTGAGGTTCTATGCTGTATTATTGTGGCAAATATTATTTCCGCCTAAAAACACCATTTTTGAATGGAAAGAGGCCTCCTGCACTATCAAAAGCGTGACAAGTGACATCCGAATTGACATTCGAATCCCGAATTCAGAGAGGTCAAATATACAATTCCGAGAGTTCAAGTCCGCACTCACGAAGTTGAGTACCGAATTCATGAGCTCAACCACCGAATACATAAAATCAGTACCGAATCATATTGTGTACTATGGCGAAAAGTATTATTTCTGACTTAGAACTATTTCATTAATCCAACAAGGCCTTCTGAACTATCAAAAGCGTGACGCGTGACGTCCGAATTGACAACAAAATGCCGAATTCAGAAAGGTGTGGGTACTGAATCAAGAAGATCAACGACCGAACTTGTGAAGTGGGTACCGAATTGAGAAGATCAACGACCGAGAATGCGTGAAGTAAGTGCCGAATTAAAAGAAGTGTACCGAATTGAGAGGATTGACGTCCGAATTCACTAAGTAAGTACCGAATCCAAATTATTACGATGCTGAATCGTCATGGAGAGATCCGAATACTTGCAGACCCGAATCAGCATCTGAGTTTATATCAAATCTCACTGGGTTATCACGACTAACACTGAAGCTTTGCTATCTCGTGCACGGCCTCTCTCAAATTTGCGCCACTGGAATTTGAAGGTCAATTCTCAGATCATAAGATAAACTAAAGCTGCATGTCGTTGCCCTAAGTTATGTACCTATCTTCCTGGACTAGACTCGGATGAAACAGCATAGTATATAAGTAGCATGGAACCAACGAAGAGATTGTAGACTGATTAATAAATTGTGATATGGATTGTAGGCTCTTTAAGAGAGGAAATAGCAATGCAGAGAAGTAATTATACATCTGACTCTACTGGCAAATCGAGACCTAAGATACGGTCAGCCACCGCCTGACAGATCCTGTGATAGAACTCTATCAAGCGGCAACTGAGGTCCCTCATGACAATCACCCGGCAGCGAGGGTCCATACCATTGAACTGATAGCGTTCAATAGAGTCCATTAAATCCCAGCTCAAGCCACACTTTCCGTCTCTAGCCAATCCAGAAAGATGGGTACGAACATGATTCCAGCCAGCGGAGAGGGCCTTGACGCAGCGTTGATGATTATCACATTTTGAGCAACTCCAGTCGTCATCATCAGCAGATGACATGCGAGGGCAGTCCTGAATAAGCTCAGAGATGGTTCGATCAATGAGCGCTGAGCCGTCACGGAGAGTCCAGTTGAGAAAATGAAGCTCATCACTTGTCAAAACCACTGCGAAGGTAATCAGCTCTGATGAGCAAAACTTCAGGAGGACAGTGTACGTACCACCAAACTCATCCTTGTTCACAGCTTGTGCAATTTTCGAACCCCGAAAATAGATAGAACGTAGAGTGTACACCACCCATTCCATAACCCCATACTTGTAGCCTAGCAACAGTTTCTGGAAGGGGTCTACGACACCATTATCAGCGTTGGTGACTTGCTTCATAGCGTAATTCGTCAGTTGCGGCCATTCCCACATGTCACTGAGCCGGCGAACACCTAGCCAGAAGTGAACGGGCTTCGGGGTCGGGTCTATGTGCATATTGCTGAGAATTATATGTCAGAATAATCAAAGAGCTGGAGGAAAGAGGGACGCACACGTCATAGATGCATTGGAGAAACGCCTCAAACTCGACAGTGGTAACTCCAGATAGGTGAATTGGCTTGGCAGCTGTAATCCCTTCAGCACCTTCTGCTGGCTGGGGAAGTCCAGAGCCCAATACATCGTGAAGCGGCATGATTCTCGTTGCGACAACATCCTTGTGAACGCAGAAGAGCGTGGTCTCCACCTGACAGCATCAGATGATACTCAGCCTTCTAATCAACAATGGAGAAAATGAACATACGGCAATGAATAGATCTCCACCTGGGAAGGAGAACGCAGCGTGAGGAGATAGTTCTGTACCCGTGGCCATTGAGAAGACTGTCAGACGTAGTAAATGCGGAGGGTAGTTGCACGAGGCTGACATGAACCAAGGGCAAACAGATGCAAATTTCTCACAGCCTCAGAGGGAGAACTAGTACTCATCGTTGATTGATCCTCCCTTCACAATGGCAGGCCTACCACCTCTGCCTCCTTTCCCATCTTCTTCTACCTTTCCAGAGAAGGCATATTCGCCCAGTGTATATGAAGCCTATCATCAGTTAGAGTCTCTGTACTCTCAAGCTGCTCGTGTGGCCACAATGGAAGCTGATGCAGCACGCATCACCATTCATGCAGAGAGGATTGCGGGGAAGGGGATAAATATTCTGTTGACGCTAGAGGAGTTTGCCCAAACCGAGCATATATCAACCAATTGGATAGAGGATGCCACAGTATCATTAGTGGCACTGCTCAATGACTTGACCCAGGCTTTAGGAAGTGTAAAGCATCAGTTCGTACTGCAACCAATAAAGCTCTAAATATATTCTAATTAATTCTTGCCAGAGATGATCCTCGGGTTGACTTTTTGCAACCGGTCACAACAGTTTCTACTGGAAAGCCTGGACGACCCCGCAAGGAAATCAATGTTGATCTCCTTTTGCTTGTCAATTCACCAAAAAGGCAGATGCGACGAAAGGCGTTTGCACAGTCGATTGGTGTCAGCCACCGGACACTACGTGACCGTCTCAAAGAAAACAATCTCAACTTCAAGTACAGCGAGCTCACCGATGACGCACTTGATGATTTGGTCAAAAACTACAGAAACATGCATCCAGGTTCAGGCATTAACTACGTCATTTCTCATCTGCGTAATAGAAATCTGCGGTTGCAGAGGTCCCGTGTCATTGATTCGATACATCGAGTAGACGGGCTTGGCCGGGTATACCGTACAGCTCTTCGTGAAGCAATAGCACGTCGAGTGTATAAAGTGTTACGACCGCATGCTCTCTGGCACCTGGATGGCCACCATAAACTGATCTTATGGGGAATAGTCATTCATGGGATGGTTGATGGCTACTCAAGGACTGTAAGTGTCTCAGCTTTGTTTATGAAGCAAATGATCAAAAAGGATACGTGTAGGTCACTGGAATACGAGCCAGCAATAACAATCGTGCCTCGACAGTTCTAGAGGTTTTTGTTCAAGCAGTAGAGGATTATGCAGTCCCGTCCCGGATTCGAGGTGATCGAGGTAAAGAAAACAAAGCTGTTGCAGTGTGGATAACTGTACAGCACGGTCCCAACCGGGGATCATTCATATGGGGATCGTGCGTCTGAATCTCTTTCATGTCGTTGTACATAGTCTCTCACTCCGAAATATTCAGATCTACGCATAATACTCGGATTGAACGGCTCTGGGTAGAGGTGGGAAGGCAGTTTGTCAGGAGATGGCGCGCATTCTTCTTTCGCCTGGAAGACTTGCACGGATTACAGCGCCATAATCCATATCATCTATGGATCATACAGCATCTTTTTCTTGAGCAAATCGACGCAGATTGCAAAGAGTTCCAGCGCGAATGGAATAGTAAACCGTTGACAGGAATGGGACACCTTCAATCTCCAGATGTACGTCACCATATTGTTTCTCGAATGCTTTGATTGATGAAGTCTCAGGAAATGCTTCTTGATGGCCTCTTGAAGCATGGTGTTTATCTCAACGCCAACCCGCCCGATGAATGTGCCAGCTTATCCGAGGATGAGATCATGGAGGGGTACGGCATAGAGGGTCATGTTCAAAGACTCCCAGGTCAGACTGGAGCTGGTCATGCGCCAGAGGATGCTCTCGATGACACCCGGTTGCATCAAGAATCAGACACTGAAGATGATCCAGAGTGGGAGGACATATCGTTGCCTGATGAAGATAAATTCAGTGCACCGTCTGTGAAGGTTCCTTGTGTTATGAATCCGTTTGCAGGCAATCAGGTTGCCGAAAATATTTTCGTGCAAAGTCTCCAGCAAGCAGATGAAGCCAATATCATCCCGGACGGCTACAACATACGTTTGGAGGAATGGGACAATGGTGAATATCCGTCGTTCTATCATATTTGTAGTGGGAAGAAAAGAAACCGAGAGCTGCTAGTACAGCTGCCGGATCTTGAATGGCGTCCACGGTCAGAACACTGGGTTCGGGCACTTGAAATTTATAATACGATCAAGGCTCAACTGAACCTGCCTGACTGACTGTATTGGTTCTATGTACTGGTAAAGAGCTAATGTGTGGTCTACAATGTCGAGTGATAGATATGTCATGTAGTCAAGCAGTAGTCTGACAGTCAGATGTGAGAGATAAGTCCGTAGATTAAGGAATGTCTGTAAAGTAAGCAGTATGCAGTATCTAGAATGTCTAATCATCTCAAAGCAGTGAAACAAGGCAATATGTATCGTTGAGGTGAGATATAAGTCCGTAGATTAAGGAATGTCTGTAAAGTAAGCAGTATGCAGTGTCTAGAATGTCCAAACATCTCAAAGCCGTGAAACGAGGCAATATGTATTGTTGAGTCACTAAAAGATCACTGCGAAGCACGGGGCAAAGTGAACTTGCGGTTTGCATCCCAAGGGTCTGTGATCTTCTTTACAGGTGATAATGGAAGAAGCTCAGAAGCAACATCAATGACTTCGTTCTCTGAGTCAACATCGGATAAGGCTATTGCTGCCAAAATTCATCTGTGAGTACACACTGGTCAGACAAAAGGATACATGACATACCTTTAGCTTTGCCCTTCGACTTGTTCCGAATGGATCGGCGCAAGGCCTTGGCTGGCCTTTGTTCTGTGCAGAGAGCCGACGTCACTTAGGACTGGTGAATAAAGGAGAACAACAAAAACATTACCTTCATCCTCATCCTCGTCTTCAGACAACTCGTCATGCTTCCTCTTCTGAGCATTCGTGCGGTCTGCAAGTGCTGGGCAAATGTCCTCCCCATCTTCTTCATTCATTGACTCATCTACGGGTAAATGTCAATGGTCTATCCAAACAACAGTAATGGAAGATTTGAACATACCGTCCTGACGTCCCTCTAAGCCAGCTAGTGTCTCCCAGTTGGTATTGAACGTTTTGAGCTCCATCTCGGGACACTTTAGCCAAATATCATTTCGGGAGATTGCTTCACGAGTGGCTGGTATCAAATGAACAGTTAGCATATGTGATGGACCCGACAATGGTATATAAAAGGACACACCGATGATGACCACCCTATCTGAGAATGCCTTAGATTCCAAAGTACCTTTCCTAATCAGGTCACCAGAGTCAGGAAGCTTGATAGGGCAAAGTACGAGAGAGTTCCTCATTTTTGAGCAAAGCATCCAAGGGGATGGCTCTGTGAGGTCGACATCCATAGCGTCGTCGGGGTATAGGTAGCGGAAAGCAGGAATGATTTTACGAAGGAATTTGACGAGGCGGACATGGTTGAGGTTAGGAGGGATTTCAATACCATTCTTGAGATCAGAGGCGCCCAGTCCCAACACGACATAATGATCATACGTAGACTTGTTCGGTGCAACGTTGGACCTCAAGCTGATTGCTCCCCTCTGAAAACGCTGTGAGAACCCTATTTGGAGCAGTCAAGTATAGTGAGACATACCGTGTTCTGCTTGCAGCCCCAGACATTTACAAGGATGTAACCAAAACGACTGGGTTTGTTCTGGGTAGATGCCTGAGGTTTGCTTCAGGAAGAACTAATGTCAGTGGCTGAACTCAGTCCCATATCAATGATGACGTACGCTTTGACGACAGCTTTAGATGTTGAAGATGTGGCTTTCGATGGCGAGTTGGATTGATCTGATCCTCCTCGAAGACCCTTGTTGACTTCTTTTTGGACCTTCTTCAATAGATTCTTTGAAGCCTGGGACGTGTTGTTCTCGACGATCTCCTGGATTTTACTGGAGGGCTGCGACGAGCCTGCAGCATGACGAGAACTGTGCGCATGAGTCCGGGATGGAGGAGGAACCTCAGGCGTAGGCGATCTGGATGGCAACGGCGTGATGGAGTCGACAGCTGCAACATGGTCGGCATCTGCGTGCCCACAATCTCGACAGTTAGATGACGAATGTGGGCTGTAGTTTGGGCAGGTGCATGGGCCATTGACCCGCCTCGAATGTGGTATTGTGCATGGGCGAGGCTCGGCCATAGGAATTGGCAAAAATGAACGACGACAAGTTGGATATATGTGCAGAAAGCAAGGAACAAAAAAACGAGTTGGTGGTTGTCAGGAAGAAAGAGCCGAGACGTATTTAAGGGTGTGACCAAAGAATGTTCCAGATTCTTGTATCACACCATTTCACATTTTAACTTTGAATACAGCCTCGAGGCAACCTCCTCCTGAAGGTTGATGCATGATGTATCAAAGCCGTGAATCATATAAACGACAGCTCTCGAATCATACTGATACAACAGTGTACTTCTAAGCAGCAGGACACACCAAAAAGCTCAGGCGTAACCACTGATGCTCGATGCTCAACGACAATGCATTCATAATGCCCAGGGACTGTCCGCTCTCTTGATCTTGGTGGCGCGGGGTCATCCTGACTATCCTGGATCTCAATCTGTCCTGCTTAACTTTAGTTTTTATTAGCAAAGCTTTAGTGTTAGTGAAGATAACCCAGTGAAATTTGATATAAACTGAGATACTAATTCGAGTCCTACTTCTGCAAGTTTTCAGGCCACTTGCAAGTGTTCGGACCATTCCCGACAACTCAGCACAGCATTAATTTTGATCCGTACTTAATGAATTCGGACGTCAATCCTGTAGATTCGGTACCTACTTCACAAGTTCGGTCGTTGATCTTCTCAATTCGGTACCCACTTCACAAGTTCGGTCGTTGATCTTCTTGATTCGGTATCCACACCTTTCTGAATTCGGCATTTTGTTGTCAATTCGGACGTCACGCGTCACGCTTTTGATAGTTCAGAAGGCCTTGTTGGATTAATGAAATAGTTCTAAGTCAGAAATAATACTTTTCGCCATAGTACACAATATGATTCGGTACTGATTTTATGTATTCGGTGGTTGAGCTCATGAATTCGGTACTCAACTTCGTGAGTGCGGACTTGAACTCTCGGAATTGTATATTTGACCTCTCTGAATTCGGGATTCGAATGTCAATTCGGATGTCACTTGTCACGCTTTTGATAGTGCGGGAGGCCTCTTTCCATTCGAAAATGGTGTTTTTAGGCGGAAATAATATTTGCCACAATAATACAGCATACTGATAACATTTGGGGTATAGTAACACAAAGATTAAAAATTGAAGGATTGAGTTTGCCCCTCCCAAGCGTGGCAATCATCATCCTTACGTAGTAAACTTGTGGATCAGAAAATGTGCACAAAGGTAGTATAAAAACCCAAACACAATGGTATATTGAAAGTAACGAGCGACAGCAGTGAGATTTAAAAGAGAATGATGCAAAGATATACTAATCCGCCCATCGGTGCAACAACCTCATTAACTCACAGATAGCTTGGCAGATGCAGGAGTAGAACTGGACCACTCTGCTATTCAGCATGTTGAACAGTTTGGCACAGCACCTAGGATCCATGGATCTAAACGGAAACTGCTCCAGGTGAGAAATTAACTCCCAGGAGAACCCCCATTGACCCCTGTCAGCTTGGAGAAGAGAAGTAAGCAATCAGTCTGTGGTGCATGTGGCGCAGGAAATGAGTGTAAGTACCAAACGACCTGACAGTTGGGGTACCTTCTTCTGACAGCTCCACGACGCTGGCATATGTTTGTTATCAGCGGCAAACTGATCCTTCAATTTTTAATCTTTGCATTGTGGATGTCCGCACATGATGGTCAGAATGAATCAAAGAATCTCATCACTGTACCCCAGATTTTATCAGCAACTCTTGATTTTCAGTAAATATCTACCTCATCACAAACTCTAACTATGTATACTTACTGCAGAGCTTAGTGATAGACCAGCGTCTTCCAAAGCTTCCTTGAAAGTGACCTGCGAGGGCAGGGAGGAGCGTGGGATATCCGCCCTTCCTAATTAGGTATGCACCCTTAGTCAGCTTTAAGTGGCCACATACAGCGCATTAGTAGGTTCGGCTCAAGATGGACTTGAAGTTCGGAGAAACTAAATGTCACGTCACGCTAAGAGTTCGAGTCTTAACCCTTAGTTTTGAATCCTGATTAAAAGTTCGGTGAGTGGCATCAGAGTTCGGAAAATCGAGGCTGTCACATGTCACGCTGTAAGAGTTCGGAGAGGTCAAAAATAGCCTCAAGAGTTCGGAAATTGCGGAAAATGATCAAGAAGTTCGGGAAATAATATTGTCCATGATTGACTGGCATAGAGATTTGCCAATGCGGCAGAGAAATACCGAATATATTGTGCTACAGGAGTTTGTTGCGTTGTTCTCGAGTGAGGAACTTTCTCCATCTGCTTATTTGAATTATTTCCAGCCTGAATCTTTTCATCTTCGCCTTTTCGGTAGACTCTTCATAAAGGAACACCCATTTGATGTCTTCATGTACGCCACTAAATGGGGCTATACTGGATTGCAAGAAGTAGCAGCGAAGTGAGTTACCCTTCAAAAATCTTCATCCTCACTGAATAATCTCTCTTTCGGGATTCCAGACTCGCCCTAAAAGAATCTCCTGGCAAATTCTTCGTCTATGCACATAGTATCGGCCACGTCGAGTGGCGAGACCTTGCAGAACAAGAAACGCACAAACTGTCGACGAAGCAAGTATACGATTCATTAAAGTAATACTGTAGAGACTCAGGTTCGTGGGCAGAGGTATTTGGGGCCTGGGTGAGCTTAATTGAATACTCTTGTACTTGTCAACTGACCCAATTGTCCTTCACGTTCGACAGTTCAGCAAACGCGAAACCCTCCGTACGGCTCTCTTCATCGTTCTGAACAATCCTCATATAGTCTTACACAAAGGAGGTGCGGCTCATTGCGAGGAATGGCACGTCTTTTATCCTCAACTTCTCTGTAAGATGGCAGTCGAACCGCCTTGCGAGGTGACATTTTAAACAGTACTCACGGAATTGAGGCCCGTATTAAAGAACTGCGATTATTGTAGCATGGCGTTGAAGATAACGTGTGAAAGGGTGCACACTCGATTGGAGGGGGTTCGGAAGAGGGCGTTGGAGTAGTTCTTGTAAAGGATATCCACCCAAAGACGCGGGAATGTCACAAAAAGGATGGATCAACCACAAGGATCGTCATTTCGTGTGCTCGTGCTTGTCAATACCCTTGGGTCTAGAGCCTTATCTAGTAGCCTTGTCAAAATTGTTTTTCTGCCTCATCTGGTCACCCGTAGTACTGACGGTGTTGGCATTCTACATGTAAATGAAGTATTCATCTTTCGAGATGCGATGCTTTGACAGTACGACTGTCACAATATACCATGAAGCGATATCATACGTGGGTCTCTGATACGAGTTGGAATAAGAGCAAGGTAAGAGCATGTATGATGCCTTAGTAAGAGACTGCAAGCAGTGAATAGGAAAAATCAATTTGGTTATCTACACAACAAATGCTCAGGTAAATACTAACGAATATCTGCCTCGATAGCTCATTGGAAGAGAAACAGAAATCAAACAGTAAAGTGACAATCAATCATACGGCAGGTGGATTTGTAGTAAGCAACAGAGAAGAATTTAAACGTAAAACACGACCCACATGTCTAGGCAGAGACTTTAGCACACTTTCAGTAATTGCAGACGAGCGAGAGACGGCCCTTGGAAAAGTCGCTGCATATAACCCCGATACGAGACGTTAACTGTATCGCCAAGTGATTCCAGCTGTTAGCTATGTGAGTGAGGAATTTATAGCGATCTTGAATAGCGAAAGAGCACCACGATGTCAAGCTTGGGTATTAGCCCAAGATAAAAACGTGTCTGAATCAATGGCTTGGCAGGGTCATCCGTAAACAGGCACTTAGCCACTGGTACCAGGGCCAAAGACCAACGGATAGGGGGCCCCATAGCATCGGCATGAGAATGAACGGCTTTTACTGCCCGTTGTGTGGAAACGGACTTCAAAGACGTGAACTGTGAACCTTTCACAATGGATAAAAATGTGGTGAGAAATCTCTAGTGAGTAGCATCCGAAACGACAAAGGGGAGATGAATCGTGAATAGGGGCAAAACACTATTTATCGTCAGCCACGTGCCCGCAAAAGATTACAAATTTCAAACTTCTCACGTGTTGAGGCCGAGTTGAGGCATCTGCTCCTTTATTTGGAAAGATCTTTTGGGCAAACATAAATGACGAATTTATACTTGCCGCCGGAGCTACTCCATATGGCGGTTCGGCCTCATATCGGTCCCATATGGAGTAGACCCGGGCGAGCAAAAATGGCACTGAAAAATCCGAAATTTAAGTTTGCACAGAGATCTTTGAGCCACGGAAGAAAACACCTTGGGCGGCGTTGCATATTTCCAAAGTTCTAGCTCTGCTGACTCGTTTCCCAAAGGTTTCAGTGCATCAGAACTCCTACAGCCGTAGATATTCGGCCTGACCTGCATCTAAGCCAGAAACTCCATTTTTGCGATAATCTGAGACTTCCCACTGCGTCATGAAACGCGCATTGGCTACAAATTTCACGCCATCTCCATAATTCGGTAAGCCGGAGAAGCATTCATCGATCGCATCTTAGCTCAGGGTAGCCCATGTCGTATAACTAATCCTGTCGTATAAATACCAGCGTGGTCTGGGTACCCAAGCATTCTTGACCTCAAGGCAAACTCCCATACCATGATTCGACTCTCTCAACTTCTTCTTTTTCTCTTTACCCTCAGATATGCTGCGTCTGCCCCAGCAGCATCGTCGTCACCCACTATGTCGACCGAATTATTGAGTGGAGCAGAGTCACCTTCGTCTGGAACAGCAACCGTTTCATTCGTTACAACTAATCCCAACAAAGTACTTTGGGGTCCGGGCTCCAAAGCCTCTGCTCCTGTACCCCAACGTGGTCCTCTCGGCGCGTCTATTATTGGTCCTTCCAATCCTCAGCTAGAATTGCAAAATGCCGATCTGCTCGCGCCTCCGACGACGGACGAAGGATCTGTGTAGGTCTACCTTGATAGTTACATAAGGACTCTCAGTTGACATATTCTTCAAACAGTCAAAACGCGAAGTGGCCGTTTTCACTGAGTCACAATCGTCTTCAGACAGGAGGATGGGCTCGCCAGCAGAACGTCAATCAGCTTCCGGTGGCGAAATGTGGGTTACGTCGGCGTCGTGTTTTCAGCGTGTTGCAATGCTGATGTCTTACGTTCAGCGATGGCTGGCGTCAATATGCGTCTAGAAGCTGGTGCTATCCGGTCCGTGTTAATCTTTAAGATTTAATCCTCTGTGCGCTGACGCTTCTGGTCCCATTAGCGAGCTGCACTGGCACAAAACTTCCGAGGTCCATTGTCTTTCAGGTCATTTTGTAGTGTTTACTAACCCTGTGTATGACAGTGGGCATACGTCTTGAAGGGAACGACCCAAGTCACTTCAGTCGACGTCAATGGGCGAAATTTTGTTGGAAACGCTGTGAGCCTTCTGTCAGCTAACGCTTCCAAACTCTTGGCTCACGGAGGGCTACAGGGCCCAGGAGATTTATGGTTCTTCCCAGCTGGCATTCCTCATTCTCTTCAGGCTACGTCAGACGATCCAGATGGGACTGAGTTCCTACTTGTAAGCGCGGATCGATTCAGTCTTGGCATATCCATGATTAATCGTTTCATAGATCTTTCCCGATGGCACCTTCGACGAGGATGCTACCTTCCTTGTAGGCTCTAAGTTTACTACGTGCGCAGATATGACCGATTACTAATGAGTTGGAATAGTTGACCGATTGGATGTCCCATGTGCCCTATGAGGTTATCATGAAGAACTTCCGAGCTACAAACCCCGAAGCTTTCTCTCGCATTCCTTCTCAGCAACTGTATATTTTCCCTAGCAGTAATTTCCATGTCTCTCATACCTTCTGTCATATCACGAATTCTGACTCTGGTTTGATCTCTTAGAACCCCCTACGACCGCAACACCTCCAGAAGATCCCCAAGGCCAAGTTCCGCAATCTTTCGTGTACCCTTTGTCTCAAATCAACGCTACCCAACTGGCAGGAGGGTCTATTAAGATAGCTGACTCGACTGTGTTCCCTGTAGACACGAAAATCAGTGTCGCAGAGATTACCATTAATCCTGGAGGCATGAGGTAGGTATTATAACCATTCTGGATTCGCACTTCATGCTGACGATGTTTACAGAGAACTTCACGTACGTGACTCTGCGTTCTTTAGCGAAGCTAAATCTGACTCAACGCTTGTTCGAAGTGGCATCCTACAATGGATGAATGGAGTTTAATCCTGTACGTCCCAAATTGGGATTGTCTATCGGTATCCAAAGTGACGTTTTCTTTCCATTCGCAGCGAGGGTCAAGGCAGAATGACAATCTTCGCCGCTGAAAGTAACGCACAGACCTTTGATTACCTAGCTGGGGACATCGGTATGTTTTCTGATGAATGTCGAACATTAGACTGAAGTTAACGAATCTCAAAGGTTTCGTCCCTGCTTCAATGGGTCACTACGTTGAAAATACGGGAGATACTCCTCTGAAATATCTCGAGATCTTCAACGGCGGTGAGTCAAAGCTCTCGCTAACCTTCCTTACTTCTTGGCACTTACATCTGTCGTAGATCGAGTGCAGGACATAAGTCTCAGCCAATGGTTGGCCTTGACTCCTCCTGAAATCGTCAAAGCTCATCTCGGCCTCGATGATGAGACCATTTCTAAGCTGTCGAAAGTAAAGCCTATCGTTGTTTGATTCTTTAGAACTTGAATCGTTTATGTTGCTTACGACTTTTTCATTTCCTATACTTTCGGGGTGCTTGGAATGTATTCACACTTATGACTTTCCGAATCAGTCGAGCTTGCTTCATGTAGTATTCGAGTGATACCGGTAGCATCTGCATCCATGGTCACTAAAGCTAATAAGACTTAGGCCCATTAGCTCCCATTGGCGAATGATAGAATGAATATCGATGATTCTGATCACTCTGCCTTCAGATGTGTCCCTCGATTTAAATTTCAGGTCGCATTTAACCCGTAATACCGGTGCCATTCTGATGGAGCATTTAAAGCTTGGACGTTGATGGATCCTGTTCCTCTCTTCCATCTCAGAGAGTCTGTACTCTGATTTGCCATGACTCTTCGGGAACAATAGACGAGAGCTAGACCTCTTTTGAGGGTTCGTTTCTACTTTCTAAATCAAGGAGATTCGCTGATCTCGGCCACCTGAACAAAGGGGCGCTGCTGTTACACGTGTATTCGTGAGCTCGGCACTTTTTACAACCCTGTACAAATGTCAAAGAAGCTCTCATCAGGTATTGGGACATTGACAAATGTTCCGCTGAGTGCGAATTTTGGAGATTGATTTCTTCGAATTTCCTGATGCTGAGGCGCTGAAGGACAATAACAGCCGTGGAATTTCGAGAACCCCTGACAGAATTCTACAATAACAGGATCACTGATTCTGTCTGTCAGTGATCACCGGCTTGTTCGTAGTATTCCATATGGAACGAAGGTTTCTTCGGGCGCCAAACCAGCGCTAATTTAATTACATGTAGTACTATATGGACCCACAATCACACGTCATCAGTATTGAGAATCCGACGGAGGCTAAAACAAAAGGCAATTCAGGTGATCATCGTTATGGGAACGATGGACCTCCACGGCCATGCTTCAACTTTCCGAAAACGTCCTGTGAGCCTCGAGGTCCGAAGGTGCACAATTGATATTGACTGACATCTCTGAGGATCCTCGGAGGTGGTATCGGGATGACAGTGCCGCGGAAGGACTCAGAAGGATGGCCAACTCGGAGTTCGACGAAACGACTTCCTGTTATTGTGACATTTACGACACTTTCCGTGTGGCAGGTGTGCCCAGAATCATGTACAGGCGCCTTCGCTTACTAACGAACTTCACTGTTCAGTATACAGTGTGGTACTTACACTCGAAAAACGTTTCTTTTCAATTCAGAAGACATTGGCACATGGTGTCATAGCAGACACCACCCTCGAGACGAGCCTCAGAATTGCGACAGCTAGTACTCCTTGTGAATGATATCTCCAACCTTGTGGAAAGTGTCTGCCTGAGTTGGTCCACTGACATGACAGACAAAAGAAAAACGAAAGCAAAGAACTTACATTAAATCACAGTGAACGATTAATGATCCCCTTCAGGTCTTTAAGCTAAGCAATTCTCATCAGATCGGATGCCCAGAACACCTGAAGAACATAGTCGCTTGTCCGAAAGCGCCTTGAGAATCTCGTGTGTTGATACCAAGGACAGTAGGTAGATAAGCGACGTCGACATGATTTGATTAAAGGGACCCACAACGATTACCGATAAGCTCATATGCCATTTGACACTTGTTTGACATGATCGGTCTCCAAAAAGATGATGAGAGCCTCGTGTGTGGGTAAACACACCTATGTCCAACAATCACTTGTCCAATCCAGGAAAGATATTGTAAGAATAGACAGGTCCACAAAAGAGAACGTCGGAGCGAGAATTCCAGAAGTTCATTAGTTAGCGGGGAGCCGTAGACTTGGAATGATCATTGGTAGGCACATACGCCGTGTTTCTGAAATCACAATGGCAAACATGGACATCCTTACATATGTGCACAATAAGGATCCTTGAATGAACCACAGTCGAGATCCGGTAAGAATGACCAGTCGGCCTTGAATTTCGATATCTGGAGGAATTAGCACATACCAATTCAGTTTACGAGCCCTTCATAGGTGGCCCACCGGCAACTAAAATTCATCTAAACCCTAGACTAGACATAGTGAGAATGAAGAGCTACTAAGTCCGACTGATCAGCCTAGTAGTAGGTCCCGGTAGGAATGGAATTGTAAGAAGCTTACGGCGAAATGAAGGCAGATCATTAAGACAAACTGGCAAATGAACACATCACGCTAAAGGACACTAGCCTGGATCACTGCGGCATACGAGTGATAGAAGATAGATAGATATGTACGATCCATGACCGAAGTCGGGAACCCAAAGAGCTACACGTTAGCGGCGATCAAGAAACTCGAACAGTGCTAGTAGCCCAAAGGACAGTAAAGCATGAAAAGTTGAAGTAGAAAGGATCAGAGAGCTGATTTGTAACGTACAGCGCCAGCACTCAGGCATGATCAAGTAATTGTAGAGATAGATAGATAGATAGAGTAAATGCAGTTCAGAAAGGACCAGGAACGTTCCGTTCCCTAAGGTCCCAAACCAGTGGAGTTCTAGCGTGGCGATGTGAGTCACAGAAAGACTGGTAAGAAGGCAACATAATGCGTGTACTAAACAAGGACGTATTTCGCTTCCTCTACTCGATGAAATTCCAACCACGCACTTGGTGAACACGCAGCTGCCTCACCAAGAGACCGCAATGGCACTAAAGTTAAGGCCGAAAAAGCCTAGATGGGTCCTTCTAATCCGACCACGTCCGACTGGCCACCGGCTGAGTCCCTGATGGTGGCACAAGGAACTACATAGCTAGGTTCTTGTCCGAGGCAATAAACGGACGGAGCTCGGTGAGTGGACACCGGATTTCTTCGACGCTGAACCTGCCATTTAGAGAAATAGCTCTTCGACAGTCTTTCCGGAACATCGGTCCGTATGTCCCATCCTAATTTTTCTGTGATTTTGGTTCTATCTCCACTGTTCCAGCAGATTGGCGAGTAGATCACCTAGACGCAAAAGGAATACTCAAAGCCCACATACTCAATCGGGAACGCTGTATCCACCGTCTCGTACCGTTCCTACCGAATTGGGGCCTCGTGTAGGTGATAAGGTTCTTCTGGGGAAAGGGTGGGACAGACTCTCGGACCATAGATGCTGAAAGGAGGAAGATAGCATCATAACATCACCGGTCAATAGATTGGCTAGAGCAGATTGAATGAGACATAACGCCCGCTGTATTGATTGCGGGGAGTGAGCGCTAGTGAGTTGAAGCTTGAAGCTTGAAGTATTGCTCCGAGGCTGTAACCACAAGGTCCGGCATAGGTCGATTTCCAAGGATGACGACAGGTTCGTTTATGAATGATGATATCCTAGGAGTGTTAAGGTTGAAGGAGAATTTCCACGGAGCATCAAAGTGCAAAAGAACAGCTGTATTAATTGAATGACTGACATACGTTGGTCCCAGCCATTGAGACTGTTCCAGATGATTTGAGAACATATGGTTTTGCATTAATTTCCGCTCTTCTGCAATGGTGTTCTTTGTGAAGATAAGGTACAAGGCGGTCTTCGTGTGAAGATCATGACACCTCTGGGCGAAAGTGGACCCTCAAGAAATCATTAATCCTAATTCAAGCAGATATCAAACGTACCTTCACTGGAACCCAGATGTTACCAAAATGCTATACAGCCCTAAGACGGTCCAACTCTTGATTGATCATATAGTAATACCGCGGCTTATACGTAGTCGAATGGAGCCCTCTGGATATCAAGACTACGGAGGTGTACATGTGCTCCATGTAGCCGCGTGACTTGCATCCTTCTCCGAGTCCTCGGTGGACAGTCACTCTGGTTTTGGTAGGACAGTCTTGAACTTGGGGATGCCCGTAAATCTACCTGGAAGGTGAGGCATGCTACATAGTCGAGCAATTGAACGGAAAAAAGGTAGCTGTGGCAGTGCATAACTTCAAACTCAGGTCCCGCCGGCTTTGGACACGTGGCTCAACGGAAGCAAATTTAGGCCGGCGGGTGCCTAGACGCGACGCGTCGCGTCGCTATAACAGCGACATTGTAATTATCCCACGCACCAAGTACAGTTACAGCTTATTCATGAGCATAAGCTACACATAATATGGCTTTAAGTGTGGAGCCTTCAGCCAAAGGGCTGTCATTTCTAGCTGTTTCTGACCACTGTGCTCCTTGAAGAAGACAGCGGGGGCCGAAAAGAAATCATTCCGAGTAGCATGCTTGGACTCTTTAAATCAGGTAAACCGTAACACCTTGTATCACAATCTTCAAGCCTTATTCTCTGATAAGACTCGTAAGAACGTGGTGACAGAGCCTTTCAACTTTGGAGCTTAGATAGCACTCCGGTACCTTCATCTCTATGAGCATCACAAACTGAGAGGCCTTGACTCGGTAGAGTTGGAATTTCCCATCGATGAGGACGCTTGCAATTGCTTATGAGTTTGTACTGAGTGCATCGAATGATTCCAGCGATATCTTTATACTCGTGTCCCTTTAAATCTCACTGCCCTCGCACGCTCAACTTCAGAAAGCACTTCCGAGTGGCTCATATTCGTCGCCATCAGGTAAAAGTTCACGTCTGCATCAGATGTTGCTCAACACGAGGCATCAACTGCTCATTGTACTCCTTTTTAGGAAGACAAACTTGGACATTGTCCCCCATCTTGGGATAGAGTGCCTTGAAAAGGTCCTGAACACTAGCAGGCTTCTTCATTGATAGATAGAAAGCATGAGGACTTGATAAGCAAGTAGAGCTGCCCTCAAACGTTCTCCGATGTCTTTTCCTTGCTCTCTATCGCTTGAAAATACGGTCTGACTGCTTACAACGGAAAAAAGGGGGTGTACGAGTATATACACGGCGACCTTTGACTCGATGAGGGACCTGACCATCGTCCCTTGACAGCGAATATGAAATCAGTATCGGTCACCGCTCACCACTCACCCAAGCCCCACTTACCTTACATGTCTATATTGCTCCGAGCCTTTTGTGAGGCTGCTCGGAGTCGGTATACTTATACTGTATCACAGTCATAATTTTGCTACATACCTACTTTTGGTATTGGCTCAGCCATAAATGGAACAATTTACCGATTTTATATTCAATTTGCCGTAAGCTTACTGTCTGTGATTCTATGATGGATGACTCTGACCGACGCTGAGCTCTGATGACTCGACTAAGTACTGGGAAGATAGGGAAGTTACCTTGACACGGTTGACGCGGACTCATGAGCTAAGTCCGATGCATGGATGGCTATGTTGGTTCTAGACGCATTTCCGACGCGACGCGTCTCGAACCAATATCAAGCTGAAACGGAAGCTTTGACTCTATACAGTTCCAGTACGCTTCGTAAGGGCAACATATTTGTGTCAGCGCCTTCTCACCAATCCCTTACCTCTTCACGTAGTTAATCGTAGCTCATACAAGCTCTTGCCTGCCAGATGAACGAGTCATTCTTCATCACGACCCCGTTTGATACCCATGCATTCCGAGATCAGGGGTGGAGTGGCAACGGTTCACTGGTAATATAGATGATTACGACGTGGTTATCCCAGGCTCCAGCGCTTCCAAAACGCGTCGCGTCGGGCGAGAAATATTCCAATTAGCGTCGCGTCATGACTACGATACAGATACGCGCGTTTTGTGATACTCGGACGTTTCAGAAGGTCCTGGTTGTGCTCTCTCTAGATCGCAATTTCATCCATCTGGCCATAGACGGCGGAAATCATCATATCTCAGGGCCTCAGGCCACGCACGGTCTTGGCTTTACATGTACATATGCACTCGAGGAGTACATATGCCTCTGTGAAACAGTAGACTAGAAGACCTAGGTTAGTTATAGCGAGTGGCTATAGAAGTGACCCTTCAAAAGAGTTTCATTCCCATTGTTGTGTCATTGCGAGATCCTATATCATTCTCTTCACATTCTTCACCCTCCCCTTCCCCTTTCACAAACTTCCGACATTGTACTCCATAAATGGTCCCATTGTTCAGTAAGGTGCGAATCCGCGATGAAGGTGGTTATTCAGTATTTCATTTATCAATCTTCAACTCAATCTGCTACATAGTACCTTTGGATTCTCAAAGCATTTTGTGTCTATTCTTGCGCGAGGCTCACCGCCTTCGCCGTGGTTTCAAAGTGAACTATTTTGCGCTTACGGCGCTGGCGGGAAAGGGAAGCAATTGTAGTTCGAGATGTGTCTAAAATTTTGCACTCAAGTGGTCGATTTAGATATTTCTATAGTGTGCTACCAAAATGTATGCAGGACGGCGAGCTCAGTGGCTTCTTGCGCTTATTGTCGACCATATATGGAAATACGTCTTCAAAAGGTAGGATTGGAACGCTTTGATGGCCCTACTTTTACATTTGACCGCATTCAATTAGATCTCGCTTTTGCTAGGCAGTCATATCTGGACGTATTCTTTCCCGGCGTTGAAGCAAAGGCAGGGAAGCTCGTGGTTGGCTTCTGAGATGTCCACTGTCCACTGTCCAGATGACATTCATCGAATGCCTAGCCATCCCTGTACAGGCTAGGGTCTGAAACATGAGAAAAGTATCCCTGTACTCCAGTCATAGTGGCTCTAAACCATCGTCCCTTTTTTGAAAATACGAGTCATCGAGGAAGCCGAAGGGCCGTTCCTAAAAGGGTTGGCTATTACCCCGAATAGGTAAGCATTCTAAGTCTTCGGGTATTCGGACGTTCGGACGTTCGGCTTTATAGCATGACGTCAGGTCAAAGCGTCTTCGCTATCTTATCTCCGCAGAAGCGCTAAGCGACACCCGCTCAGAAGCAAAGGACGGGAATCACAGCACGAGAAAGTATACGTACCTATCTCAAGCGTACACGGCTTCTTGATACAGTGCGGCTACAGGTATGTAGTACTGCATTTTTCTCGTTATTAATTGTCTTTCAATTTTCTTTATTTGTGGGGATCATCACGGAAATGTGGGCATGAGGCACAGAATGCTCTGCTTTGCAGTAGCCTCAGAAAGTTCCATGAGCTACAACACGCTGCCTTGCTGTTTACGCCACCTCTTCTAGCACCGGTATTGAAGACCCGAGGCTGAAAGGATAGAGTAAGTATACATAAGTACAGACAACCACGGATCATGAACACGACGCGTTGGGTGACGCGTAAGCGCGTCGTTATTTCCTAGGCGTTAAGAAAAACGTTACGGCATGCCACGACACGCGACTGGTTTATGACACCGGACGCGTATTGCACCCATGTCATTGGATTGAAATATTCGAATAGCAAGTTGGCAACTCCGAGTGACTCATGTGCCTTCCGTCCCTTACCCGCATCGGAAAACGGGACGGTTGTAAGCTGTGGTAAGGCGGCGGCTCTGGTGGCCCTGGCAGTGAGGGATAGACATTTACGCGTGGATCTGCATACATTGGCTTGAATAAGTCGAGATGACCGAGATGTCCTCGATGTCCAGCTGTACTACATCGCCGGACAACTAGTTTGGAGCATATTCGGAAGAGATGATGCCTAACATAAGACTTGGGTCTAGACTCGGGTTCGGTATTGTGGCTGTCTGGATGTCTGCATATGCATTAATCACTGTGATCCTCAAAGCTGATAGATAAGGGACCAATGCCCAAATATCAAGCAGGACCACCAGGAAGTCCACATTACTGGACAGATAGGGATAAGTACTCGCCCGGAACTTGACTTAACGTTGTCACCTAGAGAGCTGTGGGTTACTATGTATGTCGTACGCTGATCAGGTTATCAGTCTGGTATCAGTCCGGGGAGTGTGGGGAGAAACACAATGTGCTTCACAACTTGAATGGCAGATTGTTTGTGCTGATGATGCAACTTTGCGGGGAAATAGACTTTAGATAGATATATGTTCGCTTCCGATTACAGAATAAGGTGAACGACTGAACACTGGAACGGAACTTGGGTGACCTTTGAGATAGGCATGCAGCGGTGGCGACGCTCAGCGGCAGCGAAATGATCGTGACTTGCTAGCTTGCACAAGTACGAGATTCCGTAGCAAGATACGCTCTGTATTCTACCTAGATCGCCAAAGATTCCTTTATAGTGGCACAGTGGATAAAATTTCGCTGAGAGCCTTGTGGTATTAAAGCACGACGATCCGTAGGTCTGCGTACGTAGGTTGAGCTCGACTCACCGGCTTCTTGCGCTCATTCCGCCTATCCCGCTACTCACGTTCATAAGAAACAGGCGCGGGTGCATTTATAGCAAGGTTAAGTCGCAAATGACATAGGAACTCATTCACAAAGTAACACTTGATTCCTCCATCATCACCATCACTTAATTTCAGAGCTTTCGCAGATTCATAAAACGTCAGCGACCACACAGTACCACTCGAACTGGAACAAAGTTCAGTCAGATGAGCAGTCTACTTGTGAGAGATGGCTTGCACCCAAAGCGCACATAGTCTAAAACACTGGTGCCACTGATATCCTCGTGTTGAGTAGGAAAAAGTACCGTACGGTGGCACCGGGGAATGTCTCAACCTTCTACTGGATAGCAGGTCTCGACCCTGTCCTTCTGCCGTGCTTTTATACAGATAGGTAGCTGATAATCAGTCCACTTATGGAGATTTGGGTTAAGGTTTGAGGGCATTATCACAGATACCTCTATCTAAGTACTGCCAACGTGTGATCCTCCTTGAAAGGACTGGGATACAGTGTACAGAGTAAGAAACACGTTTTTTTGCTGCGCCTCCAATATTCAATTCCAGAAATCCAGAAATCCATCGCTTTCGTTTGGAGAGCTGGGTTGAGGGTGTATTTTCCTCGAATAAATAGAAGAAGTACATAGACGAGCCACGCGTATTGCGTAGATGACAGATGTCATGAAGGAGAAGAAAACGTGGCTTTATTTCCGCCCCCGCCCCAGGACATCATCCAATGGTCCTTTCCATCTCGAGATGTACTTCCAGACTGCAATATCGGCTGTTTTCCAGATTTCTGAATTAGTTCTCCTTCGCTTCTTCCACTATCAATGGCATACTCTCTCAAGTCATTGTAGCTATCTACAGTATCAACTCGGAATTTGCCTCGTTGACTTCAAAACCGACATGTGTTCCATCTGGCATCGTACGAGTGCCACCGGCACTCACTGCCTCTCTATGTACCTCTATACGTTAATTAGTTAAACTGCGGGTATTGTTGGCTTGCGCTCGTGTAACAGTATGTATTCACTTTTTGACGCATTGCATTGGTGGCTGGCTGGCCTCGGATAAGACACAGACTCTTATGGATGATGATGTATGACCAGGTACCTCGGGAATCAAATCTAACCAAACCGGCGGCGAGGTCCAGGACTCGACGACTGTCCGACGTCGTTGGATCAATCGATCGTATGTGAAATGAGATACGTAGAACATCTAACCATCTATGTCTCCTTCCTGTACGCGTACGACTAGGTTCAAAGAAATACCATACTACGTATTCCGCCTGCATCGAAGACTCCAAGTGGAGAACGATGCTGTGTCATTCGGGAGGTCGGGAAATATTCCGAATATCTAAGGGAGAAGACTGGGTGGCTGAGCGGGGTCCGGTCGCGTAGGTATAATCAGGTAGAGGTATCAACGGATCTTCAACTATCTTTCTCGGGTATTTTGTTCGAATTGTCTTGGGAGTTGAGCAATGAGTTCTGTGGCCGTGGACGACCGTATCTCCTAGGCTATCTGCCACTGTCCGTCCAGATAGCCACCGCATCTCTCCGTTCCGTCATGAGGGCATATGAGTGAATATGTTCATGTTCATCTTACCTATTTTGCACAGTACTTAGTAGCCGAGTCGACGTGTACGTCCTATTCCTCTTCCTGATCATGATCATGATCAATCGGAAGGAATCAAGAGCGAATAACGATCATAATATCCATCCCATGAACGCCGACTTGCCAACTTCCGAGGTTTTACGAGCCTTGAGGATACTTGGACAGTCGACTTATCATCTGGTTAAGTACTAGATCCGTAGGCTCTCCTCAGCATATGGCACCATTCACGAGCATACTTTCAGCATCAGTCCTTTGCAATTATTCAAGTTTAAAGGTACTACATTCAAGATTTTCATTGAACAGCTCAAGTAAAAGCCTCAGGTACGACTTGAGTACGATACAACCACCTTCATATTAGATACTACGCGTACATGGGGAGAGCCTACGCTTAGCACATGTATGTACTACATACAGCTATTCACGGACTTATGGAGAACCAAACTCGCACCTTCATCTCCCAGAGTCTCGGCATACGTGAGTTCCATTATAAGCGACGTCGAAGTGATTATCAGTTATGTTATCTTATTATCCCCAAATATGAAAATTCCCCACGCCTCAAAGCCTATGAATGTTGCGCCCGTATGTTGCCCATGTGTCCGGACCGTATATACATGCACAGTGGGCACACGTCCGTCATATCCATACTCGAGTACAATGTCCAAATTTACATGCGTGAACAAGCGAGAAAACGAGGTTGTGGATTGTGGAGGCGGGCGGACCCTATGCCCTACTTTGGCCCTACTCGAGTCCAGAAACCAGAACTCCATGGACCATTCCTATGGATAGTGATGAGGTGAGTATGAAGTCTGTCCAAAAGAAAGGTAAACCCGAACAATGGAAAGCTTGAGCATGATGTGCGGACGTGAGGCCTCGAGGTTCGTTTGTTCCGAAAAAGCATGTTGAAAAAAAGGATGGATGGTTGAGAGAACAATGAAGAAAGCTACTTGGTCGTATCCAACTCTGCTTTGACCTCGTCGATGAGAAATGGTAGCAACAAGGATGGATATGAAACGCTTTCCTCTGGATACCAAAGACAAGAACTAATTTGGGAATTGAGACATTTCGTCGAGGACAAGAGATAATCCCTCTTGTTTTGTTTGATCGTAAAATCCTCGGACATGGCGAGGAAACAAGACCAGTTGTAGGTGCCGGCGGTATGATATCACGAGGTGGCCGTCGTTGTCGGTGTATCAGAAACTGATGTTGCAGAGCTGGGGAGAGAACAAGAGACAAAGCAAAATGGAAACGCGTAGCATTAGCACCCACAGCTCTGGCAAATCGATTACCAGGGACAGTGGGTGGCCCAAGCTGTCGGCGAGTCAGCGTAGATTGACGCTGCAGCGATCGAGAAAGGGTAGCAGAACGTCCAGCGCCACGATCTCGGGGGGAGACGTGCCTCAAACCGAATCGGGAAATCTGAAGAGTGATTGGGACGAGTCATAGAGGTGGGAAAGATTTGCAACAGCTGGCGGCGTAACCTGGGGCTTGCAGGGTGAAGTCGGCGGAAAAAAGTTACCACAGTTCCAGAAAGAGAAGGCTTACGTAGCCTGGCCTTATGGGGAACGGAGGCAGTAAGCGAAGGCGTTCTCCGGCAGGTGGGCCGGGGGCATTTTCACAATAATATACTACCAGATTCGAACCGGATCTCGATTCAGCTTTCCCAAGCCAGACATGGCCTTAGCTCGACGAACAATGCTCCTTCCTGGGAGAACTATAAAATACTCGGCGTATTGTCTTTTCGCTTTTGTGTGCCCAGCCCCGCTTGCTCAACCTAATTGTCTTTTTGCAAGTCACGCAGCTGCACCTCTTATTCTTTTATTTGCCTCCACCGGACGACAGAGGCAAGTATACTCTTTCCCCTAATCTCCCTTTTGTTCTCCCCTCCCCATTGTTCCATTCTTCCCTCCAATTATGCCCGCCCTCCGCACCCGCGATACCCATTCCCGACGTAAGTACTCCTTTCTTTTCCTCCTATCCACGCTCTCATCGTCCTCTCCATCCAGCACTCGAAGTGTCGACGGATGTCCCCCAACCTCCAACACTCACCATCATCTCCCCTACACCGCGGACCTTCACCTTCCCCAACTCACATAACCTGTCCGACAGTCCTTACTCAACGCCGTCTTCCTCTCCCTTCGAACCCGACCTTCGTTCACTCGCTCTCACGACATCTACACCTCCTCTGACACGAACGCGTACTCTTTCTCCCGATTCGATATCCTCCGCTTCCCCAGCCCCATGTACCCCCAAACGCCTAAAGTCCTTGACGGGCCCATCCTCTTCATATTCAAGTGCTGGCGCTTCGTCTTCAAGTCCCGACGCTCTGGAGCGTAGACCTAAAAAAGGAGACGAAGATTACATTAAACGCCCCGAAAACGCCTTTATCCTCTTCCGTCGCAAATGTTGCGAGGATAGGCTATCAGAACTCGACTCACCTTCCACCCCTTCCGAAAACGCGTCTCATTCTGGTCCCACCAAAAAACAACGCCAGGCCGATCTGTCGAAAACGATTTCGCAACAGTGGAAGTCGTTGCCTACGGAGGAACGGCAGCACTGGGAGAGGTTGGCGAAGGAGAAGAAGAAGGAGCATGAGGCGTTGTATCCCAATTACCAGTATAGGCCGCAAAGAGTGAGGGATAAAGATGGCAAGGTGAGGAATAAGAAGAGGCAGCCCAGAAATCAGTCAGCGTCCACGACGACAACGACAAGCGAACTCTCACCTATTTCAGCGTCAACGGTAGCTTCTCCAGCTACTGACAACGGTGACGGGTCCACATTCTCGTTTATCATTCCTCCTGTTCCTCGTCAACATGGTCGCTCTGCATCTGCCCCTACACCTCCTCCCCTGCATTGTCACGCCATCCAGATCCCTACACTGCACCACATCACAACTTCACCGTCGTGTCCTACATCGCCGAACTTGCCGCCAGTTTTGAGTCCAATTCCAATGATCAGCAGGAGGGCTACAGAGGGTAACGCGTACATGGATTACGAGCACCTCGTACCGCCAGCGTTTTTGCAGGGGCTTGACGGGTTTCAGCTGCAGGTAAGTTTTCTTCAGTCTTCTTCGTCGTCTTCGTTTCTAACGCGTGCTTTTAGTCCTCTGACTACCTTCGCTTCATGTTCAGCCCAGAGCCCTCATCCTCGTCTTCAACGACGCCCACGGAGAATATGATCTCTCCTTCATCAACTACAATTCAATCCACCACCTCAACCTCTCAACCCGTCATCACTCCTCCCCATGTCCATACCACCCTTCTCCCATCTCCCAACATCATCTCCCCCGCCTCAGCGATATCCACCTGCTCCACTGCCTCCTCAGGACCCGCCTCTCCCTCACACTTCCTCTCCCAACCCGGATTTAACCCCCACATCCACCCAAATAGCCATAGCGGGCACTTCTACCACGACATGGCGATGTACGCTCACCATGCCCATCCCCACTCCCAATCTCACGGCCACCTCCCCGAATACTCCGAGTACTCCGAGTACTCTCACCAATACCCTATACCTGTACCCGTCGACCCTTCCACCGGCGTTCCCCTCACTCTCGACTTCTCATCCTCAGACTCTTATGCCAAATACCCCGTCCCCGTTCCCTTCGTCGAGCACTTCCAACAACCCTACGGCGTCGTCGAGTATCCCGAATACGCAGATTACGCCGAAGTTCCCGATTTTCAACAACCAGAGGGGTACACGTTTTCTTGGGACTCTGAGAACGTGTTTCCTTCGGCGACGTCGTCGTCGTCATCGTCGAGTGGGATGGACGGGTTTGACTTGGATAGTATACCGCCTTGTGTGGTTGGTGGTGTCGAGACTACGCCTACGCCTACTCCCGCGTCTCAACAAAAACAGGAATCCACCGCCCTCGTCGCCAGGTCATTACAAGGCGTCGAAGGTGGACTGGAAGTCGAAGGCCCTATGGGTATGGATGGTATGGACATCGAGCCTATGGAGCTCGACATGGAGGGTAACGCCATTATGAGCATGGGGATGATGCATAATGGGATGGGATATGATGAGATGATGGCGGGTGGTTATTAGACGGTTGCTTTGGATGCTGATGGCCGTACAACGGCGTACATATCCACATGCCGTCGTGTTATATACGCGACGACGACGAAGAGGAGGACGCGACGTGGTGGTGGTGGTCTGGTGGTGGTAGTTGTTGTTGCATGTTGTTCCCTGGGAAGCGGACGGCGTACTCGATGGCAGCGGTAAGCGGCAGGCCAGCTAACACATGGGCAAATGTTAGCTCGAGTTCCATTATTGGAATTGCCGTGGTGCCTCGGTATGCAGCGCATCCGAACTCAACCACGACAAGCGGACGGAAGAAAGAACGAACGACAAACCACGAACCTTTTTCTTTTTCCTCTATGACTCTCAATCTCTCTCCTCTCAGTTACGAATGACGCTTTTTATCTATGATTGCTTGGTTATCTTTCTCTCTCCTCCTCTCTCCACCTTGTATTCTTGACTGCCTTCATCGTTGCGGCCTGCTTTACTTTTTATATTAATGTTTTCTTTTTCTTTTTTCAGCGATGTACCACTCACCTGTTTTTCTTGTTCTCCTGTATACATACTCCTTCCCTTCCTTTCTCCTTCCCTTTCCTTACCCCATTCCGCGCAACCTCAGCGTCTAGACGATGCGTTCACTGTGTAACCCAGTCTCCCTGTTAGCTACATTTATCATCCTCATTTATCCATTCTGACGCATTATCACTCACCTTTCAAGACTCATTACGACCACTTCATCCATCATCCAACCCACGCACTTCACGATACCCATTCCATACAATCCGCATCCTCATTTACGTTTCTCTCCATCTTCTCCTTCACGTATACATTGTTACGATTCCATCTAATTTATTCCTTCCTTCCCTCTAGCCTACTTTCGTCTCGGTCTTCGTCTTCGCTTCGGTATCGTTTGCGTTGGTCTCCTGCTCTAGACGACGGGGTCGGTCAGTGGTCGGTCGGTCTTATCCCAATCCAAGTTTTACTCACTTACCTGTATACTGTACAACGATGCGTCTTTTTCTCGTTCCTCCCTCACTCTTCACTTATTCCTACATATCTCTCCATCCCTATCGAGTATCGAGGCTTTTGCATGTACAACTTGGTTAAAATCCCTGCTTTAACAAGAATATAACGATTTAACGAGCATTGACTAGTGTGCCATTCATTGAGTTGTTTCTACTGACAGTGACGGTAAGTAAGTGTCTAGGTGGACAGTTAGTATTTCGTCATACGGGAGTTGAGTAAGTGTAAGACTCACACATAGCTTCCTCCGTGTCCTCACCTCCTTCCCGTCTTCTACTTCGTTCTACCCTCCTTCCGTTCTTCATTCCTTCCAAACGAACATTCCACCCGTCCCTACCTCCTTCCTTCTTTCTTTTCCTTCCTCACGCCTCAAGAAAAAAGACAATAAACCCCTGCACCCCCAACACCATCGCATCAATTGCAAAAAAAGACAATAAGAAATAGAAGAAGCACGAACCATGGACATGGAACACAAGGTCCAAGGTCCAATCGAGTCGGCTAGCATTGAGGTCAATTGAGAAACCATGACCATGGGGTACGCGTGGTAGAAAGTGGGATCATGGGATAGATTGCGGTTTAGAGTTTTCCGTCCATACAAAGAAAGAGATAACAGTTATACAAAAAGTCAGGAGAAGTCAAGGGACCGAGAGTGTGAGAGTGAGAGTGTCGTCGTCGTCATCGTCGTCGCTGTGGACGTCGTGCTCATCGTCCTAGACATCGTCCTCGTCGTTTGAGGCAGCAAGCTCATGACGTGGCAAAGCTGTGCGCCTGTTTGACCAAATAGGAAAGTACAAACAAAATGCTTTGGTTCCGTTCCCGGCGGCAGCTCTGGCTGATAGACCGGCGTTTATCACCCAAAAATGGATAATCTACACAGAAGAAGCCGCCGGTCAGTAAAATGAAATTCCCATCTGGAGAGAGCGTTGGGCGCGTGATTTGCCTTACCTCGACAATCGACGCCATGATGCTGAACATGATGTGTCGGCTATTAGACAAGACAAAGCAAGGCAAGCCAGGAGGGACAAGAAGGACCACGTTTTGCACCCCAACCCCAGAGGAAAGAAAACATCAGAAAAACTTGAAATTAATGAAAAAACTCCCAAGCGGTCAAAAGACATCTAGATCAAACGTTTTACGCTCTAGACTATCCTTGAGACTGCCCTCGGAGAAATACCGGGTCTTCAGTGATACTTTGTCCTCCATTTCCTCGCCATCCGAAGATAAAATCGAAAATCTTGGTCCTGGTCTATTAATCCTATAGTACATTGGCAGGTCGTGGCGTAGTGTGGGTTTATTTTGAAGCTTTATGCATATGAACAGTCAATGAATGAGTAGATCATTGAATAATTCCAGGCAATTGGGGAAGGATATCGGAACGGGATGGCATTGGGATGGACAAAGTCTATTACCACCAGTATTGTCCGTACTCGACGCAGGGCGAAGGGTTTGGGATTATGGATTACGGGTCTGCTGCGATGCGCTCTTGCCGTCTTGTCATGTCCCGTCTTGTGCTTTGTCTCGTCCGCCCGGGTCTCGTGCCTAAATCCCAATTAATTGACATGCGTTCATTCGAAGCAAATTCGAAGACTCCGGACTCCTCGATGCATATCAAGTAGCACTTCCAAGTTTCTAGAACGTCGGAATGATACCTCGAATCGTAGACCTTGGGGAAAGATGATCATGAAGACATCATCAATAACGGGAAGTCAGATCAGCAAGTTCATTTTAATTGAGTCAAAGAAGGAAAGAAGCAAGTAAAGAATGGAAGTTGGAAGGAAGTACGCGTGATAGACATTGGATATAAAAGGAACCTTCAAAGGATTTAAGAGAAGCGTGCTCTGTGTGCAGATCCGTACCTATGTCCCTTCCTCCAATGATAATTTTAGTTCCGTTCCCTGTGAACAAACACACTGACATACACACTCTCGAGAAAATGAAAGACGAAGTATGCCTTAA
The DNA here is from genome assembly GCA_013368315.1 of Tetrapyrgos nigripes. Classification (NCBI taxonomy): domain Eukaryota; kingdom Fungi; phylum Basidiomycota; class Agaricomycetes; order Agaricales; family Campanellaceae; genus Tetrapyrgos; species Tetrapyrgos nigripes. The sequence continues at coordinate 138,174 of JAACJM010000153.1, forward strand.
GATTCGAGGGTGGATAATTAAGTTTGGTTTTGGTTTGTCAGTCAAGTCGTTGAACTTTCCAAAAGGACGGCGCAGGCACTTACCCCTAGTATCCCTGGGCTACCTTCTTTGAGATGTGTGGACGCGTGTGTGTTTGGTACAAACCCACACCCACAGATTTATCCTCGGCCTTCCTTTCCCCTTCTCCTCCCTCGTCCCTTCCTCACTTCCCTTCCACTTCCATACTCCCCCTTGCCTTATCCTTTCCTCAACAAGCTCCTTCGCAAAACGATCGAGCCTGATGCCTGATGCCTTCGGATGTACGGCATCCATAAACCCGTCCTACTTTAGCTCCATCATAAGTCTAACTATAACTCCGGCTTCGAGTCATAAGTCGAGAATTCTAAATGAAGGTTTTACTTTGGACTTTGTATACCGAATAAAGGAAGACAAATAGCCGCCCAATCCTCGCTTTAAAAGTCTTGCTAAATATAAGCCAGCGTTAGCGTACCTAGAAGCCTTTCTTGGACTTACCGGTTGGAGCCATTCCTTTCATCTTTCGAGACGTTGGCTTTGGTATCTGTAAATTAATAGACACGGCACGAGAGGCGTACGAGACGAGATAAGTAACTTGAAAGGCCGACAACGTTCGTTCAGATCTAAAGACCAGAAATGTAGAACCAGAACCAACCTGAAGGATCCAATAATCCACAAGTCCCCTGGAGTAAACAAAACAGACCATAGAGAAGCCAACTCGAGAAACCTAAACCTAGTGAATCGTCAACAAACTTTCTTTTCATGTAACCGTAGAAGGAAACATTGTCGCCAGACACTAGGGACAATAATAGTTTTCGTTCTGATGAAGATATGAAGCCATGAAGTCATGAAGATATTACCCAGTTACGCAAGTCCCTTAGAATATCCATAGAGTTCATAGTGGCCATGTATACGGAGTCATCCCAATGCCTATCATACTTAATCAACTTGAACCTGAGCATAACGAAAGACTTTGTAACGCGCCCCTGATCAGTGGGAGCGCAACTGCAAAGTTGCCATTCATTGAACGGAGTCATAGTGATAGAAGCCGAGCCTGAGGGAAGCCTGAGGGAGACCGAGTCATAGTTGTTGATGATAGAGAGTGAGAATGACCCTGAGAATAGATTCAAGAAATCAAGAAGCATTGGCAGTGGGGACGGAAGCAAGAAGCGAAGAGAATTAGGCAAGTATAGTGGTAGCCAGATCTTGGAGTTGAACTAGGAATAGCATCTGCAAATCAGACTAGAAGTCCCAAAACGCCCAGGAGGGTTGAAGATTGCGAATAATTGGGACCGTACGCAGATTATAGAACGCTGGGACGAATTAATGATGAACAGGTCCAGGGGCCTGGGGAGAGCTCCGGCAATAACCGGCATTCTAGATGCGAATTGTTATTAGTGAGCGTCGTGGTCGGGAGGAATAAGGATATGGAAGATCGGGTACGGTAGCTGTTCTGAAGAACTGAAGAACTGTTCACGGATACGGATAGGGGAATGTACGATACGGTACATGTTCATGATTCCTGAATTGAAGATCCCTGAACTGAACAGACAATGTACTTACTTACTGAAGTGGCCGTAAGCCTCCGGCATCGGGTGACTATGAAGTCTCTGACTCGAATTTCGTGATGATGGAAGGGTGGGATGGTGTGATGATGCTGGGAAGACGTAGGGGACATTGAGTACATAATACGTCCAACAGGATGGCGGATGATCCGTCGTCGGACTCATTGCGACTGTGATTGATGTCGTGCAATTGAAGAGGGCTAGATGAAATGAATAAGAATGGTCCTTACTTATTTGGGAGTCCTAGCTCACCTCGTCCATCCAGGCAGTGAACGTTAGTAAGTATCCCCTCATTTCAGCCATCAGCTCAGTCAATTGCTCCGCCGTCACCGGCACTGCGGTCAAGGATAGCATTAGACATAAGTGTGTTCCATACCTGTGGCTGGAATGTAAGCCTACCTCCGCGAAAAACATACCACCGCTTACCGCCGAAATCTCCCTCAGAAAATGCCATCATCATGATCTAGTCCCGACTAGATTTTATGATATCCCGAACTTCGTGTGACGGCAGACATGTAATGCAGAACGAATTTGGAACTTGCCAGTTGCCGTAAATCTGGGGAATGCATAGTAACATAACCATGTCGACATGGAACATACCTCTCGAAACCGCCCATCCTTAGTGACCCCCCCGAGCTCATCGTCAACGGTATGTCGTCTCCTGTATTTGCTGGATATTCCTTTCGAAAGATGATAGAATAACTACTTTATTTTTCGCGGATTTGTCTTTCGCGCTTGAAGTCTGGGCTGTGATTCGAGAGGATACTTCAGTGCGACCCGTCGAATTCCGCTTGGCTTTGCTACAGCAGCACACAGCGGAGGATAGCAATAGAAAGCCACAAACGACACCTGTGAATCGCAACCTCAGATAGGAAGACAGCATACTAAATTGAAATTGTCAGGCTCACCATGTCAATCAGACCGTACACGCAGCCTCGCCGCTCCCTTTCCCACTCAGATTCTGCCCTCTGCAAGTCTCTTCTCTCGCCACCACTATAACAAGAGTAAACTGAGTCAAGCACTAAAACTCACCAAAATTTTCCAACATATTCGAGCCACCAAACCTCACGCCAGCTCGGCCCTGGACGCCACGATCATATCAGTGCCCGAGTTTCTATGTCATTTGGGTGGCCTTCTTTCCTAGCATCTGTCGCCTCAGACTGAGGATATGAGGCGGTATGTCGTGGCTTACTTCTTCGAAGAAATTGTTGTATCAGTATGAGATTCTCAACGCATTCTAGAACGTACTTACTAATCGGAACTCTGCTCATTCTCTCGGTCTTGCTTACAGCCTGCTCCACCTGATATCTCTCCACTATCTTCTCTTTCCTCCCGGTCCACGAGGCAACCACGCACCTTCAGGATAACCAGACTCGCCCCTCACTCCGACCCATACCGTCAATTCTGGCCCTGAACGACATCACTCCGTACAGTATCGACTTCCTCTCCGCTTACAGGTGCCTTCCGATGCAGATCCCTCCATTCTTCGTCCAATGCCACCGAATCTTCTTGTCCATTTCGCAGGTATGCAAGACCCGATTCCAAAATGTTCAATGAACGGCTACAGCTAAGTCGAGGATGAACTGAGCCACAGTGAGTCACGATCCTTTATGTAGTGACCAAAGAAGATAGCGAAGACGTTGAATAATAGAACGGTAAAAAGCGAGAAAACGGGAAGGAAAGGGAAGGATGGGTTCCAAGGGAAAGACACTGAGCTAGGATCAACGTGGAACTTGGCTGGCTTTATACCTCGCAACTGAAACACTGGGTTCTGAAACGGTACCGATCATCTCAATGCTTCCAGTCCCCTAGAACCTTGGTGAGTACACTTACATGCCATCGATGGCCGAGGTTTGCAGACTTACACGCTCCCAACTGCATTACCATACCATTCCCTGACTACGCAGCCGAGTTCATTTTGATGAATGTTCAACACAAGACACTGAACATGCCTTCAACACGAGTCTGGAGTGAGTAGTCCGCAGAGGAAGCGCCTGGGCTAGCCAATGAAATCGGAGGCCTGCAAGGAGATACCTATTTCGACTGCTTCTGTGGGTCCTTTCTACACCCACGACTTGGCTGCGATCGGATGATCGGTTCGTGTTGATATCAACGATAGGGCTATGGGTCCGACCATTGGTAGGAATTACGAACTTCCCAGTCTTCAAGGTACTGCTGGATATGCCATAGGAGCACTAGCCTAGACGGTTCCAACGAGAAACAAGGACGACCTGAGACGACGGAAGTGGACATCATGATCAGTTCGAGAAATCGATAAGTACTACACACATTTCTCAGCCTCGCCCAAAACACGAGGGAGGCTAACCCTTTGATAGTATCTCGTTCGGTGGCTTTCGTGTATCAGGAGGAGCGCTGCATCCCAAGGGTTATCTCGGAAGCGATAGTGGAACGGCCCTGTCGTAGACCTAGCATATAGGCGCCGGGGAGATGGGCGTCAAAAATGAGCATCATCAGCAAGGTGAGCAAACGGTTAGACATAGGCGTTCTTTGCGATGGGCGTTAGAAAAAGAAGCAATGGCGGTTAAGGTCATGACATTGTTAGAGGAAAGATTTTCGATGATAGTCATACCTGATATACTTGCGATTGCATATCATCGGACGTGATCTCGAAATGCTTGAGGGTCAAAACCAGACACAATAATACGACGTTCCACTGTAGGGTATGAGAAAGGCGATCCGAAGGGAAGCAGGAAAGAATTGGCACAAGCTCCAAGTCTTTATACACCATCTCATACACCTTTTACTATTAGGAGTCATTTTGGGCACATTCCCATGGCGGTCACATAGCGACTTACCCCTATCAATAGTATCAAAAATGGCAGCTGCAGCTTTTCCTCTGTGGGCGCTTGTAGATCATTGAAAATGTTCGGGACCGTAATGCGCTGCAGAGTGACCGTGACAGAGGACGGATCATTGCGGGTTCGAAGAAAGCAGAGATTGACGCTTGGGGATAACCACTGGGCGCCAATTGCCGCAACCTCTTTATACGCTGCCATAGTGGTGGGTAAACTGACTGGGAGGACAAGTAGGACTACTATCTCGAAAGTTCGTTGCGTATTCGATGAAAATCTAGTGTTGGATGCGGGGCATGTCATAGTTTTCAATAAGCAGTTTTCTTGTAGCTTCTGCATGAGTAATCGAGCTTCGCCTATGAATTTTGGTCCATCGGCTTACGGAAAGAATGAGCTAGTGTAGAAAGGAGTGTTCAGTCCGCCTTCAGTTATTGACTGTTCCATATTATGGTGTCGTGTAAGTACTCGTAGTGCAAGCGAGCTGGGCTCGATAAATGGAGAAGCCATTGACTAGCTTGAGTCAAAAATGCTTAGCTGAGCAAGGAGTGGAGCCAATCCGCCCGGAGGCCGTCGAGCTGGTCCAGTCTACGTGGTTGAAAAGAGAAGGACGCGTTATTTGACCTTGTTGTCCAAGCCTCTGACAGTGCCGGCTTCGGCAGAAAGTATTCCTCAACATGGATGAAGTAGTTACGAGGCCGAACTAATCGCTTGATACACTCGTCCATCTGGAATGGATCAGACAACTTAAACTTGCTCATGCAGAGGTTTAGCCGAGACGCAACCCCGCCAAAAAACATGACGGGACCCGAGTGGGAATTTTTTGACGACGGACGCTAAAGGAGTAGAATGGAAATGGGATGGGAGGGAGGGATTTAAAAAATGAGATGGAGGGAGGAAAGATAGACGCAAAAATAATGTCATTGAAAATATCAAATGAAGAAAACCAAAGAATAAATATGAGGATAGAAGGGATGATAGAAAGGAGTCAAAAAAAGAACAAACAAGTTAAGTTGATTCACAGATAGAAGAGACAGAAACAAATAAAGAAAGTAGAAAAGAAAGTTGAAGATAGAGAGAAGGTAGGGAGAAGATAAAACAGAATCAAAAGAGGACACACAAATTAAATGGAGTTGGAGCCAGAGGATAGCTCTGGAGGAGTGAAGGAGTGGAGAGTAGCTTCAGGTGCTTCAGACTTGACAACTTCAAACTTGCTGTGGGAAATGGCATCAGTGGTGACATTGTCGCTTCCAGGGATATGAAGGACATGGAGCTGCATGTTGGTATCAAGAAGGATGTTCACAGCAGTGATGAGGAGAGGGTTGTAGTCTGGTTTTGCATGAAGGGAATTAAACATGCTAACAGTGTTCAAGTTGTCAGTGAAGATAATAACCTGATGAAAGTGATTGAAAGATGCAGCAAATGATAAGGTGGAAACCACTGCCAAAGCCTCATAGAAGAAAATCCGAGTTGGATCAGGTGCGTCAATGGGAGAATAAGATGTGTGAAGAAGGCTTGGGCACCAGATACCCATTCTGGTCCCAGATGCATCTGTATATAGCACCAAATCAGCCTCTGACCTTGACCACTCAAGGGCATCCAGCAATAGAACTCCATCTGAAGCCTCAAGATGTTCTGCTATCCAGAGAAGCTCTTGGCAGAGAGCCACACTAACCCATATTAACTGGAATGGCTCAGTCTTCCCAGCCATTTTGTTGTACATGACAGAGAGGCCAGGGTGTAGTAGGGGTGCTACATTGAATGACCATTGACTCCAACCAGCAAGACAGTCAAAGTCAAGTAGGGGTCATCATGAACCTTTCTGGGCAAAGTTGCGAAGGGCTGCAACAAGATCAAGACGAGAGGAAAGAGGGAGATGGATATGGTGTTGGGATCGAAAGAGAAACTGATGATGACAAGAGAAGGATCCCACTCCTGTTTCAATTCCTTGTGAGGTATACTGAGGTAATCAAAAAGCATCAGGAGGCGTGTCTGCTTTGTGGGATGGAATTTCTTGTAAGGTTCGTACCAGAGCATGTTTGACTTGTCATGAACAGTCCCTTGACCTATCCAAAATCCCTCAGAGGGATTCTCACTCATCATGGATATGTTCTATCATGACTTACAGCTGCATACAATCCCTTCATTGCTTCATTCATTTCTCTGTTACTTCTTCATTATTTCTTTCTACATTCACATCTGATCCTTTGTTCAATCCTTCACTCTATTTAAACACTCTCTTGCTTCACTTCATTCTATCAGATCTACTATTCCTCTTGTCATCCTCTGTTCACCTGATCATCCTCAGAATGTTATTGATCTTTATTCCCTTCACAAGTGTTATGCAGGATCCTTCTTGACTTTTACCACATTTCCTTTTCATTCAAAAACCCTCCAAGGGTTTTTTGATTATTATATCTCCTTTATTCCTTATCCTTTGCCCCTTGATCACACCACAGTCTCACATATGATTTTCTTGATCGTGTTCACTTTCTATTACTGTTTCACACTTGATTTCACATTTCTATTATTTGATCAACCCTTAATTAAGCTCTTAATTAAGGTACACTTATTTATGGTTCAGGTGTAGGCTTAGGAGTTGTCTCAGTTGTACAGCTATCCTTAGGAGTTAGGTACAGGGGTTTGGCTAGGTAGTATAAGTACTTGGCCCCTTGTATTTCGATTTCCTAAGAATTTACCCTTGATCCTCACCTTATCTTGTGAAGCCTTGATCCTCTTTGTGCTTCACTTTGAGTGTGTGCTACACTGGTACATGATGTTCTTGTCTCAATACTCTCTCAGGGAGTCACAGTTGTCTTGTACCAAGAGGTGTGCAGATGGTTATGGCCAGACCGGACGTTCCTTTTGGGTTTTAAGGTCAGCCAGACCTCCCCCCTCCCCCCCTCCTTCCTAAAAAGGAAAGAGATAAGATAAAATTTCGCTTATAAATCATCAAATCAAGTCACTTTTCCTCCAGACCACCTTATAGACCCTCTACTGACCTAAAGACACAACAAAAGGAGTGATAAATGCTAATGCGGGGTCCATTTTCTTGAGGTAGCAAATATTTTTCAAAGGAAAGTCATGATGTCAGACCACTGACAACATCACTATTGTGAGAACTACATACAATTTCAGTGGGATTTCCACCCAAATAAGGCATATCAGACATGTCTTCTATCTGTTTTTACCTTCCAAGTGTATTTCTGATACTTTGAAGCAGAGATGACACCAGAAATTTGGTCTATACACTCTCTAGGACATGATGTACTTTTGGGTCATAAGCCCCCTCCAGACCCCCTCCCCCCCCAAGGTCTGGTCTCAGGTAGACTGTCTGCACACCTCTTGTCTTGTACTCTTGATTGGTTCTTTACTTGTTGTCATCATCTTGGGATTCTCCTTGGTCATCGACCCTTGCTGTTGTCTCCAGTTGCTGTACAGGCATGTGGGTTGATCCGCTTGCAGCTTGGCTTTGGTCATGTAGGCATTGGCTTGGGTTTGTGAGTAAGAGTCACTCACTCTCACCTTTGTTGTTGTCTGGGTTCAGACTCCACCTAGGCTCTGATAGTGTTTGTGGCATGAGAGAGAGAGAGTTTGTCACGAACCCTTGAGCTGGGCTAGCCTCTTGATGCTGAATGGGCTCGTCGATGAGGAGAGAATGCCCCAGGAGGAGTCTGGAACCTAGGGGGGTGGCTAGTGTTGTAACAGTTCGACTACAGCTGGCTCTGGCTCTGCTCCAAACGGCTCCTTATGTAAATGGCTCAGCTCGGCTTTTAGATCCAGCTAGTCACGACTCACGTCGCTAAAATTCCATGAAAACCACTTCCCTTCTAGATATGTAGATAGGAATGTAGGAGTGAGACCTTAGAAGTCATATTGACACTCCAGGAGTGAAATCAAGCTTCTAGATATGGTATGCACACTCTGAACCAAGAGATACATCATTTTCCTTAATATTGTGCTAAAATTGGAAATTAAATTACCATGAGAACTTATCAAATTAAGGCACAACGACTTTTTTGAGTTATGGTCTCATGGTCTTTCTTGCTCAAAGTACACCGAACTTGCTCCAAAGACACTCCCTGATGTCAGCTACTGAGACAGTACACTTTTGGTTAATTTATGGTGTCGCTAGAGGGCAGTCTCTCTGAGGGAATTTGACCCGGCTTTTACGACTTGAGCCAGAGTCAGTTGAGAGCCACCTGGAGCCAAGCCGGACCGTTTACAACACTAGGGGTGGCTTCAGCAAGAGGGAGTGACACTACTCACCCACTAACCCTAAGCCTACGAGACCAACGATCTGAGCTGCTGGTGGATCAATCTACATGCCTATGTGGGAACTGAGATGACAACAAGGAACTAGATCAAGGAGAATGACAATAGATGGTGAATGTAGAACAAGAACCCCTATAAAGGATACAAGACAATTGTGACTCCTGAGAGAGTCATCTGACTAGATTCGCCATGCACAAGTATAGTGCATGTATTCCTCAATTCACAATGCAGAACAAGCAGAGAAGAATAAGAGGAAACAACAAGAAGATCATTTCTGAGGCTTGAGTACAGGAAAACACTACCTATATATGAGTAGTGAAACCAACTCCTGTATCAAGACTCCACAACTAACTATGATGCTCCTATAACTAATGTACTAAACAATTGTGAGTCCCAAGTGGTAAATAGAATGAATAAATCAAATGTTAAACAACGAGTATAGATGTGGAGCGATGAACAGAATGAATGATCAACATAATAAATGAAATGGAAATAGAATAGAGTGGGGTGCACATAAGTATAATCAAAAAACCCTCTGAGGGTTTCTGGGCTTAGGCAGTGAATGATGTAAGAATGATGGATATGGAAATATGAAGGATTGCATGGGTACGGCATGTGCTGAAGGTGGCTGAGACGAGGATTTCTGACAGAGTTGTGCGAATAGAGAGGGTTGTGTGAAGGGATAGATGTGAGGACAATGATGGTTGAGTGGAGTGAGATGTTTGTTGAGCAGAGGTCAAGAAGGGGTAAGAAAGGAAAAAACAAGAAAGGATAAAAATGATCTGAGCGTCCTTGGAGTGTGAAATGACAAGAGTAAGGACGTTCAACCTCACTGCTTGTAGATATATCGTTGTATGAAACAAGTAGCACAGTTCGATCATTGAAACACAATATGATACACTTCTCCTAAAATTGCCAGAAATGAAACTCAGAGTCCATTTCAATTCATTGTTGTTCCACTGCATGATTAGACTACATTAAATATAAATCTTTAACCACAATGAAATGAGGGTGAGTTCTTTACACTCCATTTCTGTGTGTGGCTATGTCAAATCGATCACTGTTTTTTCCCAATCATATTTCTAAAACTCCCGAGCTCTCAGTTTTTGTCTGTCTTTCCACCTGATGTTCTCTGCAACACTGCACCAATCTCAGTGATTGTGCTCTCCTCTCCTCCTCTTCATCTGACATATGTGTTACTTGCTGAGTCCATGACGAATGTAACAGGTCTGACATCTTCAGAAGTGACATTTGTATGTGCAAACCATGATTGATGTATGCACTTGAGGAGTGTATTCAGACAGTGCAGGACAAGCACAGGATGTGCAGGGATGAAGAAGAGTATTGGAATAGTTATGTACTTCTGAAAATAAGGGAGGGCATTGGGAGAGGTGACAAAGTACTTGGCGTATAATTTGGGGAAGAGGGAAGGGGATTCAATGGATAGGTATTTTGCCAGTATGGAGATTATTGCTGGAGTGAAAGATATGAGGTGGGTTTTCTATTTTCATATGGTTTTTCTTTCCTTTCCTTTCCTTTTACCAACACCACTTTGCTTCTTTAACACTCTTTATTCAACAAATGATGCCTCTTCGTCCATTTTCATGCATTAGATTTCAAGCCCTCATGCCAGACGTCTTACATGGCTCAGTTATTGGTGTCAACAGTCATAGGTCTGCAGGTGCAGATGGGTCCCGGGAAGAAGAAAGGACAAGTGGATAATATGGCATTGATGAGTGATATGAAGTATGATGCAGTTGTAGGGAGTGGGATTGAGTTGTCTGGTGAGTCTGTTTGTCTGATTTGTGTCAGTTCAAACTTTCTTTTTTCTTTCCCTTCTAGGGACTTCTCCAACTCAATCTTTTTTGCTTCATAACATTAGAGAGGTTGCGCAAAGCCAACCACTGCCATGTGTGGCTTAGTCAGCATGCACTGAGTGTATTAATGTATATACGGGGTGCACACAAAAACAGTGTGGTCATTCAGGAGTAATGTGAGCACAAAATAGCCAAGAGATTATCTGGAAAATACAGCATAACAGAAGGATTTGATGTATAATTGTTATGGAGGCTTGTGGCAGAGATGATGAGCTTTTTTTGTACAAACAGAGGTTCTGAGAAGGTCATTGGAGACCAAAGACTTGATTGATGAATGGAGGAAGGCAACAGGAAAGGGAAAATTGTGCCAAAGTGTCAGTGGTGAGAGGGATAGACTATGGCAGCATTTCTTGGTGCCAGCATACGCATATATGGTACCAGAGCTACAACAGCCCTATTGTGTCATAGTCAGACCCAAAAACCATTTAGAAAGCAGTATACACACATATATGCCAATAACTGTTGTAAAATGTTCCTGCCATTGCTCTGACATGTTCCTGAGTACAGCAGTAAAGAAAGCTGCCCAGTAAGCTCTCTAGCCCATTTTTGGGGGCATGCAAGGGGTATGTGGCAAGATGGAGGGCAGTTTTTTGACTGACGAGTAGGATATGGCTGCTGGTCATTGTGCACACAATTTTGAGCCAACCACTCAGCACATGCTGACTAAGCCACATGTGGCAGTGGTTGGCTTTGCACAACCTCTCTATTTTTCCATTCACTGCATTATCTCTTGTTCGCTCTGTCACTTGAATTTAGTTGGATATTTCACCATTTCATTTTTGCACTTATTTCACTTGCTACTGCTCATTTTATGCTCATTCTTTTGTGCATATACATACTCTTTTTTATTACTTTTTTAGTGCATATACTCACACCCTTAAACACAGACCATCTCATCCCATCTGACTCTCATGTTAAAATCAATGCCAAGATCACTGTGGATATTTCTCTACTCAGAAAGACAGAAAGGAGCTCACACTGGATGATTTATGGAAGATGGTTGGGAGAGGTTGGAAGGAGGTCGAACATTGAACATTGAGTTAATGACTTGTATTACAAAGCTGTTTTCTACTACAGTATATCATAATGCGAGTGTTAGGTTATATTTGCATGTACTAAGAATAAGAATCATTCGTATTGAGCCAAGTATTGTGTGTAAATTTCGAAGATTGATGGAATTGCAGATGTTTGGCCAGGGTTCAACACTCAACATTGGTGGTTGTTGAATGGTGTTTTGGCAGCAAAGGATTGAGCTCAGATGATCAGGTTGAGTGCTGAGAGCTTGAGCTTCCATTGTCAGTGATACCTGAGAATAGTCATGATGCCGACTGACCCAGAACATGTGAGATATTGTTATTTATGCATCCTAGTCAAAATGGCAGTTCAAAATAATGATTGTGATGCATTGGCCTGTTAATAAGACTGAAAAGAGCAGGATCAGGAGGCGATGGTCCAATGGATAGAAGCGAGTGGATCAGAAGCTTTTTTCGTCCTATCATAGACAGAGACCACAACGCCCTCCACAGATAACCCTCTTACTCCTGCCCATCTGTACCTCGAACTGCTAGTTCAAGCCAACTAAGAAGCATTGCCAAAGTGAACAGGAGAGGACAACTTGCTTTAGTACTAGTCTTGGATGCTACTGCATGAGTACTATTTCATCTCTTTGCTGTTATTTCTGGCTTAATCGGGTGTACCTTTTTTTCATCAGCAGTGGAAGTGATCATGATATCCCACCTTTAGGATTTCTACAAAACTTGGCAGAAAGAGGAGAGGTTAAGCCCACTATATCTGGTCAGGATATATAGATTCATGTTGTGAAATATCATCTCCCTCACTTCATACACATACTTTGCAGTGATGGAAAACAGAGAAGTGATGCTCTGCTGGCCTAGTCATAATGTAAAAGTATAGAACTTGGATTTATCTGGAAAAAGATGTACTTTCATTTCATAGTAGCCTCACTATGGAATGAGTATCACTGAGGAAGTGTGTGGGGTGGAAGGATTGGCATGAGACAGGAGTCATTGTCCCTGATCTAGCATTCCTCCCAATTCAGCTCTGATAACCACAGGACTGGAGGAATGATGTGTATCCAAGCCAACAAGTTATCGTGCATCATGATTGAATGGTCAGGTATTTTGTCAATGGCTGCTGGTAGCTATCAGAAGCAATGCACATCCAGTTTACTATTACTACACTACGCTTGGTGAGACTCATAATGGAAAGTGGTTACAAGGCCCTTTTAAGGGACTTGTTCTTAGTATAATCTGGGGTGCAGTTTGGACAAGTCAGCATCCGGTCTTTTTTGTACCCGCAGCTGGTACGGCATTTGCCATCACGCTAACTATCATTATCCCAACATCATCTTCACACCAATAAAGCTCAATGGAAACGTACCAATCAAATAACGGCCTCATTATTGTCACATGAAGCAGTGGCCCACAATGTCTTCATTTGGGAGTAGGTATCTGTGCTTGTTTCGACTCTCGATTCTTAATGAAAGAGGTGTGCGCCAGCGCCCAGGTGTGGCGAGTACGCGGCTAGAAGGAGAATACAAGAAATAAAAATACAAATAAAATGTAGCTTTTTTAAATTGTGAAGAGGATGAAAGAAGAGAAAAAAGTCAGCAAGTGAAAAGTACAGTAACAGGTGAAAAGGAGCTTGATAATAGGGGCAAGTGACAGAAAAGGGTGGACAGGAAAAATTGGGAGGCTTTGAACATAGCCACACGCAGAAACCAAGTGTAAAGAACTTGTCCTCATTTCATTCAGTCTTGTAAATATGCACTAGTAATAAGGATCTTACCTGTATTGAAGGCTCAGGTTACTGAAATAGCTTTAGAAGCAGGGCAGAGGACACAAAAGGTGTCCCAAGTCACATCACATAGACAAAAGTGTGCAGAGGAGCAGAATGAAGCAAATGTTTGAGTTTTTGCGTTTACGCGCACCGGAGTGTGTACATCGCGTGGCGCGAACGGAATTTGCCGGCAGTAGGCACGGCCGCCTGTTGCGTCGGAACTAATATTTCTTTCTGTCGGGTCACATGGAACTGCACCAGGACAAAGCTATAGCACTGCGGGCGGCCATTGATATTTGTAGGCATTTTTGTTGGGACTTAAATTACGAAAATTTATCACGATTTCTAGGCTGATAAAAGTCAAAGTATTTGTCGCTGAAATGCCAGCTTTAAATGGAAAGCTGGTATTTCAGTGGCAAATACTGGCAAATACTTTGACTCTTATCAGCCTAGAAATTGTGCTACCGATTCGTAATTTAAGTCCCAACAAAAATGCTTGCAAATATCAATGGCCGCGCTAGAAACACAGCCCCACAGATAACTCCGGTCCAAACCCGTTTAACGGACGGATAGACGGGACCATTTAAACATAGCCACAAGCAGAAATCAAGTGTAATAAACTCAGCCTCATTTCATTCGGCCTTGTAAACTCTCGCTGAAAGTCACAAACAAGGATGTCCTAACTTACATTATTTCTAACTACATCAATGCTGCGATCAGAGATATTGGACATGGTTGCTGCACGTAGTGATAGATTCATACCAAAGGTGTAGAACCTGTATTCATCATCGTTTCATGACTTCAAGCTTCCCGTCATAAAATGGGTAGCCACCATCGTTGCATCACGAGCACAGCCGTAGACTGTCAGCAGACCGTCAGGATAGATAGACTGAAATAACGAGGAAGGTTTCAACCACTGATAGACGCCGTGGTTTGCTCTATTAAAAGGTCAGGGAACCGATAGAATCATCTTTCCTTTCCTTTCCTCCCAACAACCCTCTTCTTTTACTTTCGTTCCTTCAAGCCTCTGCGAGGTTAAACTCTCCTTCTCTCCTTTTGTGCCACTTCTACAGAGCAGGCTCGGTCCCATTCCTCTTTCAGCTATGTTCTTTTCAACCCTTTTCTTGACTCTGTTTTCATTGCTTGGTCTGATGAATGGAGGTAGGCATATCAAACATTTTGACCGCGAGCTTGTAATTCTCAGCGAATCCACAGTCTTCGCACTACCTGCTAGCGTTTCTCTGAGTACTACGCCGGTCGACAGCAATGCCCCCCCAGACCCACTCAATTTCACGGCTTTATTCGGTCAAACAGAATGTAAAACGCGATGCATGCCTGTGATGAATATGACGACGGGAAATCAGTTCAATGTAGCAGTAAGTTCTCTGTATCATACAGAAATAGTTCTTCCAAAAATAATGTGATCTATTTCCAGGACGCGACCTGCAACGATACCATGGCAGATGCAGTGGATGACTGTCTGCAATGTGGCTTTGATTTTGTCCCAGGTTTACATGGAGAAACGGTATTTGGCGCCATGAAGAGTACGTGATCATTCATGTCAGTATTTTACTTCCACTTAACGCCCGATAAAAAACAGATTTCACTACTGGCTGCCAGCAATTTAGGCCGGTCAAAAACGAGACTCTTGTATTCAGCAGCGGAGGCTCGGAAGTACGTGGGGCGATATCTATCAGCGTTTTAGCTATGAGTGTTGGGGCGCTGCTATCCGCCCTGTGATGGGCCGTGGTATGAAAGATAAGGGTTGTTGAGGCAGGAAGAGGAGGAGGGGAGGACGAGGTTGTTGAATAAAGCCAGATGTTCACTTTAACATATTGTTGAAATGGCTCTAGCTCCACGATTTTGAGGAATCGAGAGAGACGGTTAACGAGTGGGTCGCTTGAGAGGCAATGTCAGTCACAGTGCATTATCTGTATAAACGCATACTAGTCCAGTGGCATGCACTTTACCTCGTACTGATCTCATATAATTCCGCCGTGAAAAAATGTTGAAGTCTTAAACCGTTCATCGCTCTTGTGTAAGTTGTACGAAGTTGATTTACTTCTGGGAGGAAGTTTTTATTACTCGGCACAGGTCTACTAAGAACTGAAACGCCGGTTTCTGGGAAGTATCCCAATATAAGCAGCAGTACATCATCGTTCCTGGGACCTACTACCACAACGCAGACGAGCTCACGACTCGAGGACCGCCGTAGGTTTAAATGATGGAAGCAAGCCAAGCTGGATACAAGAATACACGTATGTATAGTAGACTAATACCAGGAACTAGATTAAGTACATACTTGCTACACTCTACTGTAAGAAGGGCCACGGCGGGACATAGAGAGGAAGGCCTTAAACACATCGTGTATGTATTTTCCGGTAAGCGAGAATATACCCCTACAGGAGACAATTTTAGCAAGGTGAGCCAAGCTATCATAAGTTCCGGTAGGAAGCAGAGATGGATGTGAAGAATGAAACGAACACAGGAACTTGTCTCGAAGGATGATCAATGGGTCATGGTTGCTCCATAATTGCGTGTCCGGGAGCTCAAGTTCAGACTGACAAAATCTGCATAAACGGTCTTGGAAAGGTATCTTCACTTTATGATTATTGGACCAACGTAGGCTTCCAACTGCGAAGGGATGACCAGAAGCCAGTAACCGTGTGAATGCTTTCCTAGGCAGAGAATTCTTAACATCCCGCAGGTATGTACGCATACACATGGCCTTTACCTGCTCATAATCGAGGAAATCTTGGACAGGTGGGAGCGGTCAGATGGGAATATTCGGACGCGAGCTCCGAGCCTCGTGGCCTCTCGTGGCGTCTACCGACTACATATCCATCTTCATGCTCTCGCTGTGAGCTCAGCATCTGTACAGATGATGGTTGGATGCTGGAGACGTCGGACCTTGGACACCTACGCATCCCTCCGGAGTCGTATTCCGAATATCTCCCAGTGATCATCATTTGTGGCGCCCCGTTCATCGCTTGTTACTTCACCGTGAACAGTACTGAAAAGCATCACTCAGGGAATGATGTACAGTACGGACCGGAAATCTTGACATGAGATTGCTTCACATGGTATCAATGACCCGAGTATCTGTCCCACTTCAATCCACTTATACAGAACCTTGTTATCTCCTTCTGTCCTATACTTTGTACACCCCAAAAAGGTATGTTCGGCACGGTATTTCGGGCACTTCATCTGATCTGACATTTTCTCGAGCTTCGGGCGCAAACTTGCCTTTTGGAGATGCATATCCAGTCTTTCGGTTCTGAGGTCAGTTTCTATTATCACGAGCTTTCTCTTATGTCGATCAAGCAGTGCTGAAGAGAGCTTCTGGACTCGGTGTCAAATGCGCACAATGATCGTGAGGTCCCTTTCCACTGTCAACGATGAATTGTGTACTCATGATCTACATACATCAGCTTCGCGAATGAGGAGAAACCCCAGATCTACATCCACTATCCCAAGCGTCAATGCCATCAGAATAAATAGTACCTCTTCTTTTTGCTTCGACAGTGTCCACCGCCACGGAGCGAATCAGAATCTTGTACTACCGAGAGAGTATCCTAGAATGGAGGGTACAAACTAGAAATTTTTCCGTCACTGATGCGATGGAATTCTACAAGACGGCTGCGGTGTGAACAATCTGAGCTATAAGATAGGACTTCTCACTTAGCAAGCATAATCATGATTTTGTACCGCTGAGGGACCACCCTGGAATTCAGGGTAAAAACTATTCTGAGAATCAAATTTTTCTGCCAGTGGTACAATGGGATTCTAGAAACGAGAAGGGTGCTACGCTTTGAATACCCTGATCTTTCTAACTTCTGGTGAAGTTTAACGCAAAAGAAGTAGCCTATATTTCTATACACAGAAGGGTATGATATATCCAGTAACGACGAGGCCAGATCAATACTTCTCAACTGGACTGCCAGAATGAATGTACCTCGCCGCTGTCTCATCGCCGGCCAGCAATGGCTGGCCTTGAACGAGCAACTGCAAATGTGGCTTTGGATTATTTTCCCATCCCAAGATGGTATCCTGTGCAGTGGTATGAGGTGAAATAACACCCCAAAACGGCGTCATACCACCGTACAGATACTCCAGATTCTTCATCCCGACAATTCTAGACGTCAGAAATAAGAACAAAACCCATACAGCGACGAAAATAGCGGCGACGATGAGAGGAAGAAAACCAAGAGCATAGGGAGGAATGTAACACGTAGCGAGTTTGCCACCGGTGCTGCGAACAACGAAGGCAGGACGGTTTTCAGCTGCCCATCCTGTATAAGCTAGAGAATTGATGATGTAGGAGGCACCGAGTTCCCCTCCCCATTTTGGTACCAGGCTGACGTTGAAGCCGATGGGGTCGTTGCCTTCCTTCAATAAACCAAGTGCTGCGGTAGCAGGTTCACCGGATAGATGACCTCCATCGTCAATCATCAAACTACCAACTCGAATCATGACACTTCCTCCTCCACTCCCTGTACCTTGCGTACGAATGGATGAAAAGTCCTCCTCCTGACTGATGAAATGCGATGTCTGTCCTTCAGGATTATCGGAAAGCGTGAAGCGATCGTAGGGGATATAGTTGACATACGCCATATCCTCTCCATTATTGACTGACCTAACGTCGAAGAAATCCGCACGGACGTGATTCAGATCGGAGGGAAGTCTGGTGAAGTTTAGGGGATTGAGTGACCCGTCCGTGTTTGTAGAAATCACCGCAGACACCATGTTGACCTGTGTTGCACTCGCACACACCATCCTGGACATTCCAACATAGACTCCACCATCTGCAAGGATAGTGCCTCCGAGGCCCAACATGTTGCAAAAGTGGACTGCCGAAGAGTCCTCGTCATTTGGGAGATTCAGACGAGAACGTAACGATGCTGTACAATTTCCTTTGATCCAATCAAGCTTATCCAACGCGCTGTCGATTTCTATAGGAGGATAGACGACCATAACGTTGGCTGCAGTTGACTCCTGGAAAGAGGATGCGTTGATACCGTACAGAAAGCCATTTGAGTCAAGGGAGGAGTCGTTAAATATGGGACGGAAAAGATCACGGATGTCGTCGGCAGCTTTACTGAGGATGTCCTCCATATAAGAGGGACCGACAAAGGAGCGCCAGCTACCGTTTGTCGCGAAAAAGTCAGTGCCACCGGATATGGAGTCTAGGGAAGTGTCGGCATAGATTCCGAGCTTCGTACAGCCCATGTCAATCTCCAGAGCCATGGCTTTATCTAATGTGACACTGCGCTGAGGCTGGAGGATTGGAACGCCGAAGACAGCTCGCACCCCTTGCTCGTGAGGAAAAACCGCGATACCGTTCTGGACTGTAGGTTGCTCGACTCTGTGAACTCCAGGACCCATATAGAACGTGTTAAAGTCGATAATTTGGGAGCGAGATTGCTCATAGTGACGAAGTTGGCGGGGCATAAGGACGTCGGAATCAGTAGAGTTAAGATTGGAGAAGAATTCGGCATCTGCGTAGGTGGAATTCTGCCAGGAGTCGCAGACGTGTTCAGTGACGTTTTCGCCAAAACGGGTATATGTGGACGACGAGCACCTGATGTGTGTTTATGTGTAGGTTAACGCGAGACAGCATGATGGGAAAGAGGATGGTAGACGTACCGATATGCTGGGATAGATGTTAACTTATTACCAGCAATGGTTGCATTGACAGTCGCATTGTAGGCTTGATCTCTGGTATTCACGCTGCTTGGCCTGTCAAACGAACTCGGGCCAGCGACCTCGCATGCATGGAAACCCAGAAAGCCCACATCGCTGAGACTGACAAAAGCTCCATACATCACGGATAGAACAATGGCAACGACCAGCCTTGCAGGAGTTCGAGGATCGCCGGTTTTGCCTCGAAGAGCAGCAAGTGCCCAGAAGAGAGAAGATTTGGTGAAAGTGGATTTGGAGACAGCGCGGTTAACAACATCGTGAGTTTTAATAGATGCGGTACGCGGAGAGTTTGCGAGAATAATGTAGCCAATGAGAAAAAGCCCGCCAAAACCGAGTATCTGTATGGCGGCACGGAGGATGAAGGTTATCTGACCGAGCGTAAGGGTGGAAGAAACGAGCATTGTGGATCAGAAGATGATGTGAAAGCGCTTTACACAAGCTATGAGGCCAGGGGCCTCAACTTTGGAGCGAGAAATCTTCCAGTGACGGATCTATAACGGTGATCAATATAGGGGTCGAGTCAGTCTGGTCTGGTCCCGCTCCTGTCATCATAATCCTATCCAAGAGGAGAAACTGCAATGGTTCCTAGAATACCTCCCTGACGACTCCTTTAGAAATCTGTTGACAAAACTCCTAAACGAAGAATTCCTCGAGATCAACTCCAGATACCACAATCTACCGTAGAGAACGCTTACTTGAGATGCACTCGTAGAAAGGACAAAATCGACAAACAAGATCGACGTAGACTCGTTCAGCCAGAGTGCGACCACCATTGACAACCCTTGACAGTCTTGTCTGAGGCTCCAATATTTCCATAACCATAAGGCCGATATACTTTGACACGGGGATATGGAGTCTGACGCGGTCTAGGAACTTGTAGGAAGAGGGGCTGGCCCCGTTGGGTGATGACTTGGTGTAAAGCAGAATTTATTTGGCTTTAATTGTCTACGACGGGTTTGGGTATGTTTGGCCCTGAGAGCTTCCCCTTATCGGTCCGGGCTGTCGTTTTTGTGTTGCTTACAAGTACGTCGAAGTAGGTGTTTTTGAAAAACCGGTAGACCCAAGTGCATCCGGGGATGCTCAAGTTTCACCCAGACATCAGTCAGCATTTGGGTCGTTAGAACTGGGTTAGTAATAGAACGCTCGATTACTGATATTACTGATTGAGTAGGTCACAAGTCATCGCCGGTCTTCGCGTGATCCAGACATATAAAGGTCGGCAAAGCGTAAGTGATCTTCGTTGGAACAACCAACATGATCACTTTGTACGACATTCCTACTTCTACGCCAAACGCCCCATTTTCCCCCAACACGTGGAAGACCAGGTACGAGCAGAGATTGTCGTTGGAATGTCATGCCCCTTCGGGCCTGAAATCGTCCCTCTGTTACGCCAGGTACTGCTTAAACTACAAAGGTCTTCCCTACAAGACAATATGGGTAGAATATCCTGACATCGATCGCGTGTGCGCAGGAATCGGCGCACCCAGCTCCGTCAAACCCAACGGAAAACCGGGGCATACTCTACCAACCATTCAAGACGACAGCACTGGAGCAGTCATATCCGATTCATTCCTCATTGCCGAGTACCTCGATAAGACTTACCCAGACAAACCTCTCTTCCCAGCTAGAAGTCGTCCTCTACAAGCTGCATTTACCTCGCATTTCATTTCCAGCACTATAATGCCATTCAGGCCTTTCGTCATGCCTGCTGCAGGCAAGCTACTCAACCCACCTAGTGAGGCTTACTATCGAGCTATGAGGGAGGAGACCTACGGAGTTAAAATGGAGGAGATCACGCCAAAGGGAGAGGCCAGAGTAGTCGAATGGAAGAAGTTTGAGGATGCCTTGACAAATGTTGATAAGTATATCGGAGAGGGACGATTTATGATGGGAGATACGATTTCTTTTGCCGACTTTTTGATAGCAGCGCTGTTGATGTGGGGCAAGGTATCTTTTGGAACAAGCTCTGATGAGTGGAAAGATATGTCGAGATGGAACAATGGTAGATGGGCAAATCTATTGCAGGCTTTGGAAGAATACGCAACGGTCGTCTAGTGTCCGTAGTAAAACTCATGTATCCGTAAAAACACAAACATAACAAGTTCATTCTCGATAGCAATTGGACGTTAAGCGACGTAAAACTTTCAGGATAATAACTTTCAGGTACTGCCGCGATCAGCATGGTAAAAAGCTAGGACTTGGAAGGGACTTACTAGTTCTGTCTAGTGCAATCATAATATACTTTTGCGAAGGAGGAGTGTGTTATACTGTCTGTCGGGGCAACTGGTATACCAAGGTTACTAGAATCCCTGGAATTGAAAAAGAACTACTGTACTTACATACATGAATTCCGACATTCTACCTATGAAAGCGGACTCCTATAAATCGCAGAAAATGCGATATACTCCACGGCAGACATAAGGACGAATTAACGGCGTCTTGGTCGTTGACACAGTAGTCTTCGAGATCAGCCGCATCACAGCCTGGATTCGGTACTCGGGTTAAGGTTCTCCGAAGCTGAAGATGTGGACGTGGTGGGACGTTCAGGTGGATCGTGGATACGCTGGAGGCATCTGAGGGTGGGTGAGGAAAGTGGGGCATCGTACAGATAGTAATAGGTCCTGGGTTTTAAAGTGGCCAAGAATCAAGATAGCCAGCTGCCAAGCCCTTGTATATAAGATGAAAACTGCAGACTGATAAACTGAAAAGAGTTTACAGTAATCTTCGAACCACGTTCTGCGCCACGAGGAATTGAACCCATTGAAAACTAGGAACGTTTACACACGTTATGTCAAGCGAGGCGCTGCAAAGCCCTGCTGTCGAGGTTCTTCGATATCGCAAGGCCTGCAAGTGAAGGAAGGCGGCAAGATAAGTACATAAGTATTGGCATATCGTTATGCTTGACATGCGGCCAGAACGAACAGCCTTCATCATCATTACAGTAGTAATCATGCATCCAAAACGTCAGCGAAAATAAAAAGAAAACCGACACTCACCAGCTTTATGTGCGACTCAGATTGCCTCCAGTCTCAAGGATTGACAAACTCATAAACGTTTGAACCCTAAGTCTAATTCCTGGCAAGATTACAGTGGTTCCCACTGGACTGTCATGACTAGTGACAAAAAAAACACCGACGCCCACAAAGTGGGAAGTGGCCCTCATGTTTAGAGAGAACACCGACGAACGTTTGAAGCCTAAAATCTGGCTTCCAAGTCCGCTGAAGCTATGAAATCATGGAGGTCGAGGCGGCGGAAGGCGGAATTATGAACAAAAAAGATGTTAGAAGGACAACGAGGTACCGTATACATTGTAACCGACAGCTACAGCCTGAGTACACGTTAAGACTCCACGAGAAGACTCCGCGAGGATAACTGAAAATGCTACATCAGAACGTACTCGCAAAGATACATCTTCCCGTCCGTTGCCGATTTCAGTGGGAGCCCCTGCCAGCGTCAGAGACTAGACCCAGAGATCCGTCGCTAGTGACGAAGACTAGGAGATAAATCATTATGCCTTGCATGTACACCTACCAAAGAAAAACCAAGGACTTATTAGCTTCAAAAAACGATGGTAGGAGAGAGAAGAAAAGGAGTAGAAAGAAACGAGCGCAGGCCACGAAGAGACGGAAGATTATGCTCACCTAGCTCCAGCTGACATTTTGGCCCGAGAACAAGTATCCGTTATGAGGACTGCCCTCTGTCCATTCCCATTCAGAGGTCTCGTTCTGTCTGCGGATGTCTATTCATGAACTGGACTGAAGAGCATGGGCGAACACCGACGAGGATATAGAGAGCAAGAGTCTGAAGCCAGTGCTTAGAGAGGAGAGCTAACAAAGGCCTGACGAGTCGCTCTTATCATCTCTCTTGATTTTTTTGGTAAAGGGAGATGACCAGGGAGACTTCCGGTGAAGGAAGAAAGAAAGTTCCAAGGCGGCATCGCTCCATGGACAAATACGAAAGGCACAAGCCCAACACGACGGCGATGACGAGCTTGAAAATTCTGAAAAAAGGAATAAAAAATTATAGGATAGGATATAACGTCGAGGACGAAGATAAGCAAATAACGAAACCCAGACTTTTCCATCACAGGCAAACGAAACTCGAAACTGTAAAACCCTCCCACCAAGAGCAACGAGAAAGTTGGAACCGTCCCGTCGCCCTCAATACGCATAACCGGCAAAAGCATATCAACACCCTGCCTCCTCAACCCAGGCGACGTTACAATTATCCACTGGAGGGCACGTTAGTAAGCTTGACCTTTGCAATATGGATACGAGATGGAGGAAAGGAGGGATAAATAAAGGAAAGCGAAGAGAGAAGGGAAGAGAAGAGCGATAAAAATGGTGAAACGATGAGCAAAAGAGGCAGAGGTGTACACACCTACACCTACAGTTCTGCAAACGTGACAATGGATAGGGAAAGGAACAGTGAGATGTAGAGAGCTCCGTGACGAAGGCTACAATCAAGGTCCAACCATGCGTAGAGAGTCCATGGGGCTGGGTACGACAAGACAGTTAGTTTGAGTATAAAAGGCAGAACAACATTCAAAAAGACGCTCTGAATGAAAAGAGGACGAGGAAAGAGGAGAGAAAGAAATGTCAGACGAAAACAGGAAGGGACATCGACACCAAGCAGCAAAGCACTCCACTCCCAACGAGACACACTAAACACTAACATGCCCACCAAGACATCCAATCCCAGAAACAGCACTAGCACCAGTAAAACATATCACCGACCCTCTCGATCCGACACCAAAGGAGTTGGAAGATTAAAAACCTTAAATCGCCGCCGAGACTACAAAACTTCCATAAGGACCAAGAAAAGGCACAGAAAAGCAATGGAAGAAAGAACACCTCGTGTCCAAAGAACTGACCCAGACCTAGGGGAAACGGAACTCACCAAAGTACAAGAGATGACATCGGCGAGCCATACATGTATACAACATTAAGCAATCCTTGAGAAAAAAGCCCTCGGAAGAGTGCATCGTGTACGTGTACCGTGTACCGCCCCATGCTGGCCCTTGACGGGCACCGTAGGACGCCGACGGAGCTGCTTTTGGGTGGATGAGCTTTCTTGACGATGGAGCGAGCCTCTGGATGACGTGTCAATATTTTAGCTTCAACTCAGTACTCGGGAATAAGATGAAGGAGGAAGAGTGTGAACGATGATGGAAAGTCCGAGATGAAAGCTGAGGAACGGACAGACAAACGTTGAAGTGAAAGCCAGAAAAAAGGAAGTAGAAGAAATAGAGAAATGAGGAAGAGGGGCGGAGAGTACACACACCTACATGTAACGTTATAGCCAAAGAGAACATATTATCTCATGTACCGTATCCTTCACTCTCCCTTCCACACTGCCCATTCTCTTCGAGAGTATCTCCCTTATACGTCGCGAATAGGTCGCCGGTGACGTCAACCCACCCAAGGCTAGGAGCACGCCGCGAAACGGAGAACATAGAGAGCTCCAGGGCTGGCCAGCATTCAAGTGGGTAAGGCAGGAGTGTCACTGGATAATGACTGCCGGGTTGCCTGATTAAACAAATGGGTATTAATGGTCCACGAGTCGAAGAGTAAAGGAAAAGTGAGAGAACAGGAGAAAAAACGGTATAAAGGAAAAAGACGAAACCGAAGACTGAGTTGGAAAGAATCGAAAACTGAAAGAAACGGATTGAAAGACCATCTAACCCAACGCCTAACACATCAGGATTGATCTGCGTCATAAACATATCATCCAACCAATCAGCTACCAATGACCGCTAGTGGCCAAGAGACACCCAATCCACGTCTTCCTGCGCGCTTCATGCTTCACGTAGGCCCCAGCACAGAACGAGGTGTCCAGTGACAGGTCACTCCGGCCATTTTCTCATCTCAAGATTCCATACCCAGCAGCCAAATCAACCAACTCCAGAATGGTCTACGAGCCCCAACAGCTGTAGGTCTCCGAACAGGCGCAGGCCGAAAACCAGATTGACGGTGAAGAGACTCACCATCATTGTCAAAATCGACCTCAAGTCACTGAACATTCCACGCCAACATCGTTGACACTCGACAGTCCGCTATGCGCACAACGCAGTCCACCGTCAGCCTCAGCGTCCAAACTAATATCCCACAGCAGACACGTCATCGTCGTAAGAGCCGAGCCGAAATTCCGCAAACGGGAGGGACTGAGACAATGTTTAGCTTTGTAGGTGAGGTGTTGAATGACCATATGTTCGAGGACGAGAGCGAGAGAGGGGAACTGTTGGACAAAGTGAGTGTAAGTCTGATTTGACGACGGACGGTGGGTGAGGAAGAATGAAAGAGGGAAACACGGAAGAAATGAAGGAAGGAAGGAGAGGAGAAAGGAAAGGAGAAATGAAGGGAGAATGAAAGTTTTTATGCGTCGCTTGAGCGCACTGTTCATCATAGTAGTAGTAGTCACATGATGTACCGTAGACAATTTCAATTTGCGTATCGCGCGGCCTCAGTGCTTTCTATCATCACTGACTCAATATAAGTACTATCTTTCACTAATTCCTGCTGCTCTTCGCATATTTCTGCCTCATCAGCTATATCCTCATTCTCCAGCCTGTACTCAGTTTTAGATGCCAGTTGCATGCTCCCGGTAAATCAAGTCGCGCTTGGTTAAGCACTTCAAAAACTGCAACGCCTCTACCAGATCACTCTTGAGGCAGTTGCGGCGCTTCGAAATCACTATGCCACCTCCAGAGAAGGCTGCCTTCAGCTTCGTTGCGGGCACGTTGATGACCAGAGAGTTGTATGTCACCGATATTATTTGGATCAGTGACTTTTGCTGTTGCCATACGAGTGCACTTCTCAGAAGCAGAATTGCTCAGAGTCTGAGTCTCAGGGAAATGGTGTACTAGTATGTGGATTTCTTTCTAAAATTTATAGTACATCTCAACTGGAATATGCTGGCCGATTCAAAAGGAGAAAGACCCAGGAAAACTACAGAATCTATGCAGACAAACCCTCAAACATATCTGAGCCTTGATAGCACCAATGTTACCATGTGGAGAGGTGTGCTAGCAGACACACAAGTCAGTAAAAGCTCATCCAAACCCTGAAGAGAGGGAATGAACATACAGGGAGGCCCACTGGACCATTGATGGCTGTTGTTGACTAGCTTCAGGCCCGAGCCCGCACATCACTAATTGCATATGACAGTACGTTCCTCTTCGAGACAAACAGGTCTAGCAACCTTGGTCCCGCCCCCTAGGATATGGATATGAAGGATTATGAAGGATGTGTGCTCGCTGGTTGTCTCTCTGGATCATGGTCAGGACTCAAATTTGCATGACTTGTACTCTATCATCGTTGGAAACATTGTATCAATAGGTGCGGAAACACTGAAGAAATATAAACTGTATTTCAGTTCCTCAAGCGCTTTTCATGTCTGACGACCATAGACACCCTCCATCTACACCCCCGGCCGACGTCCTCCCTCTGCTTGAGCCTTGTCCTTGTTTTTCTGCCCTTCTTTCTGAGCACTTTCGCTACTGGAAAGAACCACCAAAGAAACCACTTCTACTACATGTGATTGAGTCCAGCAGTGATAACACTATCCATGCACTATAGAGTACCCTTCGCCCTACCTTCCCCTTATAGATATCGTTCTTGTAGATTAGTGGTTAAATCATCACACTGTGGCTGTGCAGCTCCAGGTTGATTAGTCAGTAACGTGAAGCCTGGGACAATACGGGCATTTGAAACCTCACTGTTTTTTGGCTCTTTTTTTCCTTGCTTCTTTTTGCTTAAAGAGAGGGCATGTCTACGAGTGACGAGAAAGGATGCATCTATGTGACCCTCTTGCAGTTACAGCTACTGTATAAGTACACGTTTAACCCTGTCCCGTTTGTCCTTTACCCCTTCCTATGTAATGAAAAGGCTGTGGGCCAGCGCTAACGCGTGGCGAGAACGAGGCCCATAGTTTAAAAAACCGCCACACGCAAGCCAACAATTTAGCGCAAGGCAGATTTTTTAACCTCCATTTTCAGACCATATTTACGAGGACGAATATTATGCATGGCATATTTGTGCTGTTCCTTGTTGGACGAGTGTAGATCATAGTCAGTCAAAAAAGACAGAAACAGAGAAGCGACGATCAATGAAGTTTATAAACAATACTTACAAGCAAACATGTCTACAAATCCCTCTCCTCCCTCCTTCTCTTTTCAAGACGTATGTAAGCTGCAGATGTGGGGAAGGTCGTCTTGATGATATGTTGATTTCTGGTTTTCGAAGACGTCAGCTCGTTAATTACGACATGCACGACAATGGATTTGGAATGCACGTCTGAACGCGGTTAACCATCTGACAGAACCAAAACAAAACAAAACGACTGCATGCGTGGTGGCGTACCTCTTAGAAACATACAGAACCGTGCAACCTCGTTTGGTGTACATTTATTTGTGGCAGTTTGTTACAAGAAAATCAGGATCACTTGAAGCAATCTTATCTAGAAGATCGACGTGCAAACCAGTCAATAACCTGATTTATCACCTTGAGACCTTCTCCAGCGTACTTCGTGCCCAATATTATGAGCGGCATCAATCAGAGTCCATACGTTGCTCTTAGATCCACTTTACTTTCCTGCGCCGGTTCCACACTCCATAAAATTCAGTTGTGCGGGCGGGGCGGATGCCATTATTTCCGGTAGCTTGCCGGAAGAAAAGATTCAACGCCAGTTTGCAGGAGGAAACAATCTTCCAGGACCTCGGACCGGGTAGTTGGGAAGAGCATGATGAATTGGGAGACTTTAGGATGTGGAGGAACGTGTGCGAGACTCGAGTAGAGACAAGACGCGTGGTCAACGTGTCATGCTATCACCTGACTGGACACGTACTAGAACAAACACGCGAACACAATGCACTGCTATCCTATTCGACATAGCCACAAGCAGAAAGTGGGTGCTAAGAACTCAGCCTCATTCTTCGGCCTCGTAACTCCCCCTCCTTGCGTGGCTCAAATCTGTCAGGGAAATACATGTCACGGGCTACGCGTACGTGTTGATGTCAATTGTTTGCTCCTGACTTGCCTTCCGCCATGACCAGTTTAGACAGTATTCCCGACAAACTCGTCGACATGATACTTCACTCGTCTATACAATTATCCCAGTCAAATGACAGCTCGCTTTCTAGTTTCCCATACCGACTCATCCTACATGATACAAAAACCACTGAAAACACTGTAACTCCCAATTCTGTCCACCCGCTCTACAACCTCTCTTTTGCAAATAAACGCCTGGGACGAATGGGAGGAATGATCAAAAGAATGTAAGTATAAGCTGTAGGCCTCGGCGGCCGCTCGCTTAATCCTGAATTTTAGTGTAAGTTGGATCTCTGCCACAGTGGAATAGTGTAAGTAGACCCATGCCAAGAACATTCCATTGTCGAAAGCCTCAGTATACGAGTCTTTATCAAGACACATTTTTAAAGGGCTTTTCAGCACCTCACTACTTATAATCTGCATTACTAGTCACCAGCTGGCCACCTTGACATTGTTGAAGAACTAAGAACTTACACTTTTTTGGCCCATCACTTACATTCCAGACAACGGACTCTGACCCTCGAATTTGCATACATGTAATATATAGCTTTATGTAGCGATCATATTTATGTACTGACGTTGGACAAGCATACAGACCCTGTGGAGGGGAAATCGGAGCTGACCGCAAGCGGCGGAAGCCAACGAAGCCAGTAATAAACTCCTCTTCCTCCTCTAACGGCATCCGAAACGATGCAGCTCACTCTCGATTGCGATATTTACCACCTTTTTACTCAGTGCACAGCTCCTACATGACGTCGAATGCTTCGGAAGTAATCGGAAGGTTAAGATATAAAAGCTAGATTCCAAATTTGCACCTTCGACTCCATCCGTAATCACCAGAATCAATATATACTGCCAGAAGTTTATACTCGTTGGATGTTCAGGCACAACAAGTAATCCCCCAGCTGCAGATTGTTAGTCCTCTGGATCCCAGCGGTCACAGAGTAACTCTCATAATATTCAATTCTTGTAGACATCGCGAATTCGTTGCCCCACAATCGCTTCTGGGTCCTTGAGCCAGAGTCAAGATAGGATTTCCAAACGTGTTCAGAAGTTTCCCTGGAATGAGGGTCTTGTACAACAACGTCAGTCCAAACCGAAGATCCTTGGAGCCCAAATGCGACGTGAATTATGCGCTCGAGCCCTGAATCATCCCATCGGTATGTAAGTAGGTGGGACGTATGATAACCGCATTCCTTTGAATCATCAGGATGGGGTCGAAAGAGGGTAACATAGGCCATATCGTGAGCAATCCTACCAAAGGGATCGGGGGGAAAGATCCCTTCGAACTTGAGATGATAATCGAAAGAGTATGTGCTCAACCTGGAAGGGACCATGATGCCCAAATCAGGGAGTCGCAATGTACCAGTCCAAAGGCGAATTTCAGGATTATCTTTAGCAAGATAACCAATCTGCATCTTCTCCTTCAGATCTCCTCTCCTCTCAGACGTAACCATTATGCAGTCTCCACTGTTCAATCTCCCTAGGAGTGTATCCCCTCGAATGGAAAGGTCTTGGATCAAATTTTGATCAGGAATCAGCAGGGAAGGCTGGCGACGTCTATAATGTGTAAAGATGATGCCGAAAGAATCTCCAGTTTTCTGAGACTCGTACTGGATGGTCCCAAATGACGATGCGTTCAGAGCAATAACAGATATTGTCCGTACATAGATGCTAGAGGCCCTGAAAAAATGCTCGAGTCCCTGAGATGGCCGATGAAAGAAGTCCCGAGCTGAGTGAAGAAGTTCAACGTCGTACTGTGACATCGATGATTCTGCTGCACTGGATGTATTCGAGGTTCGAACCCTACGTCCTGTGACTAGATGCTCTCTGACGGTGAGCTCCCGGACATTATCCAGTGCTGGTAGTGAGCTCGTCAAGAATACTTCATTTGCATAGCACCGTATATATTGATGTCCACTCGTCTTTCGGAGATAAACAGTCAAGTAGCTACCGCCTCTTGTGGACTGGCAGAGTAGGTGTGCGAGGAAGATGTCTTTGCCAGAGTGCCTGGAGCTGGAAGACGTGGGATTGAGAGGAAGATGAATATGCAGGCCATTGTTACTGAATGAATAGGATGATTTGTTGTTGATGAGTTCCACATTTGAAGCCTGCACGTTGCCTGACATCCTAAATTCATAGGGAGATCGAGCTAGCAAACCCCTTGGCTTGTCTTTCCTAGCTGGGGGAGTGTAGTGGTTCTGCCACTGCTCATTCAGCTCCTCCTCCGTAGGCGGTACGGCAACCCAAGCAAAGATACTGCGATCATCGGAAATCCTGATAATCTCCTGCTGTAGCCGCATGAAGGCTTTGACGCCACCCTCCCCATAGATCGGCGACATACTGACACCAAAAATCCCTAACAAACAATATGCTTGGTCCTCCGGCCTCGTAGTCTCTCGAAACGCAGCCCATGACATCCTCTGAGCGACACTGTATTCGTCGATAACGCGTCCCTCGAACACATCCACTGGAATACCAGTAACCGCTGAGACTACATCCCGCAAGCTCCACCTGGTCCCAATCCTTTCCCAGTCCTTATCCAAAAACACAACAAATTCAGGTGCGAGTAGTTCCTGAAGCGTCCAGCCTCTCTTGAACCATCTACTGTCTCTGAAGTTGGATTTTTCATTTCGAGGATGATACTCTCCAGAGACGTCAGATAGGTACACGTAACAAACTGCTCCATCTTCATAATACTGGTACATTGAGTTCAGCGCTTCGGAGAGCTCAGCGCTGCTTTCTTTGTTGATACAGCACGAGTCAATCCAGATCCAATTGAAATGATAGCAACGAGCACGGGCACAAGCATTCATGACTTTACGGAAGCCGGCTTTGGATTTTGCGATGTCAAGGTTTTGGATATCCTGGAAGGTAACCTCTTCCTGCTCCCAAGTGTGAGAGAGGATAGCATAGCGCGGGATATCCATGAAGAACTCCTTGACTTTGAAGTCTACTGTGCTTAAGAGACGCATGACGGACGGAGTTTTGATACTAGTCGAGCTGAAAAACGCAAGGGTCAAAGGAATCCTGAGGAAAGGGTGTCGAGTACTTACTGTAGTGAGAGTTCAGGTAAGCGATTAGAGAAGCTGTTGCGACTACGGCTAGGCCTTTATACACTGGACATAGACGCTGCACAATCATCACGGCTGTCAGTACAGCTACCCTTGACTTTAGAACGAACTGTCAGTGACAGTATGTTTGATGAACATATCGACGATTACACGCCTTCAGAACGGTTCTAATTGGCTTTTACAGCAGTTTGCGAAAAGAACGACAGTGGGAAATTTTTGAAAATATGTATCTCAATTTGGTGACGCGTCAGTCTTAGTCTACTGTACCGTACTCGAAGCCCTTCCTTGCCTCGCCTGCATCCAGCACTTGTACTCATACCTTCTTATTGTATACCTTCTTTTTACATCAAATTCAACTACTTATACCCGGCTGAAAGCCAATTGACCGAGGCCTCAAGCTTGCTGGTCAAGCAAGGGGTTGAGGTGCCGCCACGACCTCTGCCACGAGCTCAACGTGAGCCTCGACTGCCTCGACTGCCTCGAGTAGACATAAGTAATTGATGAAGCAGTAAACAGCGCCGCAGTACTAAAAAACTACGTAGATGCCAAATTGAGATATATATACTTTCAAAAAATTTCCCACTGTCATTCTTTTCGCAAACCGCTGTAATGATCAGTCCCTACAATCCTGCATTTTCCCTCTGCTAGATACAGTCATCTTCACTAACTCGGATGAGGTATGTCTTCCAGCGTCAGCCATGCTGGCCCAAGCTTCAAATCAAACTTCGTCCCACTCCACCCAATCATAATCCACAGCCGTAGCGGAAAGTCCCATGCTCTCTTTACAAGCGGATGCGCGTAGGGGCTGCCTCGCCCTTGGAACACCATATCGTTTGATATTATGACTACGCAATGCCACCCCGCCGGGACCTGAAGGGGCCACTTGGCGTGTATCTATCTATATATCTCCATGCGACCATTTCCACCTTATCCCTTCTTCACTTAACCGCCTTATACCCGCTTACGACCTCAAAGACTCTTCGAACGCCACTTCCCGAACAACGTAATTCCAGCATCTCGACCAGTTTGGCCCGATACCAACTGTGAAGACGAGCTCATGACCAAGGCAAGGCGAGATCATGCGGAAGGAGGGAAGGTGCATGTTTTGAGGGTATGTATTTGACGGGCCGGCGATGGTGTTGTTGAGATGATGGCAAAGTAACCGCAAAAGAAGATTGTCATAGGTGTACTTGTGTATTGCTTGACTAACTTGACACCATCTGAACTACATTTCCAATGGATCCAACCCTCTGTACTGTGGCCTTGGCGAAACTGAGAACACACGGAAACCTGCAGCAATGATTTCCGTTACCTCAAGGTCGACGTTAACATTGATGCTGAAATCCCCGCCATCTACTCCGTAACCAAGACAGCCAAAACGGGCCCACGACTGCATTCACATCTCGAAATGTGGTCAAAATGGAATGCCAGTGTGATGAGCTGGAGATGCATGCTTGAATGGAGGAGATGGCAATAGACGCGTTGGTTGACGTTGGTATCCAGAACTGCCAACGGTACTATTCATCTTTAGCATCACTTCCACCATCACCGCTGCGACCAGCTACGTTGCGAACTCTAGTATATCCCGTTTTGCCTCAGCCAAATGACTCTGGAACCTAATGACTGAACACCGCCAAAACTAGCTCTACGACGGTACCCTGGGCCGGCAAGGCGAATACGTCCTGGGCACCAGTGCCGATGTGTCGGAGTTGGAGTAGGCGTTGGAGCACCCATGGTACATTTCGGAAGGCTGTCACAAAGAGAAGAGCTGGATTTAGAGTGTGACGTAGATGACCCGTCATACTGCGTCGACAGAGAAAGAGAAAGACGAGTAGAGCGACGAAGGGGTCCCAGTTGATGAGCATGACGACCTGGAAGAAGTTGGGGCGATCATTGAGGTACGTCGGCTACGGCCAGGGTCCCGGAGATGTGGACAGTGATGTGGCTGGGGGTCTACGTTGGAGGCAGACTCGCGGTTTGACGACATATCGAGGAGGAGACGTTAATGAGATAGGGGTAGAGGAAGGGTGGAGAGCCCATCTACAGAGGAGAGGTCAACATTTGCGTTGTTGGCAATACCGTGAACAAAAAGAAAATAAAAGAAACCAAAAACAGGAAGAACCGAAAGCGAAGGAAAACCCAAGTACTCACTCTCAACCAGAACATGAGATCCCCTCCTATACCGCCTGCCCTCCAAGAGCCTCAGCATATCCATCCCCTGCGTCCTCTCCGATTTCTCGTCACCATGAGCCTCCGGAGATTGTTCTTGAGGTAAAATGACTGTTTTTCATGTCGTCTTGCCTCGGTAAGTTATAAAGTAACTTGCAAAGGCTTGCAAGAGAATGTCTACATGAATGAAATCAGTTATTATTTCGCATCATCAAAAAAGAGAAACGAAGAAAAAAAAATAATGAAACCTGGAGACTCACTTTGCGACAATCACGATTCACTATCCAGCCGCTGTCATCGACTAACATCAAAGTGTTGCAGAAAGAGTGGTTCGAGTCTAAGTTGAGCCGTGCCGCGAGTCGTTTCGGAAAGAGGATTGGAACAACGGATCAGCAGCTAGAGAGAAAGATGGATTAGTACCCAAGTGCATTTTGAAAGGAAAGACCAAGAAAGCATAGACAAGATGGAAAGGAACCAAACCGACTCACCAAGCGCTGTATAAACCAACCAACCATTTCCGCCCATAGTCTTAGGTATGTCTTCAATCAATTGCTTGCTGGCTGCACAAGAGTCTTGAGAAAATCGTTCAACTTCGACGAGCTTGAATGTGCAATGCTGAAGGTGGTAGAGGAGGAGAAAGCGCGTTCAAAGGAAAAACGGCGTGCAGTGTACACACGACGCCTGCCCTAAAGACGGCGCGTGACCAACCCCAACCCCTATTTTGCATTTTCATAGGAAACCTTTTCTGTTCTCTGCTATTATACAGGGACAGCAAGGTGTAAAAGAAAATAATATCCTGATAGATAATAAAAGGCTAGCCGTCCTGTAAGTAGGCGCCCGATGGGTGCCTGAGGGAGGTACAGTATCCATGTACTTGACCTTAGATGTCCTCAACTCATCTATATTCACCTTGTTCACCCGCTTAACAGTTCTGCACTGACAATAGGCCTGACAGTACCGTTAGCAAAGAGCTCAAGGGTCGCTTCCGCATCCTTTCCGGATCCATATTGAGTAGTCACGACTGCCAACAACGAAGAGAGGAATATCCCGAGTACTACTCAAGAAGACGCACCATTGACTCTTGTAGTGAACAAATCTGCTACACTCACAGTGAAGGTCTCCATGTTAATACCAACGATAACGGCAGTGAATCTAGCAGGCACGGCTACATCGCTGCCTTTAAGAGATGAGATAGAGTTGGAAGGCTATACGATGCGTAGTTAAATGCTTTGTGATATTTTCCACAAAAACAAGTTTAAAGTACTCACTCTCATTCTGACCCTGATATTTTCAAAGAGCACCTACGAACGTTCGAAGCACAAGTCTTGTTTCAAAGTCTGCTGAAGCTATGAAAGGCATGGAGCTCGTGAGTCGTGGCAGCGGAAGGCGGAATTATGAATAAAAAAGATATTAGAGGGTCAACGAGGTAGTTTATCATCGTACGAGCAGCGCTAGGGAGTATAGAAAATGCTCAAGATACTGTAGCTAGCGATCAGGCGGCTAGCAATGATTAATGATTGCTGGACAGCAGACTACTGGGCTGGTGATGACATGAGTACGAACACTACTGGGGAAAGGTGCCACTGCTTCGCATGGCAAATTGCGAGGCCCATTATTGGATAAGTAAAATGGTTTCGTATGCAGTAAAAAATCAGATAGAGCCCAATATCTCAATGTAACGACGCCTTTAATCATAAATGACCTTGGACTCATTGGGTGGAGGATGCCATAGTGATTCAGAGCGGCGCTTGGTGACTTTCGATGGCTGCTGAGGGAAGGAAAACACGTCTGAAGCTCGTCGTGGTTGGGCCTGTAGTCGTTGACAGCAGAGGGAAAGGACTTATGACGTACTTACATCGTATCGAGCGTCAGTTGAAATGGCAGTGTTCGGGCACTTCGGAGCGCTGAGGTGGCGTGTAAAAGTTAGAACCCGTGAGAACCTTTGGTACTCAATTGGGGGATCGACATAAGTTAACTCGGCCTAAAGGGCCTCGTAACAGTATCTGGACCCGTATATAATAACATATCCATGTCGCTTGTCCTTGTCCACATTAAATGTCCAGCCAGAGTCGGCCTGACGATGAATATATGATCGCTCCAGTTTACGATTTTGCGGAAGTGGTATAGATATAAACTAACTTGAACGGGCTAAAAGTAAACTAAAAGCAATACAACAACTAGACGACAAACAAAATCCGAAACGAGAAAGTGTACCGTGAGCCAGCTCAACATAATTTATACCACTATCAGAGGTAGATCATATCTACATTTATACTGACGCTCTCGTACTAGCATCGTCTTCAAAGATCGTCATCAGGGTCCGAGTCTGTTGTCCGCCATTACCCTCCCTTTCCCTGGCCACAGTGTCTTGAACGTTCTCGATATGGGATGGGCAGAACGAAGTCGAATGCGAGTTGCAAGTTCAGAGGACTAGAAAAAAGGCTCACCTGAGAGCCCAGAGCAAACGTAAATAACCATCCTCATTCATCAGAAGTTTTTACGCGTCGCTTGAGCGCACTGACGATGTATAGAGCGAGAAGTGCTGCATACTACAATTTCAAGAGAAGAAAGTTATAATGAGTACCATAAGCAAAATGAAGCTGAGGATGCGTATACACTGAGAGACCACAGACACCGGCATCATGGTTGAGCCATGCCGCGAGTCGTTTGGGAAAGAAGATTGGAACAACGCATCAGCAGCTAGAGAGAAAGATGGGTTAGTACCCAAGTGCATTTTGAAAGGAAAGACCAAAAAGGCATAGGAAAGAAAGATGAAAAGGAACCAAACAGACTCACCAAGCGTTGTATAACCCATCCATTTCCACCCATGCTCTTAGGTATGTCTTCAATCAATTGCTTGCTGGCTGGACAATATTTTTCGTCCAATTAAAGAGTCCTGACGAGACTGTCCATCGTTGAGTGTGTAATGCTGAAGGTGGTGGAGGAGGAGAAAGCGCGTGCGAAGCAACAATGGTGTAGATGATATACACGGCGCCTGCCCTAAACACGACGCGTGACCAACCCCAGCCCCTATTCACGTTCTCACTCTCATTAAAGTATACAAGGGGATGGGCCGGAGCGAAGCGACGGCCACAGAGTGCACTGATAGAGGGATGAGGTCAGTTACGCTTTTGGGTCGCTTATACAGGCGGCGCATCGGGGGCGAGAATTTACCGTGTCGCACCAGCGTGCCACCGCCGTGCCAGTGCCGTGTCAGCGTGCCACCGACGTGTCATCAGATTTAGCCGAGCCCCAGCTCAGGCACGCCGCCGATCTTCGGTCTCGAGCCACGTTGAGCTTGTTTGAGCCGTCGATCGCAACTCCTTGTGGTTTTCGTATAGCGGCTGGATAGGTAAGTTGTATTCTAAGTGTAGTAGAAAGTATGTAGACCTTAAGTACTAATATTATTTCAATTTGCCCAATCAATATGCGGACGTTGTACCCCCCGATGCTCGGGAGTAACCTATGTTATTTTGATTTTGATTTTCAGTTTCTCTCTGCGCTGCGCAACGTATTCGGGGCTACGTTAAGCGTCCAAATTGATGGCATTCAGCCACAGTATATAATAGGCTTTTAAACGTAGTTGTGCTGCTTTCACTCGCCCCCCCGAAAAAGACAAAGTCTGTGCCGCTTTTGCAAAAATCTACTGTGCAGGTCCTAGTTAGCGTTACCTTTAGCTTTACACATCTATGTATATTCAAATGTCTACAGGTTCTGTGTGCGCAATATGGACCTGAGCCGTATATTAAATGCGACTGACTGGGATCCGAGAGCGAGTATACAAAATGGTATGTAGATGTGTTAAAATTTTTGACTCTGTGCGCCAATAGATTCAAACATGGTTATAGAAGCTCGCTCAGGGTCATCTTCTCTGCCTACACATTTCACCAGTGACAGCAGTAATACTACACACTCTTGTGAGAACTATGACATTACATTTATACTCATATATTGACTTACTTAAATAATTCTAGCTAATAATGATATTCTTCACCCTCAAATGCACAAGATACCAATGTACCAAAATGGTTTGTAAACATCAAAACTTTTGGCCTACAAAAATAACTATGGATAATCAGGGAAACTTGTGGCTTTTGAACTAGTTCCTACTAGTGTCAGTGCCAATGAATTGCAACAATCAAGTCAAGATTCCCAGCCCATCAAGCTGTCCTTAGAGGCCATGCATACTGATGTTGTACAGCTTCAACTGTATCCTCGAGGTATGTATTTTCTGTACAAAATAATCAAGTTATCATACACTCATGTTGTAAAATCAGGACTTTTTACCTCAACTCAAAATCCCATTGTCAACCCAAGCACAATCCACACCAGATCTCAAAATCCAGTTATTAATCCACCAAATTCATCCAATATCATTTCACAAAAGCCTATTATCAATCCTCCAGAGCCTCGTATGTCTCAATCTAGAGTAATTTCCATTTGAATAGTCACTGATCATTGCACATATTATATATTATATAGACAGTGTAAATGTGCAAGGTTCCAATACCAATCCTGCATCACGAGAGCCCCCAAAAACAGTCCCACCACATAGTATGTAGTCATTTTCTCCTTGACAGGAAAGACTTGAATGCTAAAAATTTTAGGAGATATGGTCGGTCAGCCACCCAAACAAAACATATCACCTGTTGTCCAGCACAACCCAATCGCTACTAAATCAGGACCAACATTCACATGGGCACCAATCGACCTCACCAACCCAGCAAAATTGACTGCATTCGTTCCTTTGCATCCACAACCTGTTCGTGAATGTTGACAAAACCGAGATGCTGATGCTATGTTCACTTCTCTGGATCACATGGAATGGAACGGCTGGCCCAATGGTGTCTTTGCCCTTGACTGTACTCATGCACAATATGAAGCCACCAAGAAACTCATGGTGCATTGGGCCTGTTCAAATAGTGGTGGAAGCAACCGCAAAGGTTCTTATGATGCTGATACTGTTGGAGGTGGATGGGAGAGTGTGCGCAGATGCTTGGGGGTGTTTCAGTGCACTCAAGAATCTTGCAAGGTTATCACACGGCCACAGACACACAAGGATATCTCATGGCAGCTTACAAACTGCCAGTGCTCATGTGGTGCCTCTCTTTCCCATGTGAAGTGCCCTTCCATTGCATATATCATCACCTGGGGATGAGTGGATGGTGAAAGGAGCACCCAAAGATACAGATATATCAATGGGCTGCCCCATACATTCCCAAGTTCTACATCTGACTGCCAAAGAGGAAGCTGATATCGGAGAGCTTGTTGAAAACAATGCCACCAAAAAACCTCTGGAGCTTCTCGTTGACCAAAAGACTGCAACTGGATATAAGCCTGGAGCCGCTTCTATTGCTCATGCAGCAAACAACCCTGCATCTTGGAGATACCGCTTGCGTGAAATACGAGGTGCTTTGAAATTGGAAAACGGTCATACTTTCCTTGCCCAGTTCCAGGCCTGGAAGCAACGCTACGAAGGATATGTTCATATGCATGTCTGCACTGTTGGTTTTGAACCAATTACTGTCATTTCCTTCAACACAGACTGGCAGTGAGACCAGCTCCTGCCAAAAGATGCACTCACGCTTCGTCTGGCACCATTGGAGGGGCTTCTCACTGATGGCGCACATAAATTCTGGTCTGCTCCAAATGCAATCCTGATCATCACTTCCGCATTTTCCCCTGTTGCCAATCTTTGGGTTCCTGGAATGTTCAGCTTTGCAGATGGTGCTACAACAGAGCACTATAAATATCATTTCATTGCTGTGTTCCAGAGTATTGCTGAGGGGGCATTAGCAAAGAACATAGAGATTACAGATGTAATGTTTGCTATGGTAAGTGATATCCACTATTTTAATATAGTATGATAGCTGAAGTCCAACACAGGTCGTGGACTTTAGTGATGCTCAGCGCCAGGGATTTTTGATTGCATTTTGCGATTTCCTATTCCAGGTTGAAAATGGACGGCAGTCTATTGAAGAGCTTCGGCAGGCTGCACAAACCTTGTTAAAAGGTTGCGAGTATCATTATGATAAATCAGTCACTCGTGTCGCACGTATTGGAGAGGTTGTATCATCTGATACCAAGGCCACCTTCAAAGAACTATGCTGAATGCTCCAAACAACCAACGATGAAGACCAGTACAAGACCACAATTGCAACAATTCGTCAGAGATGGCCCAAAGTAACACCTTGGCTTGATTGGTGGCAAGCCCCAGAGCATGCCAGGATGATATTTCCTGCATGCAGAACAATG
Organism: Tetrapyrgos nigripes; assembly: GCA_013368315.1. NCBI lineage: Eukaryota > Fungi > Basidiomycota > Agaricomycetes > Agaricales > Campanellaceae > Tetrapyrgos > Tetrapyrgos nigripes. The sequence continues at coordinate 177,763 of JAACJM010000153.1, forward strand.
GATCCAAATCTTGCTGCTAGACTTCCAAGTACGACAAATGGTGAAGAGGCACTGCATCCCATCATCTACCAAATTGCAGGGAAAAGCAATGATTTAGTTGCAGGTTTTGAAGGACTATTTCAGGTGGAAAAGTATCACCACAATTTGCATGATGTAGCTTCATGTATGTATTTCTATCTTCTGGACTTTTTCAGGATATTTACCATTACTGCAGATGGTATGCCAATCCGCGAACAATAAAATGAGACTCTCCACCGACAACACAATAGTACACTCGTCGAACAAGCAAACCTGTGTGTTCACCAACAATGATAACCATAAGTCCTTGCTCAGTATGAGCAGAAGGCCATTGAAGTGGTCCACAGATATTGGCTGGTACAACACCAAGGCGAGGTCGGTGAGTGTTGAAGATTGCACCATCTGATACATGAACCCAGGCCTTTGCTTTTGGCTCCAATAAGCTGACTTCCAAGGTCAACCCATTTAGACGTGGATTGAGAATCCAGTGCTTGTAGAAATTCTTTGAGAATAGCATAAAATATAAAAAAATGAGTACTCACAGTGATTTCAGGCTGAGAGTCATATTGGTCAGGAGTCCATGGAGCAGCAGCAGTATTAAGGCTGTCGACATTGACGTCAGAAGGAATGGGTGTAGTACTCCGTGGAACATTGATTGGAGCAGGCCAGCATTCAGGAGAATAAGGAACTTCACAAGGCATACAACAATAACCAGGGCGAAGTGAATATCCTTTGTGATAGTGCCGTAGCGGCTGAAAATGACTGGAAGAGAGATAAGTTACATGAAGATCACATAGAGTACACACTTACTCAACATGACGTACATGGTCATAATCTAAGTTGATGCTTGGACAGACCTGGATGCCAAATTTCTGAAGCTCAACACGGAGTTGCAAGCCACTGTAATTTGGAAATGGTCGAACATCACGAACGATACCTCTGTATCCCTTCTCGCTACCTTTGACAACATAGACATGCTGTCCAATCCAAGGTGTTCGGCCAATATTCATAGGCAGTACGAGTATGTAGATTGTATGAGAACTGATTTGCGTTATGAAGAAAAGGCTGAGAGTGCGTGAAAAGGGTAAAAGAAACCGATCAATGAGCTTGCTATATTAAATGCGTCGGGCATTTGCTCGCCCGCACCTGATGCGGATGGCCCGCACATATGACATCACAGTCCAGTTTACGCTGGCACGCTGGCGACACGGCAGTGGCACGTCAGTCCAATCACTGCCGTGCCACCCCGATAGATCTGCGTGTCGCCCGATGGATCGGGTCATACATTTTCGAAAGTTCAGAGTATAAATCTTACATTACTTAGATATATCCTACACTGGTACGTTATACATGGTTTATACACCTCTATTGTCTACTAATACAACTTGAAATTTCCAGTATACTATTACTATACGTTCAGATTGTACATACATTTATGAAAACGACACGCCGACACGCCATAACGGCACGGCGGCAAGCCAGGGCGACACGGTAAATTCTACATACCGGCGGCGCATCCACTACCCATACATACAACATATGTAGCACAAAGAGACAGTAGATTTTCAATCAAGAGAATGAACGGAGATTTATTCAAGCATTATAGTAAAGGCCAGGAACAATCATACCAATCAAAGGGTCCACAGACATATTGACAATGGGTGACTACTTCTGCATTAAAAACCACATCGGCGCAGGTTGAAGACAGATAGCAAAGGAGAGAGGACATGAAAAGAAGGAAATTACTTGGACTATGCAAAGAAAGGGAATGTGGAAAGTTGTAAGTATGATGACCTACTCATCAATGTGTGATCCAAAGTTGCAAGCAGCGTTTACGCTGTAGCAGGGATCTGGGTGAAACGGGATATGCGATAAGCAAAACATATTCAGTGACAGAGACTTCAGGAAACGCTGACTCACCGGGCCCATTCTCGATGTCTAAGGACCAATGCCGGCAGTAGTCAATACTTGCAGAGGCAAAGGAGATAGGTGACGGCAGGGAATACATTGATGTAGAGATGAGGACATGTAGAGTATGGGGCGAGCTGCTAGCCAAACATTTCATGCCATGCAACTTATTCTCAGTTTTGCTCGGAGACTCGAAGGAGAGCATCCCAACGTTGAGTTGCTGAGGAAAAGCAGTAGCATCAAGAATGTCTAGCCAGCACCTATATCCAATTGTCAGATAAGTGTCACTAACTGCCCGAGAATATTTATACAGACCTTTAAGGATGCACTTTGACAGCCATTGGATTCTTTAACCTTCGCTGTTCAATCAATTATGATAGAGAATAAGAAGATACTAAGCCACCACCAAATACCATTCTGTAACAAATGCCCAGCAGAATTGGCCACAATAAGGGTTTTAAAAGAATGGTGTAGTAGAGCGGTAGAAAGGGCGAAGAAATGCAGAAGAGAATAGGGCTCCTAGCGGATCGGATGATCCGGCGCCTATCCGCCGATGAGGCCTCGGATTCAGATGGCAGATGGGCCTCTGGAGGTGCACCCAACTGACGAATGCCATCCGCACATCCGAAGATCATCCTCGGATGGCTGAAATACGTGGGAAGGTGTCGTACTTGCCAATTTAGGCTGATCTCGGGCCTTTCCGAGGTACTGTATAGTTAAAAAATCTCACCAAAATCCACAGAAAGACCTCTTCAACACGTCAAACGCCCTCAACACTCTGTTCAAAGTAGTGTTCACGTGGGAAAACACCTCGGCAAAGTGATCAAAGCCATGCTCGTAATGATCATGGATGTCAGTAGTGAGTAATAGTGAGTAGCTTACTGGTATTACATGTATCACTCGCTATTGGGACTTAGATACAGTTAAATGATGAAAACCCACCTTCTGAACATTTTTTTGTACACTCCTTATTATGTCAGTCAATCATCCGCCAATGCGGATTGGCACTCTTGAGCAACTCATCCGAGCGGATGGATCCGTATCCGAACGTCATCCGATCCGCTAGGAGCCCTAGAAGAGAATAAAACCAAGCCGACTTCCAGTGCCATTGAAACATCAGCACCTTTCAATGGGCGATCACTGAAATTGAAACATCAAAACCTCCTAAGACACAATGGTATTAAGAAGCAATGAAGTGTTGAGGGCAACATTCAATAACGCAATCGCAGACTGGAAAAGATATACTGCAAAAGGCCAAAATTGCTAGTGATGCAGGACATGGGAGACCCACCCGATGCAGTACTTATTCGGAGGATGTAGCAGACGTGAAGGGGAGAGAGTGTGTAAACTATAACCCAGTGCTGAACATAACCAAAATCACAAAGTCGACAAACTATGGGGGCGAAGAAGCGGCCTCGAAGCGCAGAGATACATCTCCAGTTGACGATACGTGCAAAAATTACACCTATAACCTCGCCACCAAGTAGGAAGACCTAAAACACAGGAGGATAGGCAAAAAACTAACACCTCCATGCCCTATCACCTCCATGGACAACGATGACCGCAGAGAGAAAACAGACAGAGCGACTGCAAACAGTTGTTAGCTCAACTGTTCAGAGGTAAAAGATTTTCCCGATATCACAACCCGGACATATAGAAGCCAATGAAAGAGTCATTAAACACACCTGCTCGAGCTTTCAGAGAAGAGTAGTTTGTGTTGAAGAAAATATATTGATCAAGTAGAGTCATAATAACGGAAGAGCCACTCACAGGTTTTTTAGACATCCTGTCTCACACCGTTTATAAGCGTAACAGAGAACATGAAAAAGGTACTTGTAGACGATTTGCGTACACATTGATGAACAGAGGAGCTACAGATTAAGTAGAGTCGAGAAGATGAATACAATGATGTGGTTGACTGGGAAGAGAGAGCGCGCGAGGTGTGTTAGTCAACCTTTTGCTAGCGTGCCGGGAAGTGATCAAACACGTTTCAAAAAGCGAGTGCTTTGAGTGCAGCGGAAATACGACATATCGCGGAACGGAAGGAAGACACCATGGACGGCGATGCATATTTGGAGCTTGGAAAAATCTAAACTTAAATGACAGATTATTGCTCGGCCTCGGGTATACTCCATATGGAATATTGGCCTCAAATCGGTCCCATATGAAGTAGGCCCGACGAGCAAAAGCTGCTTTGAAAAATCGGTAATTTAAGTTCGTGTTTTTCAATACCCCAAATATGGTTCCACTGCGGGCGGCCATTGATATTTGTAGGCATTTTTGTTGGGACTTAAATTACGAAAATTTCGCACAATTTCTAGGCTGATAAAAGTCAAAGTATTTGTCGCTGAAATGCCAGCTTTAAATGCTTTGGGTGAATTATCTTTGTGGTAAGTAGGTTTGACTATCTCATTCCATCAACGTTAACATTGATCAGTCTCAGACTCGCACATTATAGGTTCTACGTTTTTTTATACGTGTCTTCATTACGCCAAAAAGAGGCATTTGAAAGTAAGTATGGTACGGTAACACGGCATACACCTTGTCACGGTCTTCGAGAAACTTTAAACAAACAAACAAACATATCCTCACATTCTACCTGGACCCTTCCTGCCCTGCATTCATTCCAAAATTCCAATGCCCATCTCGTCTATAACTTTATCTGTCTTCAACATTCCTCTTTTGACTCCGAAAATTATTGCATGAGTTGGGTTAGGTTAGGTTGGGTTGGGTACCGATTAAGTTGAGTAACCAGGTCGATTTCATCAAACTCAAAGGTTACCGTTAGCTTGATGGCCACTTGTATGAGCTTCATATGGAACTGCTTTGTTAAGCTTGAGCCACATCTTTTCTCCTTCTGTGCCGGGAAGAGGTGGTGCGAGACCGTTCTCGTTCCATCCTGCAGGCTATAGGGATTTGAGCGTCAGTTACTCAGTTACTGGAATGGAGGATAGGGAAGGAAAGGAAAGGGTGGGTAGAAGAAGAGATGGAAGAAGAAGCAAGCAAACAAGGAAGGAAGGAAGCATGCATATGGACAGGTGGGTACGACTTGATTTACTTACGTCTTGATCTGATACCTGGACTTCCCAGTCTATCCCTTTTCCTTTGGTCCATGGCTCAATCGCCGCTTCATAACGCCCCAAGAATTCTCGTTTCTTGGCATCACTAGAGTATTGGGGAAGAAAACCAAACACGCTGTCAGCTACTTCATAGACCTTGGACGACTAGGGCTTTGGGCTTTGAAATAACGACTTACTTCGCAAACTGCCTTGCTGAATGGTGCACCACTATCCTGAGGAACCTGTCTGTTGGTTTCCCCCCTACGAAGTAATTCTGTTTGGGGATGTCTTCGAATATGACGACGACGTAGAAAGGGGGGAGAGGGTTCGGCATTCCGGTGTAGACTTCTGTTATGGCTTCGGCGATGGCGGATGTCTCTTCGGGAGTGTAGAGGTTGGGTGGGACGTAGAGACGGTGGAGAGGCATTTCAGATAGGATAGAGGGTTGAGAGATGAGACGAGTTGTGCGAGGTGGTTCTGGTTGTGTGGATAGTGGGGTACGAAAAATCGAACAGTCACGGTAGAGCCAAGATCTGTTATGGTTGAGGTGGAGGTTATCAGAACTTAGGTTCAATTTCTCCGTAAATGACTGAGGATGTCTTTCCGACATCACATCTTTATATGTATCTATCTGTCTGTCAATCTCACGACCTTTTCCAAGCAGCCGACCCTAACGCCTTACTGATTCGTCAATACAGGATCTCTTGGCTTCCCCAAACCCCTCGGGCCTCTTACCAAGAGTTGTGTGGGCAGCTGCGGGATAGATTACAAAAACAAATTGCATACCGATGGCTCGGGGAAGAAGGCCGAGGTTATTAGTCTTTCGTTCGGTGTAATTTTGAAGGTCACCGAGTTAATCTGCAAGCTTTTGCAGACAGGTGCGTATGCTTCAGAAAGGCCGCCACTCGATGGCTCTCTGATTATCTTTATCTGTAGCGCTCCCACCGCAACATCATCACTCAAAGTGCTGTCTGTGGCCCTTGATTGACCCGACCGACTGATAGACATAAACCTTCTTCTGTCACCAGGGTCGAGTCAGCAGTTCTGAAAAGCCAGGGAGTCATATATCGTAGGTCTATTCTTTCATGCAGGTCGAGGACGGAATGATCCTGACTCCTTTCAGTAATGCTAAAGTCACTTAAAAGTCGCCAGAACAGTAAAACGTACGTCTGGGATCAACACTTTATTGCCGAGCTAGTGTTGTACTTTTTTTTTATCCAAAGCCCCTGGAGGATCTTCTACCATACGAGGACATCCGGGGTACATATGTCGTGATGGATGATCGATGATCTCCGGAAAGTTGGGTAATTTTTAGTTACCGATCAGTCCTCTGGAAGAACATGCGGCTCTGATATATCATATAGCTGGTTACTGCAGACTAGAAGAGTGATGGTGAAAGGCTAGTTTTTCTTCTCTCTTCTCTGCCGTCGGTCTGACAGAGTCTCGGTCACGACACGGTCAGGGACGATTGAAATTCGTTGAGAAGAGGCTAACAAGAGGCAAGGTGTTTTGAGGTTCGTAACGACGACTATCATTTATTCCAAAACTCAGGGTGTCTTCAAGGAATACAGTGGCTCCATGTCATTGTCAATGGGAACCCTAGGGACCGCATGGACTAGCTCCTCTGTTGACGCAAAGAAATTGTGTTCTCTCTGGTCGTGCTATTTCTTTGGATGGAAGACTATACATTTGCAATCTGTATCCCTATGCAACGGAGAAAGAAAACCATGTATTATGCACCTTGGTCTCGGGCTTGCTTCGGCGAGTGTTCATACTCATGCGCTTACACTGCGATATATTCCAACAGCTTTGCCTTCTTCTCATTCTCATTGGGGATACATGTAGTAGCTTCAGAGACCTTCTGATCAGACCCATCAACCAATTTTCTGAGAAGGAGTCCTGACTCCTGACCTGTGGCCTTTTTACCGATTAGGCACGAGACAGAGAAAATGCGGACGTCTTGACCGCGTTCTATAAACTTCTTATTAAATGGTCGAACTTTGAAAAGTCTGTGGCATCTCCAAGCCAGTCTGTAGAGGGGTCCTACAGGTTTAATCTGAAAATTAGTCTCGACTGACTACACAGTTATTCTGACCCAGTCTGGTACCGAGACTACTGAAAATTTGAGGATATGTCTAAATTCCGATTACTATTTATAGTAATCGGTGTAAAAAAAAAGACCGATAACATAATTGATGGCATTCCCGTTGAACTGTTCGCATGACATCCAATGAAGTCTGCAACGGCATTTTTTACTTTGATAAAAAGCAGGAGCGTCTTTATTTTTTATGGCTATCGGTGCAGTTTTATCCATGCATGGACAGCCGTGCTTTTCCGAGTATATATGTATTAAAGTAGAACAGAGTTTTTTTTGAAACCGAGCCAGCAAAAAAAAAGTTGGGTCTGACGCGGATCTTCCACCCGTGGGACAATGTGACTATATTAAGGGTCAATTTCACGTGATTTTTCCGCGTCCAAATGCCTCTTTCGACGTTTTATCTTGTGACTTATTCTCTTTTACCTCTTTTCATCTTCTTTCAAGATGACTATGACAATGTGATTCCCTAGGTCTAGCCATCCTACTCATGGTCCACTGAATGTGCCCAGGAGCTGACAGAGATAAGAAGAAAGAGTGTGCGTGGTGTCAGTGATGAGTGCATCAAGGCTTTTATATAATACATCTTCTTACTTACTCCTCAGTCTAGGTCAATATCCTCAATACATGCAGGAATCGGCCCTCTAATACAGTCAAATTAACATAGCAACTTTCCCCTCTTTAACAGTGAGGCAAACAAACTCCTCGAGGCCATCACACTCTCTCACTAAATCCCTCATTTCAACTTCATTCTATCGTCTGTGTTCTGAATGCACAGTCCTATGGCCGTTCCTACTCTGTTTAATATTGCCAAGTTCATTGCCTCATCTCACAAATTACCATTCTCATTGCCTGTATTACTGGACCCAGTCACTCGAAACAGCATGCGAGGGGATGCATCATCCATGGTGACATCATAACAACCCATCTCCCCATTTCTGCTCTTATCATCAGAACAACAGCTCATGAAACTCATCCCCCTCTTCCACAGTCATCAGCAGTTCATACTCTGATGCTGTTTCACTCTGCACCCAATCATCAAACAGACGAGGTCATATCCATGCCAAATCCATCTTTGTTATGAGTGAGCTGGAAACAGGATGGGAAGTGCGGTCAGGATGGGCATAACAGAATGTGCAGAATGGTTGTCTCTGTGAACTGGAGAAGATGAGGTGAAAAAAGAGGGAGATGAGTGATAGATGTCTCAGGTGAGCTGTATTTGTCCAACAGCTGTGTATCTCACCTTCTTACCTCACTCGTCAGCCTTCTATATGCATTCCAGCCTATGTCTATGTCCTCTTTTAACCTCATGAATGCCATTACATCTCTACGCCACTACTCATTCTGTATCCTGGTCTCATATACCTTCTTGACCTTCATGATGCTAAGTACTCACTATGCTAAAATGTTCTGCCACTCCTTTGTCTCCCTCTTCCATGACCCACTGACTCGAGTCAAAGCTAAGCCGCTGCTTTGATTTCTCAGTGGTTACAATCAGCTAAGAACGATGAAGAAATGCTTCACTGGGGTAGGGATGATAACTATGAAAGGTCTAATAGTAATACTTATGACTTCCATGCCTATGCCTGCATCACTCGTCTATTCTACTGCAGCTGCTCACTACTCTCCCATACCCAGTTGCAAGCCCCTAGCATGATTCCTCAGTGTTGGCTCTTTGACTACTTACTCCAGCACAGTCAAGCTCTACAGAGATGTCAAAGTCTTTCTCTATTTCAAGGGATTGGGTTGTGGGTACACCGACAATTACACACTAATCAGACACTATATAAAGCTGAGCAGTTGTTTGTTCCCTGGAGCTTGTTGCTGACTTGGTACCTTCCAACTTACTTTGGACTTGTGTTGATATCTTCTTTCTCATTGTGCTAGTACTTTGGGTATACTGTACAAAATAGAAATAGAAATTAATACTTTGGACCAAAATGCTGCCTCAGTCGGTATCCAGTTACAGCTTCTGAGAGTCATATGCCCTCGAGCCAGTAAAGCCCAGTAAAGCTAGTTGACACAAAAGTATACTGTGATGGAGCTCTATTCAATATGAAGCCATAATCTACTATCAGCAGACATATACGAGGTCTACTCTACACTGTCTATATGTGATGGCTAGGAATTGCTACAAGGGAAGCTACATATTGTACACCATGAGAACTCAACATCTGTATCAGCAGGGCTAGATGGTGACAAGAAAAGGAGGAGGTGGAGTTTTGATGTAAAGGTGCAGTGACCCAGTGGATAGGCTTGGGTCTTGCAGTTGTCATCATAGTCATTGATGGAGCCTTAGACAATTCCCCCAAACCCTCGACACTGCAGTGTCTTGAAATAATAAAGCGCTCTATCACATCTATAACATATAATTATTAGATATGTGTTCAGGCAATCAACTCCATGTCTGATGTACATGGCCCTACAATAACTACAAGAAATGATTGCCAGTGATGCGCCATTTAAGGATATCAGTTACAATAGAAGGAATATCTTTGCTGAGGGATATGACCTGTTTATGATTCCTAATACAAGATGTTAGTGATATACCCCAATTATCATCGAGTTTGGACCTTTTGTGATGAAGATGAAGGTCGTTGACACGTTCTATGTTATTTGCATCACTACTCCACCCCCATTCATCGAAGTGGCCAAGAAGAAAATAAGGAACATATAGATAAGGCTTACTTGATGTCTAAGGCCACAAGCTTAGGATATGCAAGCTTTGGATTGATGAGGACAGCTATGAGAATTGATGAGAAGCAAATGAGTGACCAAGGTGGATGGAATTCTTCTAATACTTACCATACAGTAAATACATTCATAAGCCTCTGGGACCCCCAGTGCATCAGATTTCTCTGGTTCAGTTGGTATATCTGCAGAAGATTCTTGCTCCTCCAGTTTGTACATCTTAACTTAGGGGGACTTGCAACTTGCTCGCAACAGAATTCACAGTTTTTAGCTTCTGTCAGTGAAAAAAAATCTCAGTGGTGATTACTCAGTTAAAAACAGACTGTTGCTTGACACAGTAGTGCTTCGAGTGCTGAATTGATAAGAACTAATTCAGATATCTGATCAATCTGAAAGCTGTGGGAAAACCAAGTCATCTTAAGAAATGTTAGCACTTGTTCACAAGTTGATAGGGTCAAGCTCAAGTACTTTTCTTCATATATTCAACTATCCCTTCTGCTGTGGCACTTCATTCTTTCCCCCACAAAGGTGTGGCAGGATGAGCACAGAAATGATACCAACAAGAATTATCATGATTGGTGTGGGGTAAGTTGTCTATTGATGATCTCTCTTTTCCTCAGGTCACTTACATTGTAACCAATTAGCAGGGCGACATCTTCTGGGAAAAAACTTTGGTGAAACACCTCCAAAACTGTCTTCATGATAGCTTTATCATTCACCAGGACATGCACTGCAATACTTATAATTCCTCTTTCTTGAGTGACACCTCCCATTGACTCTAGGATTTTGTACTGGTATGTGGACAGTCAAGCCCATACCCACCCTCATGCTAATCTTTGTTCAGCCCACTGAAAATATTCCTGTTGATCCAGAATATGGGTTTGCAAACTGGGACAACGTGTTACAATTTCTCACCCCTATTCTATAGGATTCTCTGACTTGCTCTTTTTTTTCTTTTCTTCTCTTTACTTTGTTTCATTTCTTCTTATCTAACACATGTTTCCCTTTTGTTCGCTGTGCTCTATCCTTGCTTTCTTTCTTACATGTGTAGTACACATGTCTACTATTACTTACACATTGCTTACATGCATTGTATGCATGTTTCTTATTACTTACATGCTGTTTGACATAGCTACTACAGATGATTTACATGCTTTACACACATTGTACTCTGACTCATAGTTACACAATATCCTTGTATATAGGTAGAGCATTCTTCGAGCTAGATTCCCCAGCTTGACCTTATACATCTTTCTACAAGTCTTACTTCGAGTAATACTTGTCTTAAGAAGTCTTGCTCAAACCTTTCTTCGATAGAAAGGCTCAACAAACAAACAAAAGTACGACTTCCGTCATAACACGACGCCCCTGGTGCTATTGACTGGGATCACATGGCAGCTTTTCTATCCAATTTGAAGAAGGGAGGAATACTTCTGTCCAATCACCAATCCTATGACAGCTTCAACGAAACATGCACTGTTCCTGTGTACAATGATCAAATCGTACAATGGAGACTACAAAGCAAACAATTTGCAGTGATGCATCAGGAGAAGTATGGAGAAAAACTTGTCTGGGCTTTGATTGATGGGTTCCCACTGTACTGGGATGAGGTGAGATACTTATTTCTGGTACCTGCAGTAAGAACTGAGGGTGATGCAGCACATTATCTTGAATCTTGATGTATGTGTGTTCATTTGAGTGCCAGAAGACATTGCAAAGAGCAGATGCAAGGCATGATCATACCACACACCCGGTGAGCAATATCTTCTCTGGCTTTTGATGCACATGGTCCTCATCTCAGTAATAGAGGGAGACGTTTGGTGTGACCCTCCTGAATACTGGGAGAAAGTCATCTGGCCAGCCTATATTCATGCCCATAAGCACATCCTCGAGGGTGAAGACATCATGGGAAACTTGAATGGAAAGGTAAAGGAACGGGTGCTACTAGAGAGTATAGAGGTGAACATGCAACAAATGGCTAATGTAGTCATAGAGAAAATACTGATTTCAACTCTGCGGGAACAGGAAGAGTGTCCTAGTAGATAAACGGGTTTGGTTAGTCACTCATGGGTTTCATATGTGTGGAGTACAGTATCATGGTTATAGTTAGCCATTCTTTTACCAGTACTGATTGAGGAGTCTTGCAAGATAGACTCAGTGAAATCAGGTTCAAGTAAGTGAAATTGAATATTGTATTATCATTTTGATTTTTCAGGGATATGTGGCTATTAGTTGTATCAGTCTTACATTGTGCAATTGGACAAAGGAGTGGCAAGAAAGTAATAAATTTGGTCTGGACTTAAGGCCTGCTACAATAGTAATCGGATCTGCCAGCTCAGCCTGGCCTCTTCCCCCCAAGTATAGTAATGAGTGAAACTGCCACGTAAATTTCATTTTTTTGCTCCAATGTCTGCAATGTCAGCTCAGGAGGTACTGGTCAGTCTTGGATGTCGACAACAAGTCCTGATGATTCGCAGCTATATCTTTCTCTCTACCATTATTGAGCGCTTTTCATGTTGTGCCTCGTGGTATTCCTGCTTGGTTCAGTTCAAGTCTTGGCTGGTGTACAAGACATTTGGTGGAACCTCACCTATGTTGAGAATGCCAACCCTAACAGGCTGTTTGAAAGATGTGTCATTGGATTCAACAATACATGGCCATGAGTGTTGATATTCTCTGGCCATTTTCCAAAATCTAAGGAAACCAAAGACCTCCTCCTATTTATGTGGAAACTACAGATTTGTTGGTTCTGCATGTCACAAACTCACTGGACATACCCTCAACTCTTCACCATCATGGCATGTTTTTCAATGGTACACTGTGGATGGGTGGAACACTAGGACTCTTGGAATGGTGCATGTCAGGTTCATGCAAAGGTGCGTGTTGTCACATCTTATCTTGTCCCCAAGGCTGACGATAGCTCATAGGGCCAATATGTTGATGGGCTTTGCGCTCCACTCGTACTTCATCGTTCACAAGAGCTTTACAAGTATGACAAAGAATTCACAGTGGTCCTCGGAGACTGGTATCATGAAGAGCACCCAGTGCTCCTCAAGCAGTTCATCAACACAGACAATCCCAACAGCATAGAACCTGTTCCAGGTGAGTTCTGTCCCTTGTCTTTTTTTCATCTTATTTACTGACTATATGTGCCTTTTCTCCTCAATATATGCACATATATGTAGACTCTGCTATCATTTACTTTGTTCAAGGAACTTGGTACCTCAGTCCCAAGGCTGGGGCATCACCTTCCCCTGTCACTGCTACTGTGGGCTTCAATGAGAGTGCTACGTTACCTTTTGAGCCAGGAAGACCTACCGCTTGCACATTGTTATGGAAACCCGGAAGGCCTTGCTTGCCCTGGAGAGCCTCGCTCACTTTAAGTGTCTCTGCCGATCAGTCGGCAGCACTCATATGGAAATTGGACCCCTGACACCCACGTACACACATCGCAGGGAATTATGTATCCTTAGTAAAATATTGTAGGTACATGCGACTGGTTAGTTCACTTAAAGGAAAGCAAATGTGCAACGTACATGAATATGAACAGGTACCTATGCATCTCGACCTGCAAAGACTGCCAAAATGACCCTGGGACACTCAGCGTGAAGTCCCATGGTTTTGTGTTATTCAGCAATGGCTTTCAAAAATCACTGATCGTTATACATATGAGCTCAAAGAGTTAGTTAGATGTCCCATATGAGTGCCCCTATGTTGATGGCATGACCAGCAATAACTGTATTTTTCTCATAAACTGTACCTACCAGAACAGACCTGTCGTTAGCTTTGTCACTGTTAAGTAGTGAGACTGTTGGTGTCACTCTGCCTGCCATTGATGGTAACTCAGCACACCTCACTGCCAGCACCTGACCCAGAGCTCAACAGCTCACAGCGAGATATTCAATTACTTCTTGAGATTCTGAAAGCCAAAGGTGCCTTCAGTGCGACTTTAACACCAGCAACTTGCAGGAACACCTCTCATTGATGCTGTTTAGCCACACCCGACATGAGTTCCCATGCTCCTGCTTTGACTTGCCTCATTTCAGCAAGAGAATATATGCTTCAGAGACCTTCTGGATATGTGAAGGACATGTATAAGTGTCCTCAGAATTTTTTATACAATGATAAGCTCTGTATTCCTGAGTTTACAATGGTGTTAGTAAAAAAGACTCGAAATTTCACCATTTTGCAGCATTAGTACTTGAATAGAGTACTTATATGAAGCTTTAAAATGCCAAAAAAATGCTCAGAAGGTAGGCAGTGCTGTATATAATGAAACCTGAAGCTATCCCATTAGTTTACAACTATTTGCCTTTGGCACACTCTTAAAGCACTTTGGTCCTATGAAGTATATGGGAAATCTTACACGAAACAGTAACTTACCAGTTTGGAACCCTTAATCGTTTCTGATATGCATAAAACTATATATAACACATCCTATGGCATACAGAAGCTGTTTAATGCAAGAATACATTGCGACAATGATGAGTCGCAAAGACAAAGTGGTGGGGAGAGATTCCATCAGCACAAAATGGCAGCGCACTTCCTGCCACTGGTTAATACAAATCCTTCAATATACATACACTCTTTTATATTGGTATATAAGCCACAGTGCATCCTCTTGAGGTTGAAAGTCTCACTCTACTTACGACTATATTCAAGAAATATGTACTACTGTCTGCCATTGGTTTGTAAAAATGTGTGGCACAGGTCAGAGATATTCCAGGGAAGCAATACACCCAAGTATTGAATGGTATAATTTATGGTGTTGTGTTGCATGCCAAAAGGCGCAATGCGAAGCAGAATCCCGACGTGCATGCCATCACTGTCATACTCCTTATATAGCTAAATGATAGCTTATGTAACTCATTTCCACCCAGCTTACGGGCCACCATACCAATGACCTTGAAGTCCTTCTGGGTACCTTGGTTTATCCAGGTGGGGGGGCATCTCATGTCCAGCTTGGTGTCACTGTCTCATGAAAAAACTCCTGGATCCGAGTACAAAATACAGATTAATATAGAGTATGGACATATCAAGGGTGAGGGAGTGCTTGGGGTCCAAAGCATCGCCAATCAAAAGTGGATCACTTAACAAGCGAGGCCTTCCAGGTTTCCATACATTGTCAGCACCTCAGCCTTCTCAATGTTCTTCTTTTGGATTGACAGGCATGAAATGCTGGTTTTTCATGTGACAATCAGCTCCTGCTGCTGCCACTGCCTTTGTATATTCACTTCTGTGCTGTCCCTTTTGCCCCTGTTGTCATCTTCATTGGTATTTTTATCTCTACTGTAATCAGCTGTGTTGCAATAAACTTGTTTCAATTTCATTTGTGTGTGTCGATTGGATACTGCTATGAGGGTCCATAATCATGAACAGCCTAGATGAGTTACAAATTACAAAAATATCATATGGTTTAGGAGAGAATAAATGATGATGGGCACTTGGGTGAGCATATAAGAGGGCTACACACCATGTTGAATGTTGAAAAGCTTAGGCTGTCTGTTGAAATTGCACATGATGTTGAACTTTTAAAAGCCTTGATTGTCTGTCGAACCTTTGAGAGCCTCCCTTAAGACCCAAATCTGTTACAGACATTTCAAATGCTCAACATTCTGATCCTCATTTGCAAGACCAAACATTATGGGGAGCCTTTCCTGGCTCTACATCATTTATTGCAATTCAAAGGAAAAACAATATTTCTCTATCTAACAGAATGTCCTTACTGGTACATGCCTGTTCTAAATTGGCCTACTGACATCCAGCATGTACTTGTTACTTCACTAGTACATCCCATTGGGTCAAGTCCTGGGGCTTTTGCTGATGCTGAATCAATGAGCAGTATTCTGATGTCTGAAATATTATTTATTACCTTACAGAGGGAAGACAGGTGAGCCCTGGAAGGCCAGGAAGAAGTTTTGGAAAGAACGATATCTAAACCTTACTTTACAAGACAGCAACTGTCTATGGGGTACAGCATGATGCTACCTAGAAGATAACTCAAACGGAGATTCAAATGGTTGTACAGTGAGCCAGCTTAGCATAATTTATATCAGTATCAGAGATAGATCATATCTGCATTTACACCGACATTCCACTACTAGCATCAACTTCAAAGATCATCATCAGGGTCCTATTCTGTTGTCCATCCTTGTCCCTGGCCAAAGTGTCTTGAATGTTCTCAATACTAATTCCAAGGGCCACACAGACAATGATGAAGGTTGGTGCAATACCCTACAAGCCAGGTTCAAACAAATCCAGAGAGGAATATCATCAAGAGAGTAGACTTACCACCACTTGAGTAAGCATTGGAAAATGATCCACTGTGAAAATGAAAGACATGGAGCAGTCAGTAATGTTAGACAAATATAATGTCAGGCTAGGTATCAGGAGCAGGGGATATATCATTCCAGACTCAAGGCTAGAAGGATTCAAAAGTAAATGCAATTGTCATGTATGAGCGATGAGCAAATACCATGTCACCACACTGTGCCTAGTGACAGAGTTCTTCCTTGTTCCAATGAATTTGGAGACCTGTCACCCAATTCACCATATTCTTCTGGCTGGATGAATTGGTATGTTAGCAGGACATCATGGACAATGCAGACACACCAATCATGAAAGGGATGACTAGATTTTTGAACAAGTTCACAGCTAAAAATGATATGACAATAGAGAGCTTGCACAGAGCCACCTGCAGCCATGTGTGGCTTAGTAAGTGTGCACAGAGCAGTTGGCTCGAAATCATGTCCGCAAGTTGCAAAGCATATATTGAGGTAGCTACAGTGAGTACATGCAAAACAAGCATAGGAAGTGATGGAGGGAGCATCCAGGAATAGGCCAAGCACAAAAGAACTGGGATATGATGTACAAAAACTAGCATAACAGAGATTTGACGTATATGAACTATGAGAGCTTGTGAGAGAAATAACATGCTTCTCTGGACAGATGGATGAACTGGAAAGGATGCTGGGATCAGACAGTATGTTTGATGAAAAAAAAAGGATGATAGGTGAGGATATCTGGAGAGAAAGCACAGGGTGGTGAGGGAGAATCCATAACAGCATCATTGCTTAGGGCCAGCTCAGAGATGCATGGGACTGGACCATTCTAGGTATCCTAAATCAATTTTAGGCCCAAAAAATACACAGAAAGCAGCATATGCACCTGTTTATCCTGATGAAAGCTGCCAAATGTTCCTGCCATACTTCTGACATGTCCTACAGTACCATGGTGCACAGAGCTGCACAGTAAGTTCCCTGCAGCCTTGATTGTGATGCCAACTGAGAATCAAAGAGGAAGGGAGGCAGTTGTTGGGCTGACGAGCAAGATATGGCTGCACTTGGGTTGTGCACATGATTTTGAGCCAATCACTCTGTGCATGCTTACTAAGCCACACATGGCTGCAGGTGGCTCTGCACAAGCTCTCTAATGACATTTCCAAGTCTCTCCAAGTCTTGCATGGCGATAATGTTGAGTACATTAAAATCATCTGATATTTCCACTTTGGCAGTGATAGACATGGTTATTGTTCTTACTAATGCAAGAACTTCAGAAGTATCAAGGAGGTCAGTAAGAGATAAAAACATAAGAATCAACTACTTGCCATTGTTGACCACAGAAATGAATACTGGAAATGCAATAACCCTTTTTTTGAATCCCCAGATTTTGTAGCATCTTTGAATCTGATGAACATGCAAGTGAGATGATAAGCGAGGAATGGGTTTGATTTCGGACTCACCAAAACAAAATCTGCAATAGTGCTGAGGTGCATGGATTAGCTAGTATGGCAAAAAATGAAGGTGGCGTATAGATTCCGAATACAATAGTCCTGTGAATAGTTTTTAAGTTGAGGTGGTGTACATAGCTGAGTACTTACTGTGATGTTAAATACAGCTTAAATGAGTCGTCCTGCATCACTAAAACCTACCTACCCATATACCCCAGAAACCACCCCTGCCATCTAGGTTCATGGCCCAACATACTGCCAAGGGATTATACTAATTGTTGGCATCCATTGTCAGATCCCTGTCATAATGACAGCAAGTTGATCAGGGATGATGGGGTTGGTCAGGAATGGGAAGGATTATCATGAATGATAGAGCTGGTCAGGAGATTATCAGGAATGTCGAAGTATATACCAGTTGGCCAGCAATATCTCCAATGATGGGGAGAATATGGTGTAGATACTAGATGGTACAGTCCCCTGGCACTCTCAAATGTATCCTGATGAAAGATCTATATTCACATACATAGATACATAGTATACTACAACTACGAATAGAGACCATAATAACTGGACTCACCTAACTTTCTGTCTCAAACTCCAAGGTGGATATAGGTATGTCCACTGTGTAATGTCAAGTGAGATAGATCAACAAGGACTCAAGAGAACACTCACAAAAGGATGACGGGAGTAGAGAACTGTTCAATACCCAAGGAGAGACTTGTAAAAGTTAAGAATATACTGAGCGAAGTGAAAGAATGGCTCACCATAAACTGAAGATACCCAGTCTTGCGTGTTTGAAAGAGCTTAGCTGAAAATATCACAAAAGAGAATGAGAACTCACATTAAGAGATGACTGTATGCACATATATGTGCATTCCAGTAGTTGCACGTTGAAGGGAAGTGGAATGAGTAAAGTGGGCTTCAAATGAGCAAGGGAGGACATACAAAACACATGTAAGCTTGGATTGCCAAATTGGATAGCTCATTGCTGTATATAGGATATTGGGTCAATGTGAGTGAATACCAAACAACAAAAGCCAAAGGCAAGGGATGGGAATGACACAAACAGGCAAGAGGGTGATAATCGCCAAAGGCAATGAGCGGAAAATGAAGGGAATGTAGTGATGCTACAGACAAATGAAGGAGGGAAAACTCACTAACAGGATGAACTGCCAAGCCTCTCTGTCCAACTCAACTGCCCTTTTGGTCTCTCCAAGTCCTTTGAAACAACTGCAGGAAAGATGGCATCAGGCTTCTTGCACAATGTCTAAGATAGTGGGCAGTAGGTCAAGGAATCATCAGTAATGATCCTGAGCAGGTAATTTGAGGTGAAAGGAACTCACTAGGGTGAGTAATGGGTGAGTTGTTGAGCAGGGAGAGGAATGAGTGTTGGAGAGCCAGGGCGGGAGTAGGAGGGGAACAAGGGCAGAGATGGTGGTAGTTGGACTGAAGGGCAAGCATTGGGCAAGCTGTTGAGTAAGGAGAGAAATGAGAGCTGGAGAGCCAGGGCAGGATGGAAACAAGAGGGACATGGGTGAAGGAGATGATGGTGGTACAAGTTAAAGAAAGAAGTTGACACGTCGACCCAGTTTTGGTGTGGATTTGTGGAGTTTGAAACTGTGTCATCCACACACAAGACTCTACATCATCAACAAATGACCCAGATGTTGTCCTCAAAGTGACTGCAGCATTTCCATACATTCTCTCCCTCATCCCCAGTGAAAATTGATGCTGACTATTTCCAATGCCAGGTCCATTTTTCCAGATTATTCCATGCCTTTCAGGTTATTTCTGAACCAAACTGAATTTTCAGAAATGCTCAGAACAGGTCTACTACTAACATCTGAGGATGGTAGCTCCAGCTAGATAGCATACTGTAGTAGGTATACACCCAAAATTGACAGTTGCTGTTTGAAATTGCAGGCATACCAAACATTTTTTGCACCCTTCACTGTCCAACCAATGACATCACTGCTGTCAGTGGCTGGCCTGCACAAATTTGCTGCTGATGTCCAGGGATAAGGTACATGTGGCAACTTTGCTGTCCATTTTCTGCTTCTTTTCTTCAAACCACCACGTTGTATTCCTCTCATCTCTCCTCAAAGCTTATGACATGGCATCAAAGAGAAGATACAATTGCTACTGCACAAAGTGTAATGGTTCTGAAGTCTCTAAAGCCACCTTCTATATGCACCTCAAGACAATTCAAGTCCCTTCATTTGATGATTGGGAGACTCAGTGGGTAAGAGAAGTGGAGGCAGATGAGAAGAATGTGAACATGGACAGAATGGGAAATGAAGAAGGAATGGGAAGGGAAGATAGAATGGGAAATGAAGAAGGAATAGGACAGGAAGATGGGATGGGTAACGAAGAAGAAATGGGATGGGAGGATGGGATGAGAAATGAGGAGAGGATAAGAGAGGATAGGATTGAGGACTGGGAAGGATTTGGAGACGAAGATGAGGAAGCTGTTGATGGACAGCCAGCTAAGTGAACTTGAGCTGCAGAAGACCCTCACATATGTTTTTTGGTAGTGCTTGTGTATTAGAATATGGTTTACTGAACGAGTTAATAAAATGTCAATGCTACTCTCCAGTTTTCACATCATGCATCTCCAGTGCCAAGCAATCATTCAGACAAAGAAATACAGTTCACAGGAGATGGCATTGGCCTCGAAGAGGAAGAAGAATTGGAACTCAAGCAGAATGTTGATGAGATGTGACGACAGCTGGCTCTCCTTGGTGTCTGCAACTGTGACCATACCCCTCCACACTCTCCTTCCCTAGATCCTGGTCCAGAATATAATGATGATGAAGATGGCCTTCAACCAGAGCCACACAGCACTCCTGTAGACCCTCTTTTATGCCCACTTTCACAAATAGACAATGTCCATATTGTCCAGAAATACATCAACCTCATTTTGGAGGCCACACTTGCCGATGACAAGCTTGATCCTGATGTTGTTGAGTGTGTTGAGAAAAGTCCACTGGAGGGAGAGGTGGATATCTCTGATCCCAACACCTGACTTTCGCTTGATCTTTATTTCACAACATCGAACGTGTCTGATAAAACATATGAATCAGTCCATCAGGCTGTCGTGCACTGCTTTGCTGAAGTTCACGTCAAGTCATTTCATTCTGTTAAGAAGCTCATGTCCTCACTTACAGGTATTGTGAAAGTGCATGAAGATATGTGCATGAAGAGTTGCCATGTGTTTACTGGTCCTTTCAAGGATAGAGACACCTGTGCTGTCTGTGGTGAATCTCATTGGGACCCTATTCAGCTTGAAAAAATGCAGCAAAAAGGTCCCTCAGCTCACATTTCCTAATTTTCCCCTTGGCCCAATACTGCAAGCACTGTGGAGGTCTAGAGAAAGTGCCACTGTGATGCTGTATTGTCACCAGAAGATCAAGTCAATGTTGGAGGAATCTCAAGATGATCCTCCAGTATATGATGATATCTTTGCAGGCTCTCAGTATTTTGAGCTGATAGAGAAGATCGACCTATCACAACATGACATCTTCATTTCATTTTCCATTGACAGTGCACAGCTTTACAAAAACAAGAAATCCAACATGTACATTGCGATTTTCAAAATTGAGAACCTTCCTCCATCACTTTGCTTCCTGGTCAGATCAACATTCATTGCCTGCATCATTCCAGGCCCAGCCAAACCACAAATTTTAGAATCATTCCTCTTCTGAACTTTCTATCATCTCTCTGCATTGCAACATGCAAATGACACCATGGGTATTCACATTTGGGATGCCACTACTCAAAATGTGGTCAATCAGCAAGTTTTCTTTCCTATGGCTCTCACTGATGCCCTTGCAATGCTGGACATTGATGGTGCTTTTGGCTGCAGACTCAGATGTAAAATAAAGGGAAGGCACAAACCTGGTTCTGGGCACTACTATGCAGTTCACCTCTGACCTCACAACTACACAGTTGAAAGCTGTAATCACAGTGATTTCGATATCAGCTATGCTACCATTGATGACTAAAATGCTGCAGCAGTGAAAGTCATCACCTCCACCAGCAGAACTGCATATGAGCCAAATCGAAAGGCTACAGGTATCAGCAAACCTACCATTCCCTTGGGTCTTCTCTAGAAATACATGTACCCATTCCCTCAGATACATATCATCAAAGTCAACCTATGTGAGCTGTTGAACCCACTATGGCATGGTACAATTGACTGTGCATCTACTGATAATATGGCTTCATGGGAGTGGAGGGTACTCATTGGTGACACTTGGATTGCTCATGGGGAGGCAGTTGAACATGCTACAAAGCATTTCCCTTCCTCCTTTCATCGCCCACCATGTAATCCAGTGGAGAAAATAAACAGTGGATACAAGGCAACTAAGTATTTCCTCTACATCTTTTGTCTGTATCCAGGTTTATTACATGGAGTATTGCCTTCAGTCTATTGGAAGAATTTTTGTCTCCTCATTCATGGAATTCGAATTATTCTTCAGTGTTCCATTACTGAGGAGGAGGTTCTACTGGCTCACAAATATCTTGCTCAATTTTTTGATGATCAATGGCAGGTTGATCGTCTTCACTTCTGCTGCCCATGTGTCCATACTCTTCTTCACAGTGCTTTGGAGATATTCTGAGTTGGACCGGGTTTATACTCAACACAGTTTCTGATGGAGTGCCTCATTGGATTTCTTGGTGCAAAAGTGCATCAACCATCAAACCCGTTCTTGAATCTAGCCAATCAAGGACTTTGTCTATGCCAGGAGAACTGTTTACAAAGCATGTGTCCTGAGCTGAACTCTGACACAGCTCTACTCAAACCTCAAGGATCTTATGACATTGGTAACCATTCACTCTTTCTTTGACCCAGAGAAAGGGCTTGTTGGCAAGCACAGAATGCAGGTCCCAACATTACAAATGCATTTGCCAGCGGCAACATTTCCATGGACAAATCATTCAAGAGATGGGGAAGGATGTGTCTTCCTAATGGACAAGTGGCAAGAAGTCTTTGGTCTGAATCACACTTGACCCACCAAGGTGCAAGGATTTCATGAAATGTCAAAGTAAGTACAGTGGCCAAAAAAATTGTCCACATGTTTGGCACTTTTGGAAAGATTGCTGATTTAAGAGCTATTGAGCAGAAATCTCAAAACATGGCTGGTGGTAGCAAGAAAGCCTTTGATTAGAGCTACAATAATCTGTCTGTTTTGTCTTATTTGGCCACATATCTGTGGAGTTATGATTGATTTAAAACTGTATGTCATTTGGACAATTTTTTGAGTTGCCACTTCAAAATCATTATTGCAATAACCTGATGTGTTATACATGATGTCATGGGTGGAGCTGTACAGTAATGTGATGTATACACCACAATGATGTCATAGCTGCCAGCTGGAGCATACATAGCAACATACAGACGCTCTACAGCTTCTATGAAAATCATGGGGTCCCTCATATCAGCCCAGAAAGACAATCTCTACTCTCTCCTCCAAACTGCCCCTCCCTCTATCAAAATTTCAGCTCAGACTGAAGTATGAAAGCAGAGTGTTGCTTTTATAGGTAGAGAGACATGTTCTGATAAAGGAAACCATTGGATATAGCACTTTAGAAAGTTAATACCCAGCTGAAAAAATGGCCACCTCTGGATCAACTCCCATATTATTAATGCTTTCCAGGATTTTGTTACTTAAGATGGTCATATAGTGTTTGCAATCTATCTTCCCCTTCATCTGGACCATTTTTACTGCTTACTGTTGCCCCATACCCTATCCCATCATGTCATTTTCTCTCTCAAATGTCATCATTTCTGTCACATCTTGCTGTACCATGAATTTATCTCTCTTTTCTCACACATGCTGGGGCATATTTGCCCCAAAATAATTGGTTTTGGTCTTATCTGAGAAAATAACCCACTTCTAGCCTTCTACAGCCTGGTCTTTTTACATCTGTGCAAACTTCAAGTGAGCCTTGCTGCACTTGTTCTGTGTTTTGGAGATCGCCACAAGACGTTTTCAGGAATGTTTTGGCTGTTATAGGTTGGGACAGGTTGTCCAAGAAGAGCCTTGATGTTTCAGGCCACTTGTGTAGCAATCTGGCTTTACCAGAATGGATTTTTTTCCAATCTAACCTCTTCACAAGTAGTAGAGAGCCTCCTAGGACACCCTGCTGTATTGTTCTCATTGTCCGTATTTGTCTTTTAGGCCACAAAAGCAACTCTTGGCTTCCATACTCCAGTCTGAGCTGCAATTTTTGCAGATGGAGAGGCAGTTAAGAGGAGAGAGTAGAGATTGTCTTTCTGGGCTGATATGAGGGACCCCATGATTTTCATAGAGGCTGTAGAGCATCTGTATGTTGCTATGTATGCTCCAGCTGGCAGCTATGACATCATTGTAGTGTATACATTACATTACTGTACAGCTCCACCCATGACATCATGTATAACACATCAGGTTATTGCAATAATGATTTTGAAGTGGCAACTCAAAAAATTGTCCAAATGACATACAGTTTTAAATCAATCATAACTCCACAGATATTTGGCCAAATAGAACAAAACAGACAGATTATTGTAGCTCTAATCAAAGGCTTTCTTGCTACCACCAGCCATGTTTTTGAGATTTCTGCTCAATAGCTCTTAAATCAGCAATCTTTCCAAAAGTGCCAAACATGTGGACAATTTTTTTTGGCCACTGTAAATTAATCTTTCTGTGTATGCACGGCAGGCTGACTTATTTGATTCATGATATCTACAGCTGTGGATAATTGAATATGGATAAGTGCAATTCTATGTTCTTTTCCCCAAATCCATGTGCACTTGTCTCATTGTATTCATGGCCAGAGGCAGATATATTGGAGGAGTCCTATGGGGTTTTGTGGGCTTGTATGTAGGTATCTCAGTGAGGAACCTTTGAAGGTCGTTGAGGTAAATCCATTATATCTGTGGTATCTATGCAACCTTTGCCACTCCAGGATGATGGGCAAACAGATCTGTGGTTTGTGGTTGAAAAATCTAGCATTGAAGACATTGACCTTGTTGGTGTTAATGATGACCCAGATGACAGCCACCCAGATGAAATGTAGTGCAATATTATATGTCTCACAGCATGCTTTGGTTTCTCCTAATATACTTCTGGCTGCTGTTACGCACCATTTTGTCCTGATGGAACTTTTTGAAGGGGATGTATATGCTTGATGGCTGGATAAGTTATGTGTTACAGTAGATATGCATGTGATGTCATGTACACATGATGGCAAGTTCTATCACATGTTTTGCATTTTGTTGATCCATCAATATTGTCCCCTGTCTCCTACCATGATGAACTCACTCAACTTTGGCTCAACTCATCCCCACTATGACTCTGT
>JAACJM010000154.1:0-203699 GCA_013368315.1 Tetrapyrgos nigripes
TTTGTCGATGCTATCTGTGCATTCATTGCAGCTGATAGTCAGGTGTGTCGTTTACTCAAGATTTGGACACCTTCTCATGCACATTCTTCCAGTCTATCAATGTCATTGAGAACCCACAACTTCGAGCAATCTTTCTGATGTTGCGGAGCGGCCTTCGAGACTCCGACATACCTCATCGGGACAAGATCTGGAGCCGCATCATACAATTATGGGAGGATCAGTTGGTTCATCTGAAGGAGGACATTTCAGTATGTGGTCACTGTTATTATTTAACTCCTGTCTCTGATCACATTGCTGTATATTTTCAGGCTGCCCTAGGACAAGTCAGTACGACGATGGACCTTTGGACTGATCCTAATCTTGTGCCATACATGTGTGTCACAGCGCACTGGATCCAAGGCAACAAGGCTCCTGGCTCAGACAAGTTGACTCTAACCCTACGTGCTGAGCTTATTGGCTTTCATCGAGTACCGGGATGCCATGATGGTGAGCATATTGCACGAGCATATCTTTACATCTTGGATAGGGTTGAAAATGACTGCGAAGGTGTGTTCTTTCTTTTTTGATGACGTGGCTATGATTCTCATATGTTTCAAAAGCTCGGTTATACCACCATGGATAATGCCAGCAACAACGACACCTGTATGCAGGTTCTTGAGACAGATTTAATTATGCGTGGCCTTGATTTTGATGCAAATGAACAATGGGTTCGGTGAGTGCTGTTTTACACTCTTCTGTACTCAATTTCAGTCTTCTTTGCCCTTTGCTCATGTTCTATAACTGGCTGTAGATGTTTTCCCCATATTACCAACTGTGCTGTCAAAGCTGTGCTCGCAGCATTAACAGATATCAAGCTCGCTGATGATTCAGTCAGAGATTATGATCCAAACACAGAATTTTCAAACCAAGATATCATTGCAATTGTCTGAACCCTTGTTCGGAAGGTATGTTACAACTCACTGACTCACTCTTCTCTAATCCAAAGTATTTCCCATTGTCAACATCTTAGATTCGTGCATCCCATCTTCACCAAAAGTACTTCTCGGACTGTCTTCGTGTGGAGAAAATGAAAGACTATCAGCTGATACGTGATATAGACATCAGATGGGGATCTACAGCTTTGATGATAGACCGAGCTAGGCTCCTGAAAATGGTATGTGATTTGCATTGCTATCTCTGGTCGGAGTGATGTGTTACTGATAGCCAGTGTTCTTAGGCTATCAAACGTTTTCTGGCTCATTCTGAGTTCAAAGACCTTCGTCGATATTATCTGACAGAAGTGGATTGGACAATGCTAGACAGATACTCAGAAATACTTGCCGTGAGTTTTTCTTTTCTTCCTCGCGATCCATGTCTCGAACTAACACTCATCTATGGTAGGTACCACAAAGATTTCAACATGTCTTATCTGGAGAAAAGACCCCGACACTCTGTTTTGTTCTCCCTGCATTTGAAGCTATGATTGAAAAGTGGAAGGTACTCTGAGATACCATTCCTCAGCTTGCAGATGCCATCGAAGCAGGGATTGAGAAGCTGACAGGTTACATCAGCCACCTTAGTGAGTCAAAGGTTTACACTCTCGCAATGAGTATGTGTTTTCTGTTTCTCAAATACTACATATTCGCTTACAAGCTAATACTCCTTTTAGTTCTCAACCCAGCAATGAAGCTATGTTGGCTGGAGCACTATCATCCTGATATGGTGGTGGATGCTCGACAATTGTTTCAAGATAAGGTCTGCTGTTTGTGTTTGTCAATAGAATGTTTTTCTGAAACTTTCGTCTTTAGCTTATAGATTATTATGTGGGTGACAATGCCAATGGCCAGTCCCAGACACCTGCAGGAGTACCGATAATCCCTACCCCCGCCATATCAAGATCAACACTGTGGAATCCAAGCTGGGCAGATGAGCTTCTTGGCCTCACTCCACTGAAAGAATCATCCAACCCCACTTGACAAAAAAAGTCGACATTACAGCAAGAAATTGATGTTTATCTTTCCGGTGAGCTAGAAGATGCAAGGGGCCTTGATCTTGTGAAATGGTGGGAGGTACGTTCCGTGTGATTGTTCTTCGATCTTCACAGATTTTGACTCAGACAAATGTATTAGAATAATCAATCACGCTTCCCCACTCTCTTTCGCCTTGCTATGGATATCCTTCCTGTTCAGGGCTCTTCAGTATCCTCAGAACGTGTATTCTCTTCGGCTGGAGAGGACACTACTAAGAGGCATAGCTGGATGCATCACGACTTAATGGAAGCTTTGCAAATGTTGAAGTTCTCACTCAAAAGAGGTACACCGATCAACTTTACTGTTGGGATGAAGGCAGAGGAGGAAATTGACCGTCTTTTGGGTTTGTTAGCTGCGAAAGACGAAGTTCTGGAGGATAAGAATGTGCGTCTTCAGGATATCTTATCAATGCTAGAGAGTCAGGACTCGTTAGAGGAGGATATTCATCATGCAGAAGGCACATAGATAGTTGCCATTTATTGCCATTTGTATTCCTATTTACATGTACATTGATATTATCTTTTCTACTTCTTACTAGCAATGTGGGAGGGCCCCATGTGTAAGTTAGTGGTCTCTGCTTTACACCATCCTTTGATTTAGCACTACAGCGGACGGTGTTGAGTCACCGCCCCAGGCGTGATCTCGGTGATGGGCCGTGGGAGGCTTTTACCAGCTTAAGCCACAAAAAGCCGGTTATTACCGGCTTGAAGCCGAGCCATATCTATTTTAAGCTAAGCCGTCATGAGCCGAGCCGGAGCCAGCCATAGCGAACTGTCTGCAACACTAATGCCCTTTGCCTTTGTTTTTCTTATTCTCTCATATGTTGTAACAGTATCTGTTTCTCCTTTCTCATATTAATTGTAAGTCGCTTACATTGTAACAATATCTGTATCTCCTTTCTCTTATGTCTCGTACATTGTAACAATCTTACTTATGTTCAGTCCCTTTGCTTTCTCGGCCCTAATAATTAGGCCTTCAGAAAATTTCCCTATGCTTGCACTATAACTAATTAGACAATGTCTGATAACCTGCTCATCCTCTCAGAGTCGGGGATGGTGCGCAAGTGCCGTTGAGATGTACATTGTGTGGCGTGAACAGAATTTGCCGGCAGTAGGCACGGCCGCCTGTTGCGTCGGAACTAACATGCCCAAAAGGGACAAATTTTCCGCTCGACGGATACATGACCAGATATGTGTATGAAAACGAGATATATTTGGAATCTAGATATAAGTACAAAAAGATGATGTATCTACATAAGGATGAATTTCTAGTATATTTGATTGGTGTGCGGACATATTCTGTATCAAAGCTATTGAAAGAACTACAAAAAGACCTCAGATCAGGATTCCAGACATGGTTACGGATATGTGTCCGAAAAGACAATAAGTCCAGATTCCAGACAAGGGTCCTGATAGTAGTCCTGGCAGATGAACTTATAGATCAGAATGAATGCTATAAAAGTATCAGGCCCTGTTCTGCAACAGGATAGGATAGCACCGAAATATTGATATATCAAAAAATGATGTAGGATATTGCGTCGGACTAGCGTTCGACAGGTAATATATTTTTATTTGAGCCGGATCAACGGATCGCACATAGCCCCTATACACGTGCAGTAATAACAGACTTGATTCCACAATGATTCCACAACACCCATGGTGCGATACCCTACAGATCTAACCAAGAGACGTGCTATTTATGCTGCAGCATTGGCTGTTGTGGCAGCAGCAGGTGCAGTCACCACTCTATTGGTGAAAACACGCAAGAGACGGCCATTTCTTTCTAAAATCTACACTGGCAGAATGTGGCTAGAAGAGATGCTCAAAGGTCTGTAAACTTTTATTGACATTGATGACCCAATAGCTAATTCACTACCAAGGCCGCAATGAGCGCTTTAGGTGGATGTTTGGAATGCAGAAGTGAGTCTTCTGTGCACTGGTATGGGAACTCCAAAAAACTTGTGGTCTGGAGGATAGTCGCTGGATCACTGCATCAGAGAAAGTAGCAATCTTTCTGAAGGTGCTGGTATCTGCAAACACAAATAGGGAACTACAGGAGCGGTTTCAGCGTGGTGCAGACACAATTTCACGGTGCGATTCATTGTTATATCTGGTTGCTTGTTCTTATCTTCAGTCAGGTACTTCAATGAGGTTCTTGACATGGTCTCTGGTCGCTTGTATGCCAAATATGTCAAGCTCCCCTCCAGTAACACTCTGGATGAGATTGCATCAGATCCAAAGTACTTTGCGTATTTCAAGGATTGCATTGGTGCAATTGACAGATGTCATTTTTATGCTCACGTCAGTACCGATGATGTTTCTCACTTTCGTAACCGGAAGGGTTTTGTGTCACAGATAGGGTATATGGCAAAATTATTTCGGCCTTTGGCATGCCTGGCAGATGGCAGATGGCACATGCCAGGTCTGGCAATTTGGTGGCAGAACGGCAGATCAGATTTAGTTAAATTTTCGAAGAATACACTAGTTAGCGGACAAAATACTATCTATGGACCATTCCGATGAGCCCCCTGCATCACCGACATGGATAGAAACATTATCCTGAAAAGACTCTGGACCTAAGCCTTTATTAATCTGCTCCAATTCCTTTTCATCGAACTGCTCTGCCACTGTAATAGTCTGACCCTCGATTTCCGGCTCCAAAGGAAGCTCCTGAGCTTCCTTAGCTTCCTCTGCAAGCCTAGCAAAAGCCTGGTCAACGTCAGAACTCGTGATTGAGGATACAGGATCAGCAACAAGGTCTGCACGAGAGTCTTCTCCATCTGGTACTTCAATTGGCAAAGTCTGAGAACCATATAAAAAGTTAGTTTCCAAACTACCAAGTGTGTCTGAATTGATTCCAGACTAATTCTTGGTGTGCGTATGACCATGGCGGTAACGACGACGAAGACCCTGGTCCACAAGTGTGGCGTTGTAATGAGAGCGCATCATTCCAAGTTCCTCTGAGTGCTCGACACTCAATCGAGTCTGTAAATCGCCTTGAATAGCTCCTAGATCTGAAAATAGACGCTCCACATCTGCGGCATGAGGCACAACCTCGAATAATGTGATAGCTAAAGTCTTGATGGGGTGATCATTTGCATCAATAGCAAGATTCTCCCACCAAGACAATCCATCTTTGGCATGGCCAGTGAATGGTGCACGACAATGGAAATAATGTTCCATGTCATCTGCAAGTTTACGAGCTCGTACTCCATCCCACCTCCATTTGTGCGCAATTGCTAGAGCAGTCTGCTTCAGGTCAAGAAGAGTACAACCTTTCACAGTTGCATGAACAGCAAGTTTACGACACATTGGATGAAGGAAGAGAGCTAGCGAGTGCTTGTCCGTGTTCACGGTGATGAACTCGCGATTGAAAACAGCCTTCACATGTAGAAAAAACCCATAATTGTCGTCCGGCTCAAAAACAAGCTTGTTCATGTGATGGGCACAACGGATAAGCTCGAGCATACAGTCAGCAAGGTTGGTATCCTGTGCCTCGAGGTTTCCGATGGCGTCGACAAGTGGCTTGATGACTCGGAGAAGCTGATTGAGCCAGTCCCAAAAAGTATTGTCGTGAAGAACGAGGTGAACGATATCAGCTGCAACTGGTGAATAGCCATTCGTTTTTTTTGTTGCATCTTCACGTATGCAGACATGTCGAGAAGGCCTCCTATATGCGTAATGATATTAGAGCTATTCATTTATAAAATAGGAGAACGTACTTATGCTCTTCTACACTCAAACCTTGCTTAGAAAGGCTGTACCAATGTGTATCCGTCTTTGTTTCGAGACCATGATTGATTCCCAAAGCCTTTGCAGCGAACTCAAGTTGACCTCCCCAGAAATGTGAGCCATTGAAATAGGAGACAAATCGTGCAGTGCCCGTAAGAATCCGTTTGAATGGTTCATAAGACACGATCTTCCCAATAATGGTGTTTAATCCATGTAGAAAACACGGGAATGTCTATATAGAAGGTTAACGGCAGTATTGAATGAGTCTTATAAAAATTACTCACAAGAATCCAATAGTACTCTTCTTCCATCTTTCTTCGTGCCGCTTGCATCACAGTAGGATTGTCCGTCATCACAGCAATGATGGTCTTCACATCCAGCTCCATCTTTTCAATTCCAACTTTGATAGATTGGACATGGCGATCCGCAGAAGCTCGATCTGCTGTCATGTCTTCTAGGCATAAGACAACAGGCGATGTCTTGTTATTTGCAGCAACAGTCCCACCAAGTGCTCCTCAAGACATAGGACGTTGGAGGTATATACAAAGGCCGGATTGAATTGCAGAAGGCCAGGAAGAAAGGATTCTCTGGAGATGCGAAGGAGGTTCTCCCATGGACAATATATCTGAGGAGAGATGAGTAAATAGCTGGAATGACAGAGGTTAGTACGCACCTGAATAATTTTACATGCGCATCGCGAATTGCCTCCTTTGACATCCCATAGTCCACATACGAGTCCAACATTGTACCCTTCGGCCCCTTTCTCTTCTTGACCACGGCCCTTCCTTCCCCTGTTCCCTCTCCTTCAATAGAAATCCCAATCTCCTCACTGGTAGCAGCTGGATCCTCCTTCGGCTTTGGGAGTCCCAGGTTATTGAGAGCATCTGCAGTAACCCCTGTCTTTGCCATCAGGGCCCTGTTTGCTTCTTTACGGACATCAGATGGTACTCCAGGACATTTTTCGGGGCTGCTCAAGTGCTTGAGGAGCTTGTTGTCGCAATGCTCGAGTTCGGTATGACAGAAACTACACTCGTGAAGGTACCAGCCACTTTTATTGCCTACTTTCTGACGTTGAATGAAGTATTTGGCAGCGAGACGGTCTTTAGGCTTTCCGGGGGCAGACATTTCGAGTGGGCGTGGACTGGAGAAGCGAAATCTTGCTGAAAAAAAAAAGCCACGTGGTAAGGCAATAGCCAATAATGACGAAATTAGCATTAGTAGTGGTCTAATACAGGATGTAGTTGATAGTAATAGGTGAAAACGTAGTTTCGAGTGGTTTGAAAGGGTAGAAAGATGATAGTAGCAGTCAACATCTGCCAGCGTCTGCCATACACAAATCTTGACTTATGTGCCGGCAATGGCACCTGCCATGATGGCAAATTGGCAGGGTTATGCCACGTACCCTAGTCGCAGAATGTCCTTGCTGGATGTACATTGGACATGAAGTTCTGTTATGTGCTCAGTGGCTGGGAGGGAAGTGCTGCAGATGGGCGAGTATTTGAGGATGCTCGACGAACAGATTTTCAGATTCCCGAAGGTAAAATGTATCTGGCCGATGCTGGCTTCCCATCATGTGATGTGCTCCTCGTCCCATATTGTGGAGTCAGGTATCATTTAAAGGAGTGGGAGCAGGTCTCTCTCAGGTGAGTCTGTTAGTATCTTTTCATTGACTGTGTTCACATTTGGATGTAGACCTAGAGATGCCAAAGAATTGTTCAATTTGAGGCATGCAAAGCTTCGTAACGTGATAGAGCGCATCTTCGGAGTCTCCAAGCGACGCTTCAAAATTCTCACAATTGCTCACGAATACCCATTCAAGACTCAAGTAAAACTTCCTCCAGCAACATGTGCGCTTCACAACTTCATTCGCATTTGGGATCCATCAGACGATGCGCATGACCTGAACCTGGTTTCAGTGTTTCAAATGTCTCAAGCTGAAGGAAGCAGCCTAAATGCTGGGGGGAGTGTCAACAAGGACAACGATAATGAGTATGAAGAAGGTTTACTTGGCAGCAGGGTCAGCACTGCTAAAAGGCAAAGAGCCAATGCTCGACGGGATCAGATTGCAGAAGCAATGTGGCAGGACTATCAAAACTACATAAACAACCAGTAATTATAGTAAACTACCCGGTATCTATGCAAGTTGTACCCGTAGAACTTCCATGCGAGTCTCTTCATTGTCAATCTCAAGGAGAAGTTCCACAAACGAAACATCTTTTGAGATAAGGACAAGAATTTTGGCAATTTCTGGCTTTGATAACCCATCCATACCTTGAACCAACCGAATAGCATCCTTCTTAGCTTTCTTGTCAGCCTCTGACTCTGATGCTGCAATGGCGATGGCAACATTGTCAATTGCATGGGTCATACCAGAGATTGACTCTGCTGTGGAAGGCTTACCCCCATGGTCAAGATGACTGTGCTTCTTGGATTTCAGACCATCAAGAGCAGAGCTTTTACACTTTGTGCCCTGAAAATAGTGAGCATGTCTTTGATGGAAAGATGCATAGACAACATACCTTTGTAGCAGCAGCAATATCTTCAAAAGAGACATCAGCCTCATTGCCACTTTCAGATGAGATGTCAGAATCAGAGTCTTGAGCTGCACCAGCATGAAAAGCCTCATTGCCAGTTGCAAGAGCACCCTGAAGGAGTTCCTTCATCTCAGCATAGATATGGAATGTCTTGTCCCTGTATGAAGCCAGATGAGGCTGACTCTATCATATACACCATAAGTGAGAAAGATTGACTAGATGAAATGAAATGACTATACCTCAATGAGTGTCTCCCACTGCTCATCACTGGCTTCAACACGTTGGTTCTCCTCATCCCAGCCCCAACCTGACTTCTCAGCCAGGGAGTTGAAGTTCTTGAACTCATTCTTGAGCTATAACAAGCACGAGAACATCCCTTAAGCATATTGAGAAGGAATATTAATAAAAAGATACGCACAAAGTCATAATGATCATGGATACTTGATGGACTCTTGGGTGCACCTCCACTCTTCTTCTCGCTACCCTCCAGAGCTTTGACAGCCGCATTGATAGCCTTAGACTTCCAACCTCCGTTGTCCATCTGATTTCCCTCTCCCTTCTGATCCAAAAAGATGGCCATCAACACCTTGTCATCATCAGCGCTATAATTAGCACGGGGACGAGGAGTGGAGGTTTTGGTGGGGGTTTTGGTTTTCTTGGGCTTTGGAGTCGTCGTAACGTTGTCCTTGGGCTTGTTTTTGGAACCTTTGGGCCTCCCAGGGCGCCGCTTGACAGATTCTGAAGTAACGACTTCATTTGATGCGTCAGCGGTGGCAGCTGACACCTCTAGAAGTGGTTGATTTTCTTTTTCGGCAGGGTCATCCATGGCAAGAGAGAGAAAGGGACAAAGACACCCTCAGAGGTGTCGCATCATGCCATACACGCTGTGCCTGGAAATACTATTACTCTGTCCTATCTAGTTTTACCGAACGCAAATGGCTTGGATAGCAACGAAAATATACAGGATATTACAAGAAATGATTTTTATATTGTTATCCTATCCCACGCAATATATTTGGCAGGGATCGGCTTATCCTATCCTTTTGCAGAACGGGGCCTCAGTATTACGGACATATAAACTATACGCACCCATATCTGGAAGCCGGATGTATTGTCTTTTCGGACGCATATTCGTAACTATATCCGGATTCTCGATTCGAGGTCTTTTTGTACTTCTTTTAGGATAAAACTATTTAGGAACCCCTGCACCGGCAGGAACCCCTTTGCTTATTTGGGAACCCGGTTCCTGTCACATCATGTCACACTGGGTCACATCCAGTCACGATGCGAGGCGCTGGCGAGGATACGCGTATTGTAGGCGTAGATTGTAGCGAAAAATGTCCATTAATATTAGAAACATGTCTAGATACACAGAGACACGTAGAATAGGGGAGAAAACGCGTAATGGGTGGTAAAAATTGGGTTAAAACATTATGTAAAAGTACTTGCGGGAGGTGAAGGACAGGTTGCATGGCTTGCTGACACGTAGAGAAGATAATGAAGAACTGATTGTGTCCAAACTACATTAACGCAGGGTTCTGAGGCATAGAAATCAAAACGGGGAAGAGCAGGCACGAAAAGAAATGTCAGTTCAACAACAGCACGCACCTCAGACCACTCTCTACAGGCCAAACTTCGTACACAGCGCCTCAAAGACCGCATACTCTCACATACTATGCCAAGCTGAGCTCGAAGACCTTGGAAACCTCAATGGAAAGACCAAAATCGCTATGATAATGTGAAGAGCTTACGACTGCGGAGAACGCGTGAGTATGTATGTAGTAGGTCCTCGCCAACGGCATCCCGTAGTGAAGGCAACATGCGGTCGGGACACTGGCACAGAAATTTGGTGTCGGAGATTGTAGAACGACGCCAAAGACGACGACCACTATTTGATCGCGACTCAAGCGTGACAAAGGCGTGACAGACGCTAACTTCGTGTTTGTGGCGGGTTCCTAGGAACCCCGGGGTTCCCGCCAGTGCAGGGGTTCCTAAATAGTTTTATCCCTTCTTTTAATAGCTTTGATACATAATATGTCTACACACCAATCAAATATACTAAAAGGCATCCCTATATAGCAACTTTCTGTTCAAATATCTAGCTTACTGATACATCATCTTTTTGTACTTATATCTAGATTCCAAATATATCTCGTTTTCATACACATATTCGGTCATGTATCCGTCGAGCGGAAATTTGTCCCTTTTCGGCGTGTAATATTTCTTTCCGTCGGGTCACATGGAAGAAACACAGCCTCACGGATAACTCCGGTCCAAACCCGTTTAACGGACCGATAGACGGGACCATTTAAACAGAGCCACAAGCAGAAATCAAGTGTAATAAACTCAGCCTCATTTCATTCGGCCTCGTAATGTGGGCTAATAGCGTTCGCCGTTCGGTATCTTGGGAACTACTTTATGCAACGCTTGGAAGTTAGCATCCACGTCATATAGAATACCCGCAAAATCATGTTTGAACTTTGCACACGTTCCAACCTGTGTCCCGCACTCCAGTAACTCCACAAGATCTTTACCACAAAATTGTTTGTTGATCTTTTGAACTGCGTTTCACAACTTGCTCCAACGATTGAAACGAACCGAAACTCCAAGACACCGCTACTGTGGTGCATACAGACTTTTGGTGGCACCGTGTACTTGGGATACCCAAGTATCAATGCAGATTCTTTGCTTCACCTTCGGTTTCACCTGCACCTTCTCTCGTCATCCGCAGTTCCACCAGGATTCAATGAATGGTGGCACGGCCTCGACTCCACATTGGCGTGAGTCTCTCGGATCAGCATATACTGCCATGGATATTAGGTGTCCAGACCTTCAGGAGGATGAATTTGGCAGTGATCTTCGAGTATAAAAGGACTGACGATTGTAGCCTTGTCTCTCCAACCAAACCATCACTCTCAGCTCGGTAGCAAAGCACTCCACACATCTACAGCTTTGATATCATGTTCAATTCTGGAAAGCTCGTTTCCCTCCTTACTGCCGCCACCATGGTCAGTGCGAGCAGTCTCAACATCAACAACAAATGTGACGGGTAAGTAGCATTCATCGCAATGCACGTCCGGCCAACTGACACTCTTCCTTCATCCAGCGCCGTCACCGTTCAAATCGCCATCCCAGGTGGCACCAAGCCTGATGTCTCCATTCCTGCTGGCCAAACTGCCGGCAGCGCTCAGGGCATCCCCCAGGACGGAAATGGTATCGCTCTCAGCTTCGTTACCGACCCCGCCCAGACCAATAAGGCCATGAGCCGTGCGGAAGTCAACTTCACTCCTGGTAACTCTGCCGGAGCTGCTTTTATCAACCTCAGTAACATGTTTGGATACTCTGTCGCAACGGAATTGACAGGTTCCGGTTGCCCTGACTATGTCTGCAACCTCGGCTCTAGCTGCCCCGTTTCTGGACCCGCAGGTTCTTGCACTAGCCCTTGTTGCAGTGATTTCGATAGCTGCCAAGGCGCTTCGTCTTGTCCGGCTGGTTCTCGTGGTGATGTAGGTGGTGGACCTGGGCCCCAAGCCAACTTTTATAAGGGCGCATGCCCGAATTCGTATGCATGGGGAGACGAGGACTCTGATGAGCCAACACGTAACCTTGGTGGTTTCTGCTCGGGTGATGATATCCAAGTCACATTATGCCCCGGCAAGCCCTCCTCGCAACTCTGATTCTTGGGTCGTTGTAGTCAGAATTTAGGAAATAGGTTTTCGGTCCAGAAATGAGTTAATTATTTTACTATTTATACATGTAATTGTCATGGGGATTGACGCTAATGAATTTTTTAGTGTAATAATTCCATTACTCTCTCTGAGTTCCTGAAAAGAAAGCATGACAGAGTCTCAGAACTCAAATTTGTAACCTGTTCTTCTGAATCCCCCTGCTCACTTTCTTCATACCGCCATCGTCCAGGCCCT
Source organism: Tetrapyrgos nigripes (assembly GCA_013368315.1). Taxonomy (NCBI): domain Eukaryota; kingdom Fungi; phylum Basidiomycota; class Agaricomycetes; order Agaricales; family Campanellaceae; genus Tetrapyrgos; species Tetrapyrgos nigripes. The sequence goes on from JAACJM010000154.1 coordinate 12,198, forward strand.
AAACGAATTCCGCCCTTTTCCACGTGAGCGTCACGGTTCTAGGCCTTCCAGGTAAGCGCCGGTTCTTGTCATTCCAACGAGCTGAATCAGTGGATGGTATTATCTATACACCATCAAGTCGTGCCCTAATACTCTACGTTCTAACAGCATATATTTGGCTCTCAGGTCACTCTTTCAAATGTTTGGGATTTCTACCATCTTCAAGCGTTCTGTCTGTTCTGTCTTCTTTTAAACTTGCGGAGTCCAGATGCTATCCTCTACCTCCCACAACGACAACTAACGACGGCAGAACCCATATACACCCTTCTACTTTGGACAGCAATGACTCGTAATAACTGCGCCAGCAACTGCACCCAAGGGGTAGGGGGGAGGGGGGGTCAGGTCTAGTCAAATTTTATTTGACCACTCTCAACTAAGTGTCTCTACTGCTTTCAGACGGCTTCTGATCGATGACTCTTAACTGCATGTGGCAATGACGAGGCTCAAGGAAAGGTAGGGTGGTGAGTGGCTAAATGAGCGCTGTCAACTATTCTGTACTGGCTTCGATCAGTAACTGAGCTGGGGGACCATTTCAGCATAACCACACAGGCAAACTGTGGGTTTGAAGCTTTGTATTCTGGCTTGAAGCCTCCTTCTTGACTGAATGGCAACCAAAGCTCATGCTCAACTCATATCAAGGACTAGAAGTCCTACGTCATTGTTGGCCCTTTCTGTGAACCTGACAGAAAACTTTCATCACATCACATTCACTTTAATACTTCAATTATACCATAGCAAGCTTCTTTTTTTGGCTCAGAGCCTCCTTCTTGACAGAACAGCAACCAAAGCTCAATGCTCCACTCATATCAAGGTCTAGAAGCCCTGTGTCATTGTTGACCCTTTTTGCAAACCTGGTGAAAACTTTCAGCACATCACATTCACTTCAATCCTTCAATTACACTGCAGCAAGCTTCTTTTTCTGGCTCGGGGCCTCCTTCTTGATGGAATGGCAACTGAACCACAAGTCATATAAGGGTATATATGGGCAGGGTCGATACCCTCTTCTCATTATCATTGCATGCTTGGTATCTTTTTTCGCACATACTATATCAAGGCATTTATATTGTCTCCGCTCAGTCTGGATCACAGGCTCTGTGGCTTCTGAAATATGCTTCTTAGAAATGGAGATGATATTGACATTTGTAACTCAGGGACTTCTCTGTCATTTTTATGACTCTGTCAGAACGATAACATTCTCTCCTTATTTATAGTGCAACTTCTCCCAATTCATCAGTGTCTATTGCACCTATAAACTCTTCAGCCTTTGTCATGTGGTCCAAAATTGCCCCTCTCCTTCATGCCAACCAGAAAACCCCGTATCAAGGATTTCGGTCCTACTGATCCAGAAGATGAGATATCTGAAGATGAACAAATTTGAGGTGTTCTAATCACAAGTATGGCTTTTGTCCTATCTTTACCTTCATTATAATCTAAGGCACTGCTTACCCGCCAGAGTATCAGAGATCACCACATCAAACCCCATTACACCCAAGAAAGCTAAGATTGTTCGAGTCCCTAGTGCACCAAAGTGCCCTTGAAAAAGGTCATTTTCAATATTCATCAGACACTCATAGCCACTAATCCACTCCTCCATCAGCCACACTGCAGTGTCTTCAAATAAGATCACATAGTATGATGTCTTTTCCCTCAGCAGGCCATGCTGCTCCTTACTCCAAAAACTTTCAATGTAGGCCATCCCACCTTCTGATATTGGATTGTTATATTTTCTTGCATATTATGTTACTCATGGTGGATACTTGTGGTTGACAAATACTTTTCTTAGATTGGCCCAACTATACTCAGTAGTGGCTAGTGATCCTAGGTATGCTACACCTGCTTCTTCCACTAGATTCTTGCACTAATTACTTGCACTACAGTGAACCATACAGGTATGCAAAAATGTTCATGTCAACATTCATGTCGTCATAACACTAACTGGCCTCTACATTTTCAGACTCAATTACAGCTATCCTTTAGCGCCTCCTTTCACCCAGGCCTTTCAATCTCCTCCAAATCCTAGCTACATGTACATGTGAATCATTTCATTCTAACGTTCTCTTCCTCAATATGTCTATCCAAAAAAAGCATGGACATCTACATTTAATCGACCATATTATGTATAGGACTGGATACATAGCTATATGTCCTGTGAGACTGGCAATAGATGTTTTTCATGTGGAGGTAATTTAAAATTACAATTAGCAATTACAGAGAGATCTCCCCTGATATACTCCAATATCTTTGACTCGAGAATGAATGTCAGTCCAAAACTATTCCTTCCAGGAGTGAATAGCATGTTGATACGCTTTACACTTAGAGCCATTACATACATGGATGGCTTTCACTTTAGCTCTCAGTTCATTACTCATTGTGGTGAAAATTATTATCATGATGGTATTAGCTGTGGGAGAAGGATGCAACCTGAAAATATCAATATCAATAATGTCGATCACAGTTATCTTAATACTGCTGATAATGGGAGAAAGATATTGATCGGGGCATTATACATACAGGACTAATGATAATCTGTTCAACGCCAAGATGAGAGGGCCTCATAACTTGCCATGCGAAGCAGTGGCACATTTCCCCAGTTTGAAAAGTAATCTAAAGTATAATCCACAATGAACAGTACTAGAAGAGAATTCGGCGAGCAGCAAACTTCTTCACACGTCCATCCCGTTTACATTTGTTCAAATGTGCCCAGGCACCAGAAATGTCACCCACATAGCGAACAGCCACACCACCGCCATACACTAAACCATCCATGATCAAGTTCTTCCGTGTCTTGTAGACACCAGGGTTGACTCCTTCTATGAGAACGAAACACTCATTATCGCCCAGCTTCTGGGCAATGACTTCAGCAGCTTTTGACTGTGAGAATTCGTTCCACAACTTTAATGCTTGTCCCGGATCTCCGAACCCTTTAAATACTTGGGAGCGATCGTCGGGGTCGCAGATGGCAGAGGCATATGGAACGAGTGAAGTACGGCCCCTGTAAAAGGTGTAAGTCCCTGACAAAAAGTTTGACAACACGTTATATATACATACCAAGCATAAAGAACCCGGATTGCGCGTTGTTTCCATAGTAAACAATATACGCCGGCTTCCTACTGCCAGGATAGACAGTGAAGCTCGACGCTGGCTCGGTTGGACTTTGAATAGTCGAGGGAAGGCTGGGACTGGTGGGCGCAGAAGACATAGCCCGCCGAGCTGCAGGTTGATTTATACCAGTACGGGTCGGAGTGGAAGGCTGCGTTCTTGAGACATTCGAACGGTGTGCTGGAGACCGAGTTGGAATGGAAGGGACCGAAGGACTTGGAACTGACGGTCGAAAGGCCGCATTAATACGTGCTATGTGGACGGTAAGTATCGGAGCAAAAGAGGATAGAAACCGAACGCACCGATATTGGAAGCCATAGCCCGAAAATCAGCCTGTAACTGGTCAACCTGTGTGTTTACCTCGTCCTCCGCCAAGTAGTGTTGCTCCCGCGCGATATCAAGTTGGGCAAGCATATCTTCAATGGTCATCTCGGTAAGCTGACGGTACGTCTCAGCAGCAGCGAGAGCTAAAAACATGGGTTGTAAAACTGAAGTTATTAAGGGATAGCGTACACACTTTGCTGAGTCCGGCGGACAGACTCTCCTCGATCGAAGGCAGCTTGTAGCAGCTGAATCCGTGCTGGTGGGGTTGGAGTTGAATGACCTCTTCCTGGTCGAGTTGGGGTCGAAGGCGTAGAGTATGAAGTTAACTAAACGTCAGAACTCCGAATTCTTGAAGAAATACGGGTCGCACCTTGCATGGTTTGACTTGCGAGATGAAGGTTTGAACAAACCAACTTCAGCTGCACGTGAGTAACACGACATACGTGTTATGCCTGGTATTTCTGTTGAAATTTCCCGCCAGACAACCCATGTCAAGGAATGGGTTGGCAGAGACTTGACATGGGTTGTCAGAGACAGCAAGACCTCCTATATGGCAATGGCAAACCCCGGGTTCCTTATTCTCAATGGACAACTGAATGGACAGCATCATCGCCGCTTCCAGGAATTGCATTGGGGAACTCCTGTTCAATCACTACGACGTCCTCCGTCCCACTTCTGCGTTCCACTTCTGCGCTCTATCGGAGTGTCCATGGTCCAACACATCGTCTTCAACCTGCGTCAAGCACGTCTTACTTGCAGGTACGCTACAAATGCTCATAAGTGTTACTTGCTTGTGCTAACAATTTTTTATTATAGCAAAACTATTCCTCGGGCCGAGTGGTAATATCCCCATTCACAGGCCCAACATTCATGCGTGCAGCGGCTAGATCTAATCATTCCCTCAGAAATTTCTCCAGTGCATTCTCGCATTCCCCCTTCCCGGCCCTTGAACAATATTGCTTATAGGCCAATCACTCACTCACACCCTACCCTTGTCTTCGTCCTCGTCCTCTCAGACGTCATGCAAACAATTGAGAAGTCACGTGGTGGGAACCTTCCCCATCTAGACACACCGGCGGTTTGGTTCCTTTGCTCTTCCCCCTTATGACGACCGACCTCACACGGCTCTCAGATGAAACACCAAACGTTTGACAGCTGGTAAAATCCGCTCTTCTCTCAGTCTGGTGACTTTGAAATCGCGTCTTCGTTGGATGCTACGATGTCGGAAAGCGTAGAAGAGTCATTGACAGGTCGTTGAGACAGGATGGAGAGAATCATGGCGTATAATTGGAAGAGTTTTGGAAGGAGTTAAGCGCAACGGGTGAGTTAGTGATTCGGATGAAGAAGACAGGCTGATAGTGGTGTTTGTACATTGTTCTAATCATATTTTCCTGGCTATCACTGCTCTTGTGAGTTGCGAACTTTTGTGCTTTGTATGCCGTTTTCATCATATATGGTTGCCTTCATTCCCATAGTTCCCAACTCTCTGTCCCCCTTCTCTTCATCAATTTCTACGCCACGCCACTCCCTTCGACGTTTGCGTCATCCAAACTGCTATCCACCCTTCTTTGCCGTAGCCCGTCTGTTCCACCATTGCTGCTCCTAAGCCGCCACTCTCGCACGCTAGACGTGCTCCCCCACGCCGTCATCCTCAATCCCATCACTTCATGTCACCGTCATCTCAAATCACTATCTCCCACGCACCGTCATCACCACCAGTACACCCACTCACCACCACCTTATCCCTACCCTCTCTGTCTTGCCGTTGCCTTTATTCGTACCTCTCTACCACTTGCGATCGTGTCTTCTTTGCGTATGCTTAGAAACCCACTTCAACCTTCCTCCTCATTAGCTACAACCCCCTTTCGCCCGCTACTCGGCACCTCAGGTCTCAGATTGCCCATCTTCGCATCATCCATCGTCCTACTTCTCCGATACTGACCCACATCAGTAAAACGGCAAACCGGCTTTTTGCAACTTTTACGTGATTTTTTCGGATCCGCGCCATACTTTCAAAACACAGGCCCGATCACTTTTGAAAGCTACCTCCTGCTTTTGAAAGTCACTGGAAAAGCTGCTGAAAAGGTGCAGGAAAAGCTGCTAAATGGGATTAGTAAAACCACCTCCTCGTACCTTAGATTTCTATTAGTAGTGCATTAAAAGGGATATCATTATAGTCACTGTAAAATATGTACATGGAATGAAAGTGCTACGGTACTATAGACGGGGCCCTTCCCTCAACCACTGCTGCATACAATTCAGTCGTCGCACTGTACCGTCACCCAATGAAAGCGGAACTCATCGTCCTGAATGTACACAGCAGGTTAGGTTCTGATATCGCGTCGTGGAGAACAAGCTGACTTACCAAACAAATATGCCTCTTCAAAAGATATCCTATGCCTGAAGGAGGAAGATCTCTGCATTAGTAATAATTACAGTAAAAAAAAAAGTGTAAAAGAAACGCACCACAAACTGTCCTTTCAAGGATTAAACTACCTCAGTATGCAGCACAGTGGAATAGCGGGGACAAGTCAGACATGTTGAAGGACTAGAAAATGTAAAGCACGCACCTATCCGTTCCTATCTCTCCACTGACACATTGCAAATATTCGGGTGAGCTGGGAGCTGCGCTAGGACAACAGAGCATTTAGCGCGGTAAGAAAGACTTTTAGAAATGACAAACCTACTGTCAAAAAAGCGCTGAAGGGTGACGAGGATGAGTGCAGTGACTGGACACAGTGAAGGTTGGGATGGACGTGCAATCGCAAAGTCAACACAACATGTGACTGCAGCTATACAGTTGACCGGCATTTACCGGAGCTGCGGCTGCATCAAAATTTCGTTAAGTCTTTGCATAGAGGCTCGAGTCCCTCTAAGCGTCCCTCAGCTTCCTCCCGCCTCTTCCCTCAGGCTGTGTTCCTACATGTAAGTGGATTAAGCAAAGTGTGTATGTGCCAAATCTCAGAGAGTTTCCCCAGACAGCACAATACCAGACAGGAGAATTAATACATATACGTACTTGACTCGAGTCTATTTTACCCATTTGGTGTAGAAAGTGAGATCCTCCAGAAAAGCTCGGGAAAAGCTGGCAAAAGTTGTTGAAAAGTAGGTGCCATTCGGAAAAAAGTAAAAGGCGGGAAAAGGCTTCCGGAAGAAAGTAGAAGTCGGAAAAAGCTTCCATCAAAAAAGTCGATCAAAAGTCTTGATGGGAAAAAGTTACCGAAAGCTCCGAAAAGTGGGGGAAAGTCGATTTGCCGTTTTACTGATGCACGTCATCGAGAGACTATTTACGCCCTCGTCTTTGTCATCTAAAACCTCGTTGCGTTCTTATTGCTCGTTGGAGAGGGTGGGGAGTAGGATAAAGGCGAGGATAAGTGAGTGAGTATATGGGATAGGGAGGATGGAAATAGAAGTGGGCCTGGGATGACGGTCACTCAGCTGAGAAGGGAGAAGGATAGTAGGACACGAGCTAGGGAGGGGAGAGGGGAGGTCAATAACTCTGAGTCTCTTTCGTCAGCCATCCACAGTGTGTCATACAATTTTGTTTATCCTTGAGTTCGTACCAGTACTCACTGTTTGCCTGTATTCTTCCTTTCTTCGTTATCTTCCTTCTACCTACCCTTCACCCAGCTATGTGGATGACCTCGACATCTCAAAACCTTGCAAAGAGGTAACAGGAAGCGACACGATAAGTAACTTAGGAGGATGTGGGGTGGGGGGGATTGGAGGTGAGATAAAGAGAAACGAACGGGCTCATTTCGCTGGAAATGACGAAGGAGGGCCAGAAGGAAGATGTCTGAGGGACGTACAGATCTGTAGCTGGGGGAACGAGCCGCAGGAGGGGATGAATTGATGGTCTGGTGGAACATCCCGGTGCGTCGTTTAAATTTCTTTACACTTCGACTTCTATTAGTAGCGATACTCACTCGTTCTTCTTAGTATTTATTCCTTTCAACCTTATTGCCTACGTTTTCGCCTCAAAATATCATCTTCATTTAAGACATCGCTTGACGCTATCAACCCCTCGAGAAAAAATCTTTGCATGTTAGAGGTCGATGTCACCACTCATGGCGCATATTTCACACTCTTTCGACTTGAAGATTTTGCATTCCCTCGATATCGCTCCGAAAGGACGTATAGAAGGACGGGGAGGACACTTCGACTCGACGAGAAGGATAGTCTGGTAGAGTGCGACCAAGGTATGCAGGGTGACCCGAAGATAGAGACCATCTCATCACGGGTATGCTGGCTTCATTGTCGCGCCTTCTTGCGTCATTTCATAGTAAAGTGGACATTCAATACACAGGTGCTCTACCCTCTAACACCAAATTTGGGTTTCCTAGCATAGGTGTAAAGTTTTTGATTCCTGTCTTTGGAAGAGTCAGATGTATAGCTGAAGATTTCGAGGAGGAGAATCGCCGGGATCGTAACGTGGCTTACGAGTACGTCCCTCATCCCCCATTCTCTTTGCATTTAACTCAAATCCATTCATTAGATACGTTCATCTTCTGATCAAGTCATCTCCAGACTTAGTTCATGTCGTTTTGTCTGTGGTGTCAAAATACTACAGAATGCCCTTTTCTTTTGAAGCCCCAGCCCTGCATGAGCAACATCCCGAGTTACGAATGGGTTATTTCTCACTGAATCGACTCTAGTCTGTCGACATGTCTTTTTTTTCGCTTTCATCAGTTTAATGCCTACTACTACGCAGTTGAAGCTTCCCATGACCAGGCTACACCTTTCGCTTTGGTTTTTCTAGGCTCTCACGAATCTGTTTCGTCCGTAATCCAATGGATTATGCATGGGTGCCAAGATGTATACTCAATGGACTGTGCTTTCGGTCCGATTTTGGGCTTGAAACTTCACACCATCCTTTCTGGTCTTGTAGTATTTGCATGGGATGCAGCACGCAACACGCACACAATACTCTACAAACTTCTCGATGACCAAGCTCACCTGGAGGGAGGCCCGATGTCAATTTGCTACTAGGTGCTGCGCATTTAGGAGAATAACTAACTGGTGGGCCTGGATGGGTGTTCTCGACTGCGATACTGCGATAGAAAGTACGACAAGAAAAACAGAAACCTTATGTCGCGTAGTGTCTATGTACGGTGGACTGCGGAAGGTTCACAATAATTGATTGGATTGAGGGTAGCTTCGACTAGTACACGCGTCCAACTTCATCGAAGAATGTAAGTGGAAATCGCAACTGCGGCACGACTCGTCAGTTGGAAAATTTAGGATTGTAAAACGCACTAAGGGTCGATGAAAGTATGGAAATCGTGATTCGTGACCTAGGAGAGGATTTACGAGTTTCGAGTTTCTCCGCAGCCGAAACTAGGTCAGCAGTAGCACATTCTGTGAAAGGCGACCTAAGGGACGAAGACTGCGGAACATCCAGGACGAGCGCTCGCGTCCGAACATTATCCTGATTCCAGCTCAGACACATCCATTCCCCAGGTTTTTGGAAGAGATGATTGACCTGAAACATCTTGCATTGGGTGTTAAACATATGATATTGAGACAGTAGTACGCGTAAGACGTATGGGCAAAGGGCTACCAGAAACGTCAAACGACTCAGACTCATACGCGTATGTGGCTCGGTCCCGCTGTTGGCCCCTTGCTGCGTCATCAAAATTGAATTGAATTTTGGAATTAGGGCAAAACACTTGGGTCTGACATGGTGACTAGTCCCACAAGCGTGCGTTGACGCGTATACTTTGCTTGGGTTAGGGTTTTTCTCTCTAGGGCTACTGAAATGGTATAAAAGCTGGAGTACGAGCACGGTTAACAGCACCACTCAGATATAGTGTGAGTCATACGGATATACTTCCTCTCATCGCTCTTACTTGAATTTACACATCTCTCGACCGGCGTCGCCGTCTTCTCTCCATAACCCACCTCTTATTATCATCCTATAAACCAATCACCAGTCAAAAATGTCCAGAAAGAGCGAGTCAACCACTTCCCTCTTGCCCAAGTCTGACAAGGGGACCACAACGACGTCTACTACCAATGACCAAAAGAACGGTGGGCCTCCTCGTCTTGGCAACTTTTCGCCACCTCACTTGGATAGATCACTGACATTGAACAACTCTTCTTCTTCTCTGCAGGTGGCACTAGTAACTCTACACCAAAGAAAACCACCCCAACTAATTCGAGTTCCAACTCTCCAACGAGCGATTCTCATTCTGAGTTTGCGAAGAAGGCAAAGGAGAGTGGCTGGGGATCGACGACACCTGGGGGCGCATCTCTGGGCGCATGAGGAGGTTGGGACTTGGTGCCTGTAAGAGGAAGTTTTGCGTCTATGGTGAGGTCCAACCATGCTCATCCTACCAATCCTTGCCACTAACACGAGTTGAACTGCTCGCTGCCATATAGTCCATGTTTGTCGTGCTATCCTTTGAATTCCTGCGCTATTTCCCCATACCGTCATCCTAAAACGTGCTCCACCTTCTTAAACAGTGTCTCGTTCAAATAAAAGCCCTCTATCTTGTCTGTTTTACTTCGTTGTACCATTTACGTATCGGTTACGAGGCTGAAGAATGAGGCTGAGTTCTTTACACCCGTTTTCCGCTTGTGGCTATACGAATTGTTCCCGCCTCCACATTTTACTCGCTCATACAAAAAGGGAATAGCCGAAACAGGGAGACTACTCCCAAAAGAGACTGAGATTGAGACTGAGAGCAAAGGAGAAAGGGTTACAGGAAAGTTACAGTAAAATATTTATGTTCTGAAATCATTTTATCATCTATAAAGACAGCCGAAATTTCAAAATGATAAGAGAAAGTGAGAAGTACACGGCCAAGTAAAGGATCTACCACTATCCAATGAAAGTGAATAGAATTCATGTAGAGGGAGGGCAGGGAGGGTGAAAGAACTGACGATGAGAGACGAAAAAAGTTATAGACTGAAGAGATTTGTGATTAGTATACAACGCGGGTCTGAATTCAATGCGGCGGCAGTACTCACCTCAGAATTTTCAGTGGCAAATACGAACGTCAGTGATGAGCTCTGGAGCGCCACGAAAATTCTGAGGTAAACGTCAGTCGGCATGATGATAATGACAGTGCAGTCAAAATGCTCACTGAGAAAATTTTTGCAGTGAGAAGTCAGGCAGGCAGCAGGAATGTGAGGAGGGGATCCTGAGTTTCGGGAATCTGATACTTATCCGAAGGAGCCTCCGCTGAAGACCACAGCACTCCAATGTGAGATTCTCTGACTACGGAAAGAGAGTGTATTTTCGGATTGAAGGTTCTGTCATCGCGATAACGTGACCAGTTCCTTCTTTCTTCTTCGCACCTTGGGCGGCGTTGCATATTTCCAAAGATCTCTGTGCAAACTTAAATTTCGGATTTTTCAGTGCCATTTTTGCTTGCCCGGGTCTACTCCATATGGGACCGATTTGAGGCCGAACAGCCATATGGAGTAGCTCCGGCGCCGAGCATAAATTCGTCATTTATGTTTGCCCAAAAGATCTTCCCAAATATGCATTGCCGCCCAAGGTGTCGCGTCTATCATCTCCTTAAGGATATATATCCTTAAGTGATTCTCAACTCGAAAACTTATCAATCTAGTTAGTGTTTTCCTCTCCTGCCTCGCGTAAACCTCCCTTCCCAACTTTGTCACCTTTCCAAATGTCCTCTCTCCAAGAACCTTTCCAACTTGATCCTACCTCTTGCCACCACGGCACCTGTGGTCCTGATGGCCGCTTCCAACGCACTGCCATTCAGGAACCGAACATGGCGGGTCCAGCTGACCCTGCAAACAGCAATCTAGGCCAGGCCCTTCTGGAACTCGGTGAGGATCAATTCAAAGAACTGGTTACCCCCGTTCTCCCACCTACACCCAGGCCAGTACCTGGCAACAATTTCAAGCAGCCTGACCAAGCTGCCTCGCCCAGAGCGAATCAAACTCACCTGCCGAGACCACGTCATTGCCCTATGGGCCAGGATGTCTCTGACGAGAGCGACTCTGATGACCCTGACGGTGCTTGCCTGCACCCTAAGGCTAATTCAGGTCCTCGCCCGAGCCAGAGACACAGCAGGACCACTGACTCAGGGTGGGCTGACCATGGCCATGGTTCCTCAGACTGTCCCCAACAGGGTAACCAGAACCATTAGTCTTACCTTGATCTACCTACCTTCTTTACCTGATCTCTGTCTTAGATGACGGCTCCACAGGTTCTGACTGTTCCTCCATGACGGCCACCAGGTCTCAACAGGGTCTGGGATTCACTCCTCCCTATCAGGAGCCACCACCTGTTCGTCCTCACATCCCTCCTTTCCAACCCACCCTGGGTCCTAGCCAACCCTGTAGGAAACACGAAACTGATCCAGACACTGACACCTCAGAGCACATCTCCGCCTCAGCCAAAGGCAAAGGTCGGGCCACCAACCCTGGACCCACACATTCTAACTGGGACCAAGAACCCCTGTACCAGTGCAACTCTTGTCACTCCCACTCCAAGGAGAAACAAAGGACCCGAGACCAGTTTTTTGATACCAAGTCTTCTGACGACGAGTCCACTCCCAGGAAGAAACAGAAGACTGACAAGTCCAAGAAGAAGTCGAGAAAGTCCAAGAAGCACGCCAAGAAGGACAAGAAGAGTTCCAGGTCCCATCACAAATGCGATTATGACTCTGACTCTTCTGAATCGTCCTCCTCTTCTTTGTCTTCTTCCTTGTCTTCATTGTTGGACTTGGAGTCTGAACATCATCCCCTTCCAAACTCGGCATTCTCCCTGTCCACCATGGTTGCCAACAACCTCAGGGACTATTGGCAACACCATATGCCACTGCCCCTTTTTAGTGCCAGGCTCATGTGCGATTTCTTGGCCGTTCTCCATGCTAGCAAGGGTTGCATATATGTGCCTTTGATGGAACACAATCCTGTGTTACTACCGCTATTGCCAAGGCAAGGATGTTGGCTCTGGGACTGCTCGCTGGGTTGCTGATGAGTGGTAAAAACTCATCATGACTATCGCTGAGATGGACACCATCTACAATAACTTCCCAACCATGATCTACTACCTGCAGGAGACTCTGAACGATTGGGAGTCCTCCCCTGAACCGTGGAGAGTCTCGGTAGCCACCATTTGTCAGCCATTTTGGGACAGATATCACCAGAAGATCATCTCACAGTGCACTCACTATGCCACCATTCTCCCTGCCAGCATCAACTCTTATCTCTCAGTATGGGTACATGGCAACCATCGGAACTCATACTCTCACACCTCATCCTCACACACATCCTGCACTTCCTTTCGAGGTGGTAGCACTGCCATCTCCTCTCGTCATGACCTCCTCCTCTGCTGGCTGTGTGGTCTCAAACATTGTTACAGAGATCACAAGCCAAGGAATGACGACTTCCTCAGGAAGTCTGGAAACTCCTTCAAGGACTCCCAAGGCTGGATGTTCTGCATCGGGTACAATGGGCATGGTTGCTCACAGTCCACCTCATCCTGCCAGTACAAACACCTCTGTGGCCAATGTGGATCAGCAGACCATACATCCCAGAACCATCCTACCACCTGCTCCACTTTGAAGTCAGACTCCTCCCAGAAGAAACCATAATCTCTTTCCCATTGTCACTCGTCTTTGCCATGAAGCTTGGACTAGACTCCTAGTTGCCACTGGCAGTCATGAGCAGTTCAAGGGAGTTCCAGAAGGACTATGCAATGGCTTCCTCATTGGAGTGGAGTCATACAAGCTATCACACACTTTCATACCTGACAATCACCCATCTGCTACCACAGAGAAGTTCAGTGAAGAGATCGCCAAAGGGTGCATCTCCATTGGCTTTGAACCAGCATACCTTGAGTCCTTGATTGGTCCTTTCCACACATCACCACTTGCCATACTAGAACAGAAACCAGGAAAATTCAGAATAATTATCAACTATTCCTACCCACACACTCCTATCCACATCTAGCACCTCCTCAATACCAACTCTGCCTCTAGCAACATCTCAACCTTTGTTCCATGCACACCAGACCCAATCTCCATAAACCCCGAAATCTACTCCATTAATTCGTTGATCAACACTGATAGGTTTCAGTGTGCATGGGGTACATTCTCGGAATGTTGGTTACTAATTGAAAACGCACCTCCTGGAACACAAGCATCTGTCTTTGACGTTGACGCTGCCTTCTGTAACATTCCTATACACCCATCAGCTCGCAATTTTGTTGCCATGACCTTCAATGGTCTCGTATACCTAGACCAGTGCCTCAACTTCAGGAAACTTTCTCAGACTGCACATCACACAGCCACCTCCACTTGATGAATTGACAATCTTATATATTGATGCCTCCACTTCGTGGGGACTCAGTCTCATTCTGAATGGTAGATGATTAGCCTGGGAACTCAAACCCCACTGGACAGGCAATGGACGTCATATCGACTGGGCCAAAATGGTAGCCATCGAACTCACTCTTCTCACTCTCATCACATCACACACAAAGAACACTCAGATACACATCCTCTCTGATAACCAAGGTGTCATTGGCGCCCTGAAAGCCAGTTACTCCAGAGGACCCACTCAGAACGCATCACTATGGCACATCGTATCCTTGATGCAAGAGCATTCCATCTGGCTAACCATAGAATGGATACACTCAGCTGCAAACCTTGCAGACGCTCCTTCATGAGGTTCCTTCCCACTTAGAGACACCCTCCACCCATGTCCTCCCAAACTGCCTAAAGAACTTTTACCTTACCTATGTAAATCTGTAGATTTTCATGATCCACATATCACCCCATTCCTGATGGACTAATAAACTTTACAACACCTGTATCCTTTTACATGTAACAAAATGTGTGCCTTAATTAAGAAAGCTAAAACCAAATTTATTGAAGGAATAAGAATACTGAGCCGAGAAACAGTGCTATCCATTCATAATGCATCCAGCTCATTCTCTCCTTACCACCATCCTACCACAAACATTCTACCTTCAATATGCCCTGCTCCAGTTCTATCTCTCCCAAACAAACGAAGGCTCGCCCTTTCAAACACTCAACTTCACTACCTGCTTGTTTTGCTGACGAGCCCAACTTCAACACTCTCTGAAACCCCAACCTATCCAACACTGCTGCTACTGCCATTGCTGGAGCAGTCAAACCAGAAACCTGTCATTGCCAGCAGCTAGCAATAACAGAGTTTGCCATCTGAGCAAACGACATGGGTCTCGATCCAGACGAGGTCCTCCCAACACCAGAAGCAGTCTTGTGTGAGTTCACAGCCTCCTTTCTAGGATGCCTAGCTGGAGGAACCATCAAAGCGAAGCTGAGTGCTCTTAAGACCTGGCACACAACTTTAGGATTCCATTGGCAAGGTGCTGACCTCCTGCAAAAGACTCTTACAGGTGTCGACCAACAATCTTCCTCCTCACACTGACCTGAATGCCCTCCAATTACACGGGACATGATGTGTAGTTGCTATGCAGCTTGGTCTACTTCTACCTGTGGTGACCATAAGTGTGCAAACACTGGGTCCAAGTGCAGCTTATTAGGCCAACTGCGTCTTGGCAAAATCTTCCCTTGTCATTCTGACCCATGTCTTTTTGACCCCACCAAACACCCACACATACAGGATGTCATCGAGCTTCCACTGCCCACTCCTGAATCCAGACACAGTCCTCTATCCATCTTCCTCCCCAGCACAACAACCTCTGTATCCAGAGGTGACATTGCTCACATTCCCGCATACCACAGCTCTCTCAATGCTACCAAAGCCACTCATCTCCACATCTGTCACAACAATCTCTCCCCCAACGAACCACTCATTTCGCATCAGAGGCACCACCCTACTCCTCCAAGATGGGGTCGATCCCGAATATGTAAAGATGTGCAGGAGGTGGAAGTCCAGTGCCTTCACCCAGTACTGGAGAGATCTCCACACTTGCATATCCACCCACATTGACAGAGTGTATGCTCACAAACGCCTTCACCAATGCCTCAGTGCATAAATCCTCTTCATCACGACCATCTCTCCCACATGTATTTCGTTACCTTATTCCTCAACATCACACATGTCTCTACTGCACAACAACACATTAACTTTATCTTTTCATTTCGTCCTTACATTACACATACATTCTTTCCCAAAATCACAAGTCTGATGAAACATTCACTACCTCATACACACGAACTCACTTACCATCGTTACCCAAAATAAAATTGTCTTTCTTCTATCAACACACACTTTAAAAGCTCCCAAGTTACTTCTGTCTCCCTGCACAGCCTTGCTTGACCTATGGCCTCTGGATGTCAGTATGTCCTTCATATGATACGACGCGCTTCAGCTTGTCGTATCTAAATCCTTCTGGACATCCCCGACTCAGAAAATTTATTCGCAACATTGTCAGAATAAATTTTCCGCCGTCTGCCCAGTACGACAGAATGTGTTTGCAGTCTGTTTCACATGTAAGGAGCCTCAATCCGAAAAGATGAGATCCCATCAACGGATCAGACAGGCAGGCTGTGGGTTTGAGTCTGATAGGAGTCCCCTACGAGAGGAAAGGGGAAAAGTGTCTGTCAGGCGGATGCGAACGTCATAGTGAGCTCATTTTTCACGAAGGTCTCTGAAGACGCTTCACGCCTTCATCAAATTTTTCCCAGTCCTTTGTCTCCAGTTTTCGCCTTGGCCCCTGACCGCTACATATGTACTAATGGTATTGCAAATATACATTGTTTGCGGCAACACCCTTTTCATCTAAATGCCACCGTTACAATAATCATTCTCAATTTTTCTCAGTCAGGTCAACACTATGTACTCTGCGCTCTGTTCCTGCCTGTCTCAATTAAAACTCTGATTCAATTCAAGCTCCCCGTCGACACATAAGCTTTTTATCTTAATTGTCACCAACCTCTCCCTTCTTTGCTTCTTTTCTGTCCTCTACAACTCAAACTATCGTCTTGGGTGCTGCTCATGGGGCTTTCTCAGCAGGCTATCCATCAAACAGCTCTCGTTTGCGCCTTGCAGCACTTACAGTACTATCTTCCCTTCCACTATTAACAGAGGAAATTTCAGCGGGAAGTGTGTGCTCAGTTGGGTATACAGTTGGATATTACATTGGTAGTGGTGAAGCTATGCTGGCTTTGAATCTCAAGTTTTTAGTTCTGTTATCTGGCCCAGTTAAAAAGGAAAAAACGAAATAGTTTTCTACATGTACTAGTATTTATTGGGGAAAGATAAAGAAGTTCAATAACAAAATGTGTACTTTATGTTTGTAGCTACCTATGGCCTCGTACTCGCCATGCTGCGGCGCTGGCCCACACCCCTTTCAAATATATAAAACCCATGACTCAAATTCAAGAATGTTAGGATGAGTCAGTGATCTTCAGGGGAGCTAGTACAAGCCGGTCAGCAGAGAGAAAAAAAAAGGAAAGTTACAAGAGCGCCCTCAGTAGGGGCTTGGGCTTGTTGTACATAGCAGAAATCCGAAAGATAGTATGTACATAATTAGAATCAACTCGAAAAATTTATCTATACCTTCTACAATACCACTATCTTCAGTGTTGTCAACATCAATGAGCTCCATCCAGTCCTGCTATTAGCCAGACATAGATCAAGTACTGGGATGTCAGGGTTCCAGAAGGCATGCCGATGACTACTTTACACGGTGAGACGCGCACACAAACATTGATTTGATAATCAACTCACCTTTCTTTCCTTCCCACTACCCTGTCCACCTCATGCTTCACCTCACCCAACTCCAACCCCTTTGGATCTGCACTCCCTCTTCAGTCTATACTCTCAAACCCACACCTCAACTTGAAGCTCTCTACACCATCATCCAGGATAAAAACACGCACTGAGGGGACTTTTCATCAGTATTTTGACGAGTTACTGGTTTTGACTGGTTTTTGACTGGTTCCAGCCAAAACCAGTCAAAACCAGCTAACCATTTACCAGTGCACCAACCGAAAATTTTTGCAACCAGTGAAATGTGCACGATGAGTATGACAAGTGAGAACAACATCGCAAATGGCATCCAATTGTCTTGGCATCACTTAACACATCACCAACATTGTCCCTGATATTGATCAACAGCCGGTAATGATTGCCATTGTTGCTGGGGACGATGATCAGGACCTATCTGATGCTTTCCCAACACAGCACCAATGCTCCTGACATGTTGGACCTGGAGTTGTCAAAAACGCTCCTCATCCATCCTGGATTCTCTATTAAGCTTATGGTAACTATTTTTGATCTTGTAATTCACATAGAGAGTTATAAATTTGACCTGCTGAACCAGTAAGAACCAGTAACCAGTATCTTGTCAAAACACTGATGTAGCTGTGTCAGAGGTCTGTATTGACATTCTGATAATGCATGTTCAGGATCTTCAATGGCATTGCAGCCAAAGCAACAGACATGATGAACGCGTGGCACTGGTCTTCTGTGGTTATTGGCCCAGCGGAGACGTTCTGGCCAACAGGAAGTGATCCCCACAAACCACTTTTGTGAGTGCTTTCTGATGCCGGACATTTCTCACATCTGAATATATAGATCAGAGTTGCAAAAGATCTCCATCACCTCGTATACATACTTTGCTGTGATAGAACATAAGGGTCCAAGGGAGAAGAGACGACCTAAGAGGACCTTTACCTCCATTGTCTGTCTGTGTACACAGGGGAACGATTGGTGGTACGTTAGCATGTACTTGTCATGGCGTAGCTGAGTCAAAGGCCTGTATCATGGGGCATCTGGTTTTTCAAGCTACTACTCAAGCTACCTGAGCTTGAGTAGCTTGAGTGTAGCTTGAGTGTAGCTTGACTATAGCTTGAGTGTAGCTTGACTGTAGCTTGAGTATAGCTTGAGTGTAGCTTGAGGTGGCTTGATGAGTGTGGCTTGAGTATAGCTTGAGGTGGCTTGATGAGTGTGGCTTGAGTGTGGCTTGAGGTGGCTTGTGGTGGCTGAGTGTGGCTTGAGTGTGGCTTGTGGTGGCCTGAGTGTGGCTTGAGTGTGGCTTGAGGTGGCTTGAGGTGGCTGAGTGTGGCTTGAGTGTGGCTTGAGGTGGGGTGGCTGAGTGTGGCTTGAGTGTGGCTTGAGGTGGCTTGAGTGTGGCCATGAGTGTGGCTTGAGGTGGCTTGATGAGTGTGGCCATTGAGTGTGGCTTGAGTGTGGCTTGAGTGTGGCATGAGTGTGGCTTGAGTGTGGCTTGATGAGTGTGGCTTGAGTGTGGCTTGAGTGTGGCTGCTTGAGTGTGGCTTGAGTGTGGCTTTGAGTGTGGCTTGAGTGTGGCTTGAGTGTGGCTTGAGTGTGGCTTGAGTGTGGCTTGAGTGTGGCTTGAGTATAGCTTGAGTATAGCTTGAGTATAGTAGCCTGAGGGTAGCTTGACTTTCCATTTTGGGTATGACTGTCCTTATTCCAGTCTAGTCAACTTCACTACACTTCATTTTATATCAAGTTACTTGCATGGAAAGAGCATTCATTGAGCAAATGTATATTGTACATACCACATTCTTCATTGCCAATTGGTTTAGCCTCTAATGAGTTGAGTACATAAACTTTAAAATTGCAGACATAGAAATACAGTGATCTAGAGAGAACAGGCATATCCAGATTAATGAGTTTCTAGTATTCAGAGGCAATGACAATAGTTTTACAAGCCAAAAAATAGTTTAGACAAATTCAAAAGAGATTAGGACATCAAAGAGATTTCATAGGCATAGAAGTTTCTTTTGCGTCATTTTGAGACAGCTCAAGAGTAGCTGGAGCAACATTGAGGTAGTCTGAGTGTAGCTTAAGGGTAGCTTGAGTAGCTTGTGTATAGCTTGAGTGTAGCTTGAGTAGTAGCTTGTAAAACTGGTGGCCCCGTATCATGGAATGAAGGATATGTTTATAGAGATGAATTAGTCTCTCACAGCCGGATCATAACGAAGTCGAGAAGGAAATCCCAGTTCAGGATGGGGCGATCCCATGCTTGCAGCAGAGTTGCAGAAATGGATGGATGAGCAGGTGGAGATAGACGCTCTTGGGCAGATTGACTTTAGGAAATTACAATACTCATTGCCTCATCTTTCAGTAACACTATCATCGTTGTATCATCTGGAAAAGGTATACACCCGCATTATGATTATTGTGAATATATTTCTGAATACAACCTGTACCGTATGAGTAAGCTGGAGTAGGATCGTAGTAGAAAACTAGTGTCAAGTCAAAGATCGTCCGACAGAAACAGATTGAAATGAATGTCTGGCAGCAAGATTGTCACTGCAAGTACTGCAATGAATACTAGGCTGGTATAACAGCGTCTGCGACATTGCTTCCTTCGCCTGCAGTTGGAGATGGCGCTGGAGGGTCCAAGTTTGCATGTGTGCGAGCACTACTACGCATACTGGAAATAAATCAAAATCAAGATGGGCGATAACACGGATAGCTGGGGAAACTTACTTGTCCATAGCTTCCGCATCCACAGGCGGAGAGTTCCCCGTTCCAACGAGAGTCTTATGTCCGACACTCGGAACACCGTCGTTGGTAACGACGTATAAGTATGCAGGTCCCGGTGGATAGTGGGTCCCCGACGGCGGACCGGTAACCGTCAAAGTTGTTCCGTCGTCGGACAAGGTGGATTCTAGCTGAACAAATCGATGATCCATATGAACACCATGAGTGGCGAAGCCCAAGTCGATCAACGCAACTGAGACGTTGCTGGTGTTATCAGGCAGCTGCACGGAGAGTTTAAAAGTAGAACCGTAAGCAACGGTTGCTGGGAGACCGGTATAAGAGGGACGAGGTTGGGACATGTACGGAGGAGAGAAGTATTCGAATCTGTATGTCATCCACGTCAGTTAGTGAGCGTCGCAATGAACAATAAACTAGTATAATTCAGCTCACCTGTATTCAGTTGCATATTTTCTGGTCTGAACGTCATCGTTTGGATTCGAGCCCGCTGTAAGTGATAGAGAGCTTCATTACACTCGAGCGCAAATGAACGAGTCGAAGCACTTACCAACCAAGATATCACCATTAGGGGTCAAAGTGGCCGTAGAGTGATAAATCCGTGCAATATTCGATGAAATACCAGTGGCAGAGAAACGTTTTCCAGGAGCAGCATTGGGATCGTAGAGAACTGGGCTGAATGCTGGATTGTCGGCGTTGCTAGATCCAACCTGATCTCCGACCTGTTCACCCAGATAATAGTGTCCAGATGTAGAATCAGGAAAGGAAATAAAAGGACATTTAGACGTACATTTCCGTACCCCGCAACGCCTGTCTTCGCCCCATTGATGATCAATACTCTTCCGTCTGGTAAGAGAATAAGCTCTGGGATGATTCGAGCCTGTGGCATGGTCTCAACACTCCACCCAGCGTTGATTCCAGCCTCGTTGAGAACCATCCTCGAGCATTGATCAGAAGCAGGAGTCTGGGAAGATAATGTAGAGGGATCCACTTGATCGGAGACAGTTGAACCTCCACAGATCATGACTTCCGGAGTGTAGTTGTTGTCAGGTTTGAGGGGTAAAAGAACAGCTCCGGCTGAATACGGCGAACTAGGCACATAGATGTGATTAGTTGGACAAACGTTCAACCTAGTTTTGCAGGTAGACAGACGTACCTAATTCGGACACCATTGGGGATGTTAGGAAGACGTGTCTCAGTGTTCGTTTTCCAGTTGAGCAACATGGCTTGTTGATTTGCTGCGACGAAGATGTTGCCATCTGGAAGCAGCATCATAATAGGGAAATGGTTGGCATTGAGAGTGTCTTTGAGGAATTGACTCGGTATTCGCTCGCCGTTAAATCCTTGAAATTAAGCAGCATTCAAGCTAAGTAAGCAGGCTAGTAGCAAGGGTGAACGTAGCATACCATTGATGTTCTTTGGCGGAAAGAATTCGTAGGTTGGATTGTTTTGAGCAGCTCCATTCTGGAAACTGGAAGCATATAGTTCGCAAGGAAGGTCATTGGCAAGGTACGCAGAACACTTACCCTCCGACAGTTGACCCACCATAGATCAGGACGGATCCATCGTCGATTCGAACCTAGAGCCGGCGGAATGAACGTGAGGAGCCGAGAGGTTGTCATGGAAGAGACTCACCGAGGAAGGATACCACCTGTTCGATGTCAGATGAAGATTATTGGGATCCTCGAAGATATCACAGCTTCCATCAGTGCAAGGAGTAAATAAACGAATAGCTTGAATTCCATTCCTGCCTGATAATCGTAAATGTAAGTATCTTCGACTCGGCATAAGAGGAGTAAGTATAAAACTGACCTGTATTCAGAACGATAGGATTCCCTCCGGAGCTGACAAGAGTACCATTCCCCAAGAAACTACCTGTCGCGCACCAGGTGTTGCTCAATGGGTTCAAAGGTCGCACTTTATTTGAATTCAAATTGAGCTCGGAAGCCCATGCGACGTGACCAGCGACGGTGAGCGGGTTGTGTTCACTTGAAGATAGTGGTCGGGGAACGATGGTAAGCTTGAAGGTAACTTAAGCAACGGTATAATGCACGTACACTTTATCCAGAATAATGACAGTCGATTCTGAGGTCACTGCAAGTTGCATAGCGCTGACGCCAGTAGTTCCTGGTTGTGTCAAACCCCAAGGACCAGAGACGAATGCTCTCGGTTTGAGGCGGACGGGAGGCACTGCAGGGACGCTAACAGCGAGAGTACCTGTTCCATAGAGGAGCAACAATGACAAGGCTGATAGGGGGCAAAGCATTGACTTGAAAAAGGAAGAATGAGTGCTTTAAACGATTTGACGCAAGAAGAGAACGGCAAGCGTCTGTCTCGGATATTGGATAATAGATGGGAAAGAGCGTACGGGGACTCCTGGTCTTAATGTCTGAAACGAAACTGCTTAAATACGTCGTGTGCCTCCTACAGCGACAAATTGTCATCATGAGGTCGACACCGTGATTGCAAAAGCTGTCCAAGCCAGACGGCCCAGGTATTCGTGTTTTCGTCACCCTGTCTGCTTCATGTTACGCCTCTCTGATCTATCGTACTTTCGAACCAGACAGCGTGAGTCCTTTGTAGAAACTGAATAAAAAAGATCCCGCAATCTGTGCTAAAAATTGTATCCCAGTATGCAGATCAACCGAGGGCTGCAATTTACAGACCTCCGATTGTATACGAACAAACTTGAAACCACCTACCGGCTTTCATTTGCAACTGACTGAAAATTTTTAAAGGGAACGATATATCTGTGGAAGCACAAACCTGACGAGGGGGTTGCATTTCTTCGAGGTTGGTCAGTTTCTTCCTGTAATGAAAAGCAATTAAAGCAAACGTCCATCGTGAAAAAGAGAAAACTAGAAATAAATGTCAGAACGCAAATGCTGTCATACCAGGAACGACATTTCGGTGATTCCATGAATCATCTCCCTGTCGTTCGGACTTGACAAGTTCCTTAATTTACGAACTCTGAAAGCATGACGCCATAGAAAATACGCCACGGAATCTCATTCCTGATTATATGTATCATTCCAGCTTGTGAGCGCAAAAATGCAACACGGCGATAGCACAATTTAAAACAGCACTCGACGATAACGAAATGGCTCCACAAATCTCTGATCCAATCACCCGCCGTGGCACTACCGTCACAACACTGACATGCTCGATTTCGCTGGTCGGAGGCTTAGTGCATGCCGTGTCGGATTATACAGCAGCTACACCCGGCATGTTCGTAAAGATCGGGTATCAGAAATCTGCGGGTACCCCATGCGGGTACACAGCGGGTACATGCGGGTGATCCGGGTGATCCGGGTACCCATTACCCTTTGCTTATCATGTAGAATCTTAGTTGATTAAGCCTTCTAATTGCTCTTTTTATTGTGTAGATAGTCCTTTCAAAATGCAGAGTCTGTTGTGTAGCAATTTCACAAAGAACAGAACGCCCTGTCGGTATTGAGGTAAAATCATTCATACAAAAATGATGGGATTTACGTGGTATATGCAAGACTCAGCATCACCTATCATTGACACTTTCTGACCCACTCTGCACTTACTTTTGCCCTTCTCTGCAAATGGGACTGCTTGTAAGTATGAGTATCCAACGTTACATAGCCTTAGTTGCATAGAATATTCTTTTTGTAGAAATGGCTTGGTAAAAGCATCATACGGCCCGCTGTTGATGCTACTTTAGCAGGCAGGTTAGTGTACCAGCATGAAAGGCAGTTCAGTCACAAATCACAGCCAAAAAATCTAAGGCCAGATTTGACATTTTCTATTTATTTTTTTTTTTGGATTTCTTCTGGATTTTTTTTGGTCAGAGAGACTGAGCTTTCATTCATGCCAGGACAGTAGTATGTATGTGCAAATAGCCGTTCATTCTCTTCAACGGACTCTCATACAACATCAAGGCAAGAAACATAGTACCCGCATAGGCGGTATAGGGAAATCTGCGGGTACCCCATGCGGGTCTGCGGGTGGGCTGCGGGTACCATTAAATATTTGAGTTCAGCATTATATGGCATACATACGAGCATTTGTAACATAGTAGAGAGACATAAAAGTGAATATAGAGCTTGTAGATAGACTTCAACGAAGTGTAGTGAAACTCAAATGTACATGGATAAGCACAGCCACTCACTCCCATCTGCAGTAGTCTCATTCCTAACTCGAGTATTTCTCTACAAAGCAGCCTAGATATTTTTGCCAAAAGCTTATTGCATGCACTAGAGACAATTTCCATTCTCTGCATGCCAATATTCTATGAATTATGTACCCAAATTACCCTTAGACTTGAAATGAAGCCTGCATCAATAAAACTCTTCATGGTTCGCAGTGTAAATGCAACATACTCATTCTAATACATCACTGAGTCAATGTTTCAAGTGTTCAATAAAGTAATTTGTTCATCCAATTCTAGAAAAGTCAAGATCAATGTGAATTCAGCCCAAGGTTTACTAGAATTTATGATAGAAATTTACTTCTACACATTGAGCATGTCAAGGTACTGGCTATTAGTACAGAAGCTACAACATTCCTTGTTTTCAAACTGTTAGATGTTGTGTGGATGTTAGTAATGCTCACGAATGGTACCCGCATGGTACCCGCAGTGGCTGTGCACATGCGGGTACCCATGCGGGTACCATGCGGGTACCTATGCGGGTACTATGTTTCTTGCCTTGATGTTGTATGAGAGTCCGTTGAAGAGAATGAACGGCTATTTGCACATACATACTACTGTCCTGGCATGAATGAAAGCTCAGTCTCTCTGACCAAAAAAAATCCAGAAGAAATCCAAAAAAAAATAAATAGAAAATGTCAAATCTGGTGTTAGATTTTTTGGCTGTAATTTGTGACTGAACTGCCTTTCATGCTGGTACACTAACCTGCCTGCTAAAGTAGCATCAACAGCGGGCCGTATGATGCTTTTACCAAGCCATTTCTACAAAAAGAATATTCTATGCAACTAAGGCTATGTAACGTTGGATACTCATACTTACAAGCAGTCCCATTTGCAGAGAAGGGCAAAAGTAAGTGCAGAGTGGGTCAGAAAGTGTCAATGATAGGTGATGCTGAGTCTTGCATATACCACATAAATCCCATCATTTTTGTATGAATGATTTTACCTCAATACCGACAGCGCTTTCTGTTCTTTGTGAAATTGCTACACAACAGACTCTGCATTTTGAAAGGACTATCTACACAATAAAAAGAGCAATTAGAAGGCTTAATCAACTAAGATTCTACATGATAAGCAAAGGGTAATGGGTACCCGCATCACCCGCATGTACCCGCTGTGTACCCGCATGGGGTACCCGCAGATTTCTGATACCCGCCGCATAGGTACCCGCATGGTACCCGCATGGGTACCCGCATGTGCACAGCCACTGCGGGTACCATGCGGGTACCATTCGTGAGCATTACTAACATCCACACAACATCTAACAGTTTGAAAACAAGGAATGCTGTAGCTTCTGTACTAATAGCCAGTACCTTGACATGCTCAATGTGTAGAAGTAAATTTCTATCATAAATTCTAGTAAACCTTGGGCTGAATTCACATTGATCTTGACTTTTCTAGAATTGGATGAACAAATTACTTTATTGAACACTTGAAACATTGACTCAGTGATGTATTAGAATGAGTATGTTGCATTTACACTGCGAACCACGAAGAGTTTTATTGATGCAGGCTTCATTTCAAGTCTAAGGGTAATTTGGGTACATAATTCATAGAATATTGGCATGCAGAGAATGGAAATAGTCTCTAGTGCATGCAATAAGCTTTTGGCAAAAATATCTAGGCTGCTTTGTAGAGAAATACTCGAGTTAGGAATGAGACTACTGCAGATGGGAGTGAGTGGCTGTGCTTATCCATGTACATTTGAGTTTCACTACACTTCGTTGAAGTCTATCTACAAGCTCTATATTCACTTTTATGTCTCTCTACTATGTTACAAATGCTCGTATGTATGCCATATAATGCTGAACTCAAATATTTAATGGTACCCGCAGCCCACCCGCAGACCCGCATGGGGTACCCGCAGATTTCCCTATACCGCGTAAAGATGCATATCTATCTATCTCAGCTATCCAGGGTTAGGGCTAGGGCCAGAGTTATAAAATGTGCCACAGACTTTTGCGAGGAATCTCATGCCTGAAGATATGTATTCAGCTTGTGAGCGCAAAAATGGAACACAGGAATACTCAGCTAGGAATGATACTTGAAGCTCCGAATTGGATTTCATCCGATACCCGTCATGAAGAATTCGAGCTATCGGTCCACAACTACAGGAAGCTTTGCATATCCCAGATCAGTCACTGCTATCGCAGTAGACGCGTACATATACAACGGCATCATAGACGGCTGACCGCATGGGAATCCTAAGTCCTTCAGTACATAGTTTCAACGTGAAACGAATAGAGCAGCGGATGGATCATGGAAACATGGGTGCATCTCGGGAACCAGAATAACTGTAACATGACAGAAATCAGATAGACTGAGAGTAATGATTGAAAGATTCACTGCTTTGACATTTCCATATTAGTTCCCGAGACTAACCGGGAGGTTTAGTGGCGTACTAGTATGTAGAGACTTGCTACGCATCATTAAGAGCGGTGATAACGACTAGTGAAGGGAACCTGTTCAGGTACGTTGTGACCACTTATCGACTTTGTAAATGCAGTTGAATAATTAATATGTGAATATGGGCCACTGCACTTTTAATCCGTTTGGGAACCGTAAGTATTGTGCTTTTGCGACCTTGAGAGAGAGAGCTTGATTCGGTTAAAGAGTCAGATTTCAATATTCCATTGGAGAACGCCACAACATATCTGACTACAAATGTAGTATATATCTTTTTTATTCACAGATTCAACATATATGATTTGACTACTATCGTAGGTGGGGGGACGACTATGCTGTCAAAGTATTGCAACTGAACAACCTTGGAAATGCTTTGCTCATGAATGAGATTGAAACAAAATATGCCTGTGGATGGATATATTCATAGATTCGAGAATACAGGAAGTGTATGCTAGCAGATTTCGATGATGTGTACAGAGTGCCAAATCCAATAATAGTGGGAGAGGATATTTAAGGGGGAAGGAGGAAGGATGCACCTGGGCAAGGAGCGAGCAAGGAGAGGGGGGAGGGGGGAAGGAGGAGAATGAAAAATGTAGAAATGGGGAAGAGGTGTAGGGGGATGTTATTTCTATTTTGTGATATCTTGGAAATAGATAAATCGAACATAATTCACCAAAAAACACCCTCCCCCCTTCCCCACCAACGCCCCCCCCCCAAATACCAGTATTGTACCCTTGAATAGCTACCTTCCAATATGAACACATGGAATACTCTTGGACAATTAGATTCCCTTCAATATTAAATACCCCCCCCATCTCTCAAGAATACGGCCTATGCTCCACCCTCTTCACCCCCACACAAAATTGAGGCTTCATCATAGCTGATTCCTGAGCCCGCATCCAGTTGATGAAAGGAAAGGATAATATAATATAATAGTCAAGAACTTGAAAGGTAGAAGGAATCAACAAATAGAGAAATGAGAATATATATCATATTATGAGGAAGGAAGGACGTGAATGGACATGCCACATTGCAGAGGTGCTGTCTATATGGAGATGAGGGATGAAGGAGGGTAAGTAGAGCTCGACGAGCGAAACAACGATGAAGGGGGACCGGGGAGGGGGGGATTGTACAGGTGAGGGAGAGGGGAATGAATAACAATGAGAAGGGAGAGTAGTAACAATTGTAAAAGGAGGTAAATTGTAGAGACATGGGGTGAGATATAACAACGAAGCTTGAAGCGGTAGATCTAGAGGAGGGTGGAGTGACGATGTGAAGTGGAAAACGAGGGGGAAGGATATAGCTCAAGGGGGAAATGACAAGGAAATATGTACTGGGGGGGAAAACATAACGACTGAAGGGGAAAAGCTTAGCGATGAAGGGGGAGATATAAAGAATGTGGAGATATGATGCAAACAGGTCAGAAAACATGTCAGCCCAAGAAGAGCAATACAAAGATGTTGTAGTCAGATAACCACGTAGCGGTAATGATAATATAGGCGTTGGAAGTATGGAAGAGACATAGAAAAGTAGAAAATATAACGGCTCATCAGGAACGTATGACAGAGATTGAGGACAAAGGTTGGACTAAGGAGGAGACAACGAACATGTCATGAGAATGAGAACGAGAACGAGAAAGACAATGTACAACCCGAAAGAAACAACTGAGGAGGAAATGGTAACGGCAAAAGAAAAGAAAAAGTTGGCAGTAGGACGCGCCTGAAGAGGGGATATGAAGATGACGAGGGAGATGAGGTCGGTGTCACTGGATTTGAGGTCAGGGCGACAGAGAAGGTATTAAGAAAGTGCAACTTCATGAGATGTGAGTTAAATAATCATCGAAATCTTGATGAGAGAGCTTCCCTCTGCCAAATTTCTCGGCTCAGTCAACGCCTCCATAACAACATGTTCACCTTCCAGCTCATCCACAGATTCGGCGATATCACGAGGGAGAATGAAACGAGTTTTTCCAGTCCCGACGCCTTGAAGGTCACACATACCTCATTCTTCAACTCGACCCTTCATTGAACAACGGCGTGATGTCCCCACATCTCCCAACATCTGCCTCCCCCTGCCTCATCCCCCCACCGCTTTCTGCTCTCCCTTACCCCCTCTCCCGTGTTCCCAACCCGTGTTCCGTTAGAGTTCGTGTCGACTTCAATATCTGTTCGGTCGTCCTTCCAGTCCCTATGTGGTTCATGTCCGTGATAGCCTCGTTCTGACTCGTTTACCACGAGAGCAGGTTTGATTTGCCTTGGTTTTCCCGGTCTAGACTCTAGACCCAGGACTTGGAATTGAAGCCTCCACCTCTCGCGCGTGTGTACCAGGTTTTTGGGTAGTGATGCAGCATCATCTCGGAGTCATCAGCGTTGACAGCTACCAGGCCAGTCATGACATGACGTCAATCAAATACACCAAAACCGGCGTTCTCAAATCTCGACATTGCGATGTGGAATATTCCTCAATGGTCGACTTTTACGGTATCCCCACACTCATGCGCGTGTCTGTACCAAACTTGTTTATTTGTAGTTGGCATCCCCGAGCCTTGAGGGAGACAATGCCTGTCAGTCAATTTGGGGGCTGAAGCTGCGTGAGTCGGAGGAGTCAAGCAATGTAGGCGTGGGTTGCGGGCGTGTAGGTACTTTGGCGGGTTGGAAGCCAATGTTGGGCTTTCGGCATCGTGCTATCTCAACTGCAGCCCTGGCTTAGTTGTCTCTGTACTTGACAGTCTGTCTCTGAGTCTCTGCCTCACTTCTCTCATTTCCCATTTGAGTCTGACTCTCTGCTTCAACTTTAAGTTCAGATGCCACCCCTCTTGAACTGGCGCAAACCTGTCTGATAGATTGAGAAACTGACATGTTTGTGTATTTGGATTTTCTGGAAGATACAATTAGAATGATGGGGAGTGGGTATAGGGCCTGTTGGAATTCTATATCATTTACTACAGCATTTGATACATCTTTATTACAGCTTTCTAGCTATGCATACCTGTGTAGTTATCTAACATATTCAGTAGTACACAGTATATAAGCTTGTAAAAGTAGATACTATCATAAAGCAATTACAGCAAGCTGCAAGCGCAATACACACAGATATCAGCTCCATATTATGTGGTCTATCACTCTACTATGAATTACTTTATAGTAATTCCTATAAGGCCTTCAATTGGGATTAGAGTCGGTGCATGTCAGTAAGGAATGCTTCAAATAAATGGAAAATAATGAATGGGCAACAAGGGATGTACCACTAGATACGGCATCCAAGTAGCAAAAGCCTGAAATGCTAACGATTCACGAAACGACACAAGATGATGTCAACGAAATGTTAACCACATCATTGAAAGAACACCAAGGTCAGCCAAAAAAGTCTGACCCGGTCCGGGTAAGGCGGAATTTATTACTCTGGTATTTACTCGTCAACGTCGCTCACAACGATGAGCTCAACACCCGCACTCTTTTGCGCATGTACCTCCTTGCTGAGTCAGCACACAGTGCTCTCAAGTTTACCCATACCATCGGGCCGTGTCACCGCTGCAGCTCAACACCTCTCTGACGTCTCATCAAAGCGGCCAGTTAACCTGCTTGCCTGTGATGTAGAGCGTCCCTCACCTCGTCCGTCTTGTACTATCTTATGAACGCTTTGTGGGCCACCGCTTCGCGTGGCAATAACGAGGCCGCTAATTGATTGGAGCTTCATCGGTGCGAAGATGCCTGACGGTAAGCGCCGGTATCGGCTTCGGGTGAAAAAAGACCGGATGCCGAGGTATCCAAATTGCATAGCCACACGCGGAAACGTCAGATTATAAGAACGAGACCCTAAAGGGCCTCGTAATTGAAAAGGTGTGCAAATGTTGCGGGTAATGCCAAGGCAATGCAAGAACGAGCGAAGAGAGGCGAAGACTACGAAGTACATAACTTTGCGAGTGGTGAGAATTGGAGCATTCAAATGAATTTCGATATCGGACTATTCTTCTCCTCTTCGTCCACCTAGACATACCATGATCCATGCAACCCGCCCCTGAGTGCTGAGCGCTGAGCGCTTGCCGATTTTTTTGCAGGGTATACAAATCACACATGCGCATAAAGCTGGAGAGAGAGAAAGAGATGGATGGAGACACTAGTAGGCTTTCGAGGGCAAACGAAAGTGTCGAGATAATGATGCGCGCATGGACGTAAGGGAGAGCCGGGTCGAATATCCGGCACATCGGGTAGGGGGGAGGGGTAGGTCTGCCAAAAGGTATTCTGACGACCTCCAAGTGAGCGTCTAGGAAGACACTGTGGAGGCGCTGATCGACCTCGACGGACGTCGACGAACGTCAGTTAAAGTTTTAAAGGTGTTCGGTAGCTACACTGTACGCACAAATGGCGTAGAGTAACAAAGATTTGACAAAGATTTTACAACCCATTTTTGACTCACCTACACATCAACCCCAGTGAAAATCCGCTGTGCGCTGGTCTGTGCTGGTCTGCGCAAATCAACGAAATCAGCGCTCATCTGCGCCTGCTGGCCAATGTGCTCACGCAAGCGCACATATGTGTACGTCTGTGGTGGTCTGCGCAAATTTATCGAGGATCTGCGTAGATATGCATTCGTCATAATAATATCACCCACTTTATTAGTATATATTCAACTGCTCAATGAAATCGTATTATTTGCAACAGCTACTACATACATAAGAAAAAGGCCATCATAATGAACAGACCTGTGAAATTTCCAGCACGCATCCAGGGCCTGTGTAAAAAAGCTCATCACTCCTTTCGAGGGATTACTTGTGCAAAAAAAAGACAGAAACTCTGGAAGTCCATCCAACCTGCAAGGAAAACCAGCAAAAATGACCGAAAAAGGGTTAACCTGTGAAAAAAATACCAATTTGGATTTTTTGGACAGTATTACTGCCATACCACTCAATCGGCTGTACGGTAAACACCGACAACTATACAGTTAACGTCATCAACGCGCGTTTCTTTCTCCTAAACATCCCTTTCGTTAGCCGTCGCTTATGAAGAAAATAGGCAAACATGGTGGTACCGCCAACAACGCAACCCAGCAACACACACACGTTGTTGGCAGCATCGCCGGCAATCAAATTCGAATGAAACTGGATAGGTACATGGTAATTACACGATGTAGATGAAATCTAAATGGGGTGAAATCAGCAATGATGAACGATATTGACAGGGTACGGACTTTGCATGAGTGCTTCCTTCCATTATGAAAGAAATGATGCCAGGGTCAAAAACCTGACTCCTATTCTGGCGTATCTGCACTGTGCCTTAGGGTCTTTGCTAAACCCATCCAAACGCCGCCAGGGTGCTTTTCTACCAACCAGCAGGGAACGAGTCTTAGGCATCACGGTGCTCAAAATTTGTAAAGATTCGGTGAAATTTGCAGAAAGCTGCCTATGGGCCTAGTCGGATAAATTTCCGAGTTGACGAGCAAAGCGCTGAGGTACATAGAGGACTGTGCTATTTCAATCAATCCGCGAGTCAGACATCACAGTCCCCAATATTTCGAATTTTTTTGAGCTGTCCGCAGAAATCCATTCGCGAAAGGGACAACTGAACGGTCATCCAAAGTCTCCCAAAAACAACTAGAAACGGATCAAAAATTCGTGAAATTCGCAGGTCACTCAGCCAGAATCACGAAAATAATGTTCACAAGATAGGCCACAGTCACACACCCCTCGCAAATTGATTGAAATGGTACAGAGGTCGAGGACACTTGCATTAATTTATTCTTGGCACTGAAAAGTTCCTGAGTACTAGAGACCCTCCTCATCCATGTTTGCAGATTCTTCGCTGGGATTAAAGATGACTTTGTGCTGACATTGTAATGGTATCAACGGCACCTCGGAATTGTATATGCCCCTATCATAATACATGGAATGAATGAATAAAATTACAACTTCAAACTCCAGTGACTTACCTGCGTTGAATTCAAAACGGGTTTGTGACTGTCATGAATATCGCGCAGCAAAATCCTCCAGTTCAATCTAATATTAAATCAAGCCAAGAAAAAATTCAGATGTAGTGTACATTAACTCGATCAAAAACTGGAACGCACGAGGCAAAGAGAGCATTTGAATACACTATAGAATACATTAGAAGTTGAAACATCAATCAGTGTCCGTGGCGCCACTTACATTTTGCGGTTTGAAAATGAAAGAAAAGAAAAAGCACTAAATGCGAGTATTTAATAAATCAATTCAAGCCATAATTTGATACCGAGTACTTACAGTTTGTATTCACTGTCACTACCTGACCAAGCAAAGATGAGCCTCCCACCCTATTAATTTCAGCGAAGAAGGCTTGCTAACTAAAGCCACTTCTACTATGCCACATAGACTAAGAGCACAATATTAGAAATATCCACGTGCTAGCAAAGGATATTCAGCATACCTAATGATTAAACCAGTTTCTAAAAGAGCAAGAAACTGAAGATAAGTATCTCCGATACAAACTAAATAGAGGAATAGGCAAACCAATTGTCCAGTAGGTGAGCTTGTCAATAATGCGTTGAGTACTGTGAATGAATCATAAGAATAAAAGTGTGGTGCATAATAACAGTAGCCTACTCGGAGTGAGGCGTCCATCCCTTTTTCAAACAGATGATAAGGGCAGCAGTGTTTGCTATGTCAACTATGGCACCACTTGCCATTGCCACTGTTAACAGCCACCGAAAGTGAATGATATATGCCGAGAATTTGAATGAACGGGTTGTTACTGCACAGGCAATACCCAGTGCTAGTCTCAGAACCAGAGCAGGAATGCAAATAGCAAAGTAGCATTGGCCTAGACTTTGCTTGGAAGAGAGGATATATACTCTGTGGGCAAAAAATCCCTTTTTGAGGAAAATATTTTGGATTAGTAGTTAGATCAGTATAATTGGTTTGATCATTAAGTAAATGAATAGAATTTCTAATGGAAAACCGAAAAATTGAAAAACTCACCTGGACACAACAAACAACAATGTTTGCAATAGGGACAGCAAGGCCAATAGTCCAATGAATACTGTCAACTGTTCCAAGTTCTGCAAAACCCTTGATTGTTTTAAGATATAAACCAGCCCAGAGCAAGCTACTGTGAAATGTTTCAAGAAGGCTAGGAGCAAGTAGAACAGGTTCAATAATATGAGTAAGAATCCCGAATAAGTGCAAGAAACTTACAGAACAAAAACAACCTAATAAGAACGGCAATTTATAATTAGTGAAAATTTCACCAGATTGATTGGATGATTTGCAACAGATGAGATAATTGGAAGGAGAGATTGAAACAAATACTCCACTTACTATCATTTTAACAACAGGATGGTCTTTAAATTGAGATTGGAAGTAATAGACGCCTTGGACCAAGACTGATCCGTAAAGGAGGGTAGAGAACAAGACTCCCAATTCAAAGGCACCTAGTGTGGGGCCAAGGTTCAAAGGAGCAGTAGTTTCGCTGGCCATAGCAAGGGAGCAATGAATCATATCAACAATGTCCACAGGAGCTGGACACCTTATAAACGTCTGGCTTCTCTACCACGATGCTGCTTTAAGGGATGGCTATGCACAATTGAACCATATGATTGAAATCGTGATGCACTCCAAAGATGTCTGACCAATTTTATGCTCTGTTCTGCAATCAGATAGGATGACTGAGGGAGATAATCGCATGCGGCAAGGGTCGAAGCTTCTGAGAATTCAGATTATATCAGCAGTGTCTCTGGCTTCCCAACCACATTGTAGGTACAAATGTAACTAAACGGAGCGAAAGATGTAAGGAACGTAAATCTCAATTAGGAATAGGGTTAGGAAGACAGGTACAGCTGAAAGAACCATATGAACGCGAGTGTAAGGTGCCAGACTAGAAGATTGTTAAAGCCCTTCTAACCCTCCTTCCCAAATGTCGGTACATCGATAGGGGAATCAGTAAAAGAAGAACTGAGAACAAGACGGTAATTGTGCGCGCGGAGTAAAAGGGCAGAGAAGAGTATATCATAAAAGCGAAAAGTAAATGAATAAAGAAATCTATGGTCCGGACATGTAGCCTTATCACAATAGGCGAGGAAAGACGTCATTCGATGTGAAAGAGTGAGTGACGATGAAGACAAACCCCACTGAAGATGGCAAGACTCACAAAAATGAAAGAATTATCACCTCCCCAGTTCACAACTTGGATACTTTGGAGAGGTCGTCTTTCCCCTGTTCCCCCTGTCCTCCTGCACCTTTTCCGGGCCTAACTAACTACCTGTCATATTCGTCTCCATTATCACCGTTCATCATCACCTCCCTCTTCCTTAATCGCTTTTTCAGACTTGCGATATCATGATTCCTCTACTTTTCAACTGGCGAAACGAGGCGAGATGGGGCAGAAGCCGTCTGAAAGAGTAAGAAGATATGAAGACATCTTTGTGAGACTAAAGCCTACGCTGCGTCATGAGCAGGTGTAGACGAGAACGACGACTATTGTGGGTGTGATGCAGGCATGGTACAGGGATTCAAAAGTATACCCCAACACGAGCCATCAATCTATGCTATCAGGAAGGATGTTGAATAAAAGGAGAAATTCACGAGACATTGACTGAGAACATCGATTGAGTCATATGGCCAGCGAAGATAGGAAGTCATGAGGATAAGTCGGGAATTTCGGAGAGGGAGACGGTAGATAGTGATTTCAGAGCATGATGATGAACTGCATTGAATACCTGATGAGAGCTATGAGGTGCTCGGAGGAGGTAACTATGATAGTCCTGGCCAGAGTGAACTTCAATGTTCAATGGGCTTTCCAACACCATGACTCCAAGGGAACTCGATTTCGAAGGATGAGTAAATGTAGAGAGGGGATTAGGATTGTAGACAGATCGATACTGGATGAGAGCATTGACGATGTTGATGTGGACATTGACTTTGTGTATATGGGTGGTTGGGATGGTGTGTGAAGGGACAAGCATGTATATGGTATGGAGTTGTCACAGTTAGGACCAGCTAGTGCTGCTGTGAGGCAAGGCAGAGCTGAAGTGAGCTGACAGATTTGAACAGCTCACTCTGGTTCATGTGAGTCGAGTCCTAAAAAGCACCCGGGTTATCAACAGACTGCTAACACATCATTTCAGTGATCACTGTTACTGTCTAGGAGAGACTATTGGATAGGCTACTGTAAGGGGACAGTTTCCTTTTTCCTTCCCTTCTCCTTTAGGACTTGTTTGTTCTTGTTTTATCTGGACTTCATTGACTTGTTTATCCCTGTTGCATTGTTTCATCATCCATCATTTCATCGTTCATCATTTGATCTCTCATCATTCCACCTTTCTATTACTTCGTTTTAACTGTACAGTTTTGTAGATCTTTTCCCAGGCCTTCATACAAGTATATATACCCCTTCCTTGCAGGTGAGTATCCTTGAGTTTTTCTCTTTGGATCTCCTCCTGCAGGTGCATAGTATGTTAGTCTTGTATCTTCTAGTCCTGATTTATATATCTTTGGATCTCCTCCTGCAGTTGTTGAGTGAGTGCCTCACATGTCAGGAGTTGCCCTTACAGTAGAAAAACTCCTTGTCAAGTGGACTAGTCATCTTTGGCAACCATTTCTTTCCGAGCTCCAGATACCAGTGAGAGTGACTCTGATAGCACTCACACTGCTCTTGCTCCTCCTACAGTTCCCCAAGACTCCTCCTCCACTCCTCAGTTCTCTCCACCCTCTGTTTCTTCTGCCTCATTACCTGGGTCCCCTACAATGTCTGAAGCTTTCGACGCTTGTCTCACCCATCTAGAGCAGGCTTCTCAGAGTTGGAGCGAGCAACTCACTGCCCTCCAAGGCTGAAATCCCCCTCCACCTCCACCTCCTCAACTCCCATTACAACATCCCACTCGACCTCCATCCTCTGCTTTGTCTTCTACTCCTCCTTCTCATCACTCTTCTGGAGCTTCACATGCTAAGGCATCCCCACCTGGCATCTTTGATGGTCAATGTGCTAATGGCTGAGTCTGGTGGACCAGTGCGATCATTTATGCTAGCACTGTTTGTTTTGAAGACGATGTTGCCAAGATTATGTGGGCACTGTCCTATTTCCAGACAGGTCATGCTGCCACCTACTGTCAAAGCCTCATCGACCATGGACACCTCTATGGCTCCTCCCACTTTGATACCTGGCGAGAATTCAAAACTGAGCTCATCAAGGAGTTCACGCCAGAAGATGAATGCACTCAGGCTAGTCTTACCCTAGAGGGTGTCTCCTACTTTCAGGGCACAGCTTCTGTTGACGAATACATCAACAACTTCCATGCTCTCATCACCATGGCTGGCCTTAACGTTGAACCCATCCTCTACTCCATGAACCCTACTGCACCTACAATCAAGGCCCGACTTGAGGACGCAAAACATGTTGGTCAGACAGTGGTCCTCAAATTCTGACGTGGACTGCAGCCTGCTTTAGAAAGGAAGGTTGCAGAGGCAGAGGCTCATCCACAGGAATGGGACATCATGGCTTGGTATTCCCTGGCCAAGAGGTTTGATAAGCATGAATGGGAAGATGTGATCTTCCGTGGTGCTCAGAGAAGTGTGCACCCTGGTCCACCCAAGCCTACTTTCCCCTCTCGTGCTCAACCTCAGGGTCGTTCCCTTTTCCCAATCCAGTTCCCTACCCCTGCTGCTGCCCCTGTTCCTGCCCCCAAGCTCCCCTTCCCCAAGACACTTCGAGGCAGAGGTTCCTAGTCCACTGCACCTGTTACACATGTGGCAAAACCAGTCACTTCTCTGCAGCGTGTCCAGACTGCCAACATGAACATGTTCATGTCATGGATATGTCTGTTGATAACTGGCAGGAGATCGCAGAAGCATATGCAGCTTTCCAGGATTTCCAAGCTGCCCTGATGAACGAGCCTGCTCAGGAGGATTTTGCCAAGGACCAGGAGTGATGGACACACACTCATCATCAGGAAAACCACCCAAAAGTAATGAAGTGAGAACGTAGAGATAATTCTTGTAATCTATGAGATCAGGTAATTACTGAGTCAATATTGTAGTTAGTAAACCATTACTGACACTTATAATTGCACAATAAAGATATCTTAGCATTCTCGAGGCAATAGTGAGTTTTCTATCTAGTGACAATTTATTACTAGTTGAAGTTACAGTATGTATGGAGATCCCTGAAAGGATTCACAAAGAACATTGAACACTGATCCAGCACGTTCTCGCAAGTCCAGGTTGTTGGGACATTGCCTCCCCATTTCGGAAACAGGTGTGTGCTTTGCTTGATAGTCTCCAGTGGTACAACTGAAGCTTTAGGCGTGCCATCACTGAGTACATCACGCTTGACACGATATAGCCCTGAAGATGTGTCGGGAAATTGAGAAAAGCTTGAGAACCATTCAACATAAGCTAAGTGAGACGGCGGTGCGGTCGTTGCCGCTGGTGGAAATAGCTTGTCAATTCCCTGTCGTGGCAATGCAAATATGACCCTGACACGTCCGATGCATAAGCCTATCATATATTAGAGAGAAATCTGGGTATATTATTCACAAAGTCACTCACCGTCTAAAAATCCATTGTTCAGGTTGTTAGCTTTTTTCTGAATGAGTGCTGTGTCAAACTGCATGCTTTGAACAACTTGATTACGGTGATTTGTCTTTCTTGGGAGCGCCTTCAAGACATCCAGTGTAGTGTCGCCGTACAAATCGGGGTTCACAAACTTGATCTGATGCCAAACAGGGACACTGTTGAATGGGAGAGCGATGAATTGAGCCATTTCCTCTTGTTCGCGTGGTGAAAGATCCGGATGTGTCCATTGCACGATAAATCTGGT
Organism: Tetrapyrgos nigripes; assembly: GCA_013368315.1. Classification (NCBI taxonomy): domain Eukaryota; kingdom Fungi; phylum Basidiomycota; class Agaricomycetes; order Agaricales; family Campanellaceae; genus Tetrapyrgos; species Tetrapyrgos nigripes. The sequence goes on from JAACJM010000154.1 coordinate 50,436, forward strand.
GAGAGCCGGAAGGAACTTTGTCGCACCATAACCTTTTGGACCGGAATCTACCAGTTTCAGGATGGAAACCATTTTCACCGTAGGAAATTTCGTGATTTTCTGCTGGTATGGACACCGGAGGTCAGTCAAAGTCCTTAATGCCCCAGGAAAGTCAAATCGCTGGCCGGATGTATGACTATCTGAGGGCTCCGCACTGGCTGCCTGAGAGGAGACATGCTGGGCACACCTCCAGGCAATGTAATTGAAGTGGTGAATAATCTTCTCCCTCCGTTCCAACCATTTGGTCATCTGGGAATACTTGTCTTTACGATTAGACGCTCGATATGCATCTTTCGCAAAGTCAATGTGGAGTCGTTCAGTTGTTTCTGTGTTGTAGTTGTCGGTTGTGCTGTAGTACTTGATAGCGCGGACATAATGACAGAGGAAATGAATTTTGGGGAAGTTGAAATGTGTGCGCGCACTCAGAGTAATGAAGATAGATTTGTGTTGATGGAAAGTCTCCAACGACTCCTCAAGGGACTGGAGAGAAGCATTTGAATGGATAGGATAGCAGGCCAGATAGAGAAAATCAAGTAGGGATTGTGTTGCTGTGACCAGCTGACGGGACTGTTGGGTGGTCAAAGATGGTGTATCCAGCACAAGCCCAAGAAGCAAAGCACATATCTGCTTGTGCTCGGTGCCAGTCACTCGGGAGAGAGATGTAATTCCTTTATGGAAGTTACGGATGCCATGATTAAGGGTAAACGCCGGACTCGTGCATCAACTTCATCTTTCCCGCAAATTATTGTAATCCACTCGATCAAATGCTTCATGACACCTTGGTAGAGTTGATGTAGAATGTCGGGAGTAATGGAACGGAAAATGTCGGTATATGGCAGGTCTTCCCAAAATGGATGCTGGATAGGCTTCAACCGCATGCTTGCACAGCTTTCAGTCCACTCTACTGTCCCAACAGGATGCTTTACAGCTTCCTTTGCCTTTTGCATGCTGCGGTATGCTGCCTTGCAAGGATAATCACCCAACTCATCCTTCGGACACCCGCAGCTCACACAGTCCCCGGTATATGTGCAAGTCACCAAGACCTGCTCCGGATAGTCGCCAACATATGCGGCGAGTATTGGATGGCCACGTCGTTTGATTCCATCACCACTTTGCATAATAACCCCCTCAACACCATGCTTTTTCAACGGAGCACACATAGTTGACATGCATGCATGAAATAAATTAGCCATTGTGCGGCGACGAGAGGCCTTGTTCTTGATATGGGTAAGCTTGGTTGTCGGAAGGTACCCAAGAAGAATTTGACCCTGCTGTGATGGCTTTCTGCGAATTTCTTTGGGAAGATTGCTGATTGTAAGGTAGACAGGGTAAGCTGATTTGTTGCGGAACAGTGTGACTAGCGTCTTGTCGCTTGACAATATAACGGGCACGATGGTGGCACCAGGCTTCTGTTCCTCTAAAAGTTTCTATAAAAGAAACACTAAGTTTGAGATAATTGCACGAATAGTCTGTAATAATGAATAACTTACTTGTGTACTCCACCACCACTTTCCAGTATACATATCATGGTACAGACGACATGTGTGGTCGGGATCAGAATAATGCCGCTCAGGAACAACACATAGATATTGAGCATGCTCCGGAGATCCATATAGTGCATAGATACACTCCATGATGTCGCGTCGGTATAAATCAAAGCTTTCTTCTCCAACAAGTATTTCTGTGCGAGTGAATGCGGGCTGTTGAATTGGGATTTGCGTGTCGATAATTTTATTCAGTTCATCACTTTTGCGATAAGACAGGCCCAGAGATTCTTGAACCTGTAGTATTATGAATGAGTATTATGCAGAAATATGATGCTAGTTTTTGGACTTACCCCTTCAATATCTAGCAAATCTGTAAATGCAGTTGAGCCCGTTCCTCGCATCTTTGCCCATCTCGCAATTTCCCAGTCCATCCGAGATGTGAACGGTGCCCAAATATTCTCATCACTGCCATTGATTTGACATTGATATCGTCGAAAACCATCCGAAGAGTCGTGCATCAGGTTAATTGGATTGGAATCTGGTAGTGGAGTGCCAGCTTGGCCGCCAAAAGACTCGGTATAGATGTCCTCACGATGAGAAGGGAATGATTGGATAGGTGATTTTTTCTGCCGTTGAGCATAACCTGCAGCCTCTTCATCGACTTCCATGACATCATCCTCTACAGACACTGATGGTCTCGGACGTTCATGCATTGCCTCGTGCTCTGGAGCTGGAGGCTCTGATCCAGTGCCTTGTTCATGGTCCTTGTCAGTCCCGTCGTCGTCAAAACCGGGGAAATCAGCCGACATGTAGTTTTGAGCTTTGCCAAAAAAATCACCCTGAAAGGGTTGGGGTGCGTGCTCTTCCATCTGTTCTGATTAGTCGTGAGGAGCAGCAGGTCGGAAATGTAGAGGTGGTGATCTAGATTTGGGGTGGGAGATGGGATTGCGACGTGGTACACCAGCACTAGACCGTAGACGAGCAATGGCAGTTTGCGCTGCTGCTTTGCATGGCTCTAGGATAGGGTTTCAGAAGTGTTGAACCAAATCACTCTGACGATTCCATGTCTGTGAACAACCGGAACAAGTGAAAGCAAGGTTTGAAGACATTGGCAATACGAAAACAATGTGATCAGATACGAGGTAGAAGGCAAAGAAAGAATAGAATTTGTGATTTCTAGCATATGTTACATAGTACTTATATGTACTGAGCTGCAAATGACGAAGTAAATAGGAAAATTCTGGGGAATCCATATAAAAGGACACACCTGGCTCCCAATTCCCTCGTCTCCTACCACCTTCACAATCTTTTCCAAATTCACTACCTCTCTTTGCTTCTGGGATGTCCACCACTGCCAGTGTACGGTCTAGTGGCCGTATAAAGGAGACCGCTGCTACAAAGCAGTCTGGCACAAAGGTGTCAGCAAAAGCTGCCTCGACTAAGGCCAAGCGTAAGTCAGATGAGACAGAAGGTCAGTCTCCCGTTGTTTCTCAAAGTATGATCTATGCTCACCTAACGCGTTGCCCTAGATGTTGCTCCTCCACCCAAGAAGTCTAAATCTAAGCCAACAAAAAAAAGCACTAAACACAAGAAGAAAGGTGAGCTATCCAATTTGATACCCTGCATCTCTGACCCTTTCTTTGCTAGTGGCCAAGATGAAGCATGCTGCTGTGAGTATTACAGACAGTGAGGAGGAACCAGAGTCTGAAGAGGATATTGGTAAGTGTATTGATACTCACGCGGATGTCTCATCTTGACACTTATGATTCTCGCACTTAGTGGTTGTCAAGAAACCAAGCGGGAACTCAAAAAAGAAGAAAATCGTGAAGGAATCGTCCGAGTCATCTGGATCTGATGACGAAAGCGGTTCGGATGAGTCGTCTGAGTCGTCCGATGACGAGAGGAAGCATAGAGATGCTGCTCACCTTTTCGATGCTGAGGTATGTCTCCAAGAAATATGATGCCTGTATTTTCGTGTAACAAATAGTACAGGCACCAGTGATTTTGAGCGATGCTGAGGAAGGTAGGATGATGACATCATTAGCTGTCACATGTGCTTGTGTCGCTGACCAATCTTGCCAGCTCATCACCGTTCCTCCTCTCCTTCACTCAACGATGACCTGCCTCCTAGCACCGATGTGGATTTTCAAAGTGACTGGGACATGGTTGACGTAGAAGACGATGTCTCTACCAAGGTATGCCTTCATATTTTTTCCATTCGGTCATTCTTTAACAAGCCAAGGTTACCAAGTCTCGCAAAAGAAGGCAGACAAGCTTAGGGCAGAGGTGCGTATTCAGCTTATTCAGCTTATTTCTCACAGAGTATAAGCTGACAATGTTCTTCATCTACATAGTTACCACAGGTTCTCGCCACGCCGCCCGCTACGGTTCCCATCGTGGCCGTCCCAATTTCCCAAACGGTTGCCACCCCTACTACTGCTACTTCTGCTACCACTGTTATACCCCAGCCCACTGCTGTGGCTACGACGACGGCCCTTATCATTCTTGGAAACGGGTATTTTGCTCATACTGAACTCGCAACAATCGTCAAAGGCCGCTCTACCCTTCTTGCGCCTCTCAGCTCTCAACCAGGACCTGTGCGTAAAGTAATTGACCATAGCATCAAAGAAGGCAAGCTCGCTATGCTTACCGGTACTGAGCATTGCCCCGTCAATGAGGAGCTCAAGCATATTGCAATGTCCTCGACTGTCTGTGCTGCAGAAGATCTAGGGTATGCTAATGAGAAGGATGTTGCTCACCGGCTCCAAACTGGCGATTACAACACATATGTAAAGCCTTTCGTTCACTACGTGAGTCCTGTCAACTTTTATGTTCATTGCTAACTGTGACACTCTGTTAGGTGAGCCATCGTGTTGGTCTTGAACGCAAAGATCTCAAGAATACCCAAACCTCCAATGTCCTCTCAGCTTTCGGGTTCCATAATGATCCTGTTTCGCGCTCTAAGGCTCAGCAATTGGTTCTCAATTACACCTACCATTATGGAACTAAGCCTAATGTGAGTCTCTTGTCTACTTTTCATTTCATTGTAGAAATGCTTGACTGCCTTTAGTCTGAGGAATATGACCCCACCAAACCGTTTGAGCACACCGCGCTCACCAGATACATCAGTGGTATGTTCTTCGGCTCCCATGCCTATGCTGGGGTTCTAGCCAAGAATAAGCATGTGTTCGCTTCTTCAGTACCGTCGAAACCCACCGAACTAGAACTTCCAAAAGGTCTGGTGGCGATCAGCGTTGCAGCAGTATGTTTTACTTCAAAATAATTTCGCATTTTTACTAATTCTATTTCAGGTTCACGCCATTCTCTCTGAGTTCACCAGACAATCTAACGGCGAGAACTTTCCAACAAAGGAACTTGCAGGCATCTGGAGGACTGCAATTGCCATTCTGGAGAACATTGAGAAGGTCAACAAGTCTCGATATCATTCACTGATGCACAAGTTATACACTGATGTGTCGTATGTTCTCTTTCGTCTTTTCTAGTTCATCACTAATGGTATTTCTTATAGCGGGACTCTTCCGTTGACCGGTCATGGCTTGACTAATCAACAAATTTTCAATGCCGTTGATTGGTCTGCCCTCTCAGACAATCCCTCCAGACAAGCTTTGTCGTCAGCGGCTATCTCCCCTGAGTCCGCTAATGCTGGTACTGCTTCTGGTGCTCCCGAAACTGCATAGATCTTTCGTTGTTTACTGTTCCTCATTCTCTTATCATACTTACATTCTCACTAATTTTCCTCATTAACCATGACATATCCACCCCGGTCTCTCTTTTCATATCTACTATCGCTTAATTCCTGCTCACTACATAGTTTATACCTCTATCACTTCTGTTCTGTTTGTATTGTCAGGCAGAGTATACTAGGTTTGAGAAATACATTTAATAGTGGTCATTATCCGTTGTTGTGAGGTCCGAATTCTTCAAATTCTCAAGAAGATTGTAGGTATAAGGGCGCTGAAGCCTTGAAGTACTTATGGTATATACCAAATAACTACGATAACTCAGCAAGGTCTGCACTGGGGACCCAAGTATTTTGATAATTAGTCAAATCAGGTATTTCGTGATAACTACGCTGAGTTTTGAATTTTAGCTGAACTTACTTCTTCATTATCTTTGGATGGGTTTCCTGATGATGGTCAAAAAATAATTACTTTGCATGTTTATCTACAGACTCTACCAATGATAACAATTGTATCCCTGTCCCTGAGTCTGTGTGTGAAGTAATTGCCTCAGTCGTGTCTCTCCCTGCCCCCTCTACTCCCCCTTCCATTCTTTCTGCTCATTGACTAGTTCCTTGGTGCCGTCTCAAGCATTGGGAAGACTGTCTACCTCGCAAATTAGTAATCTCCTCTGACAGAAGCCGCTGCTTAACAGTCCCAATAGAGCTTCCAAAAGCCTATCCCAGTCTTCAATGTTGACAGCACTCCTAATGAGGCTGGTGTAAGGGGACAGTTTCCTTTTTCCTTCCCTTCTCCTTTAGGACTTGTTTGTTCTTGTTTTATCTGGACTTCATCGACTTGTTTATCCCTGTTTCATTGTTTCATCATCCATCATTCATCGTTCATCATTTTGATCTCTCATCATTGCACCTTTCTATTACTTTGTTGCAACTGTACAGTTTTGTAGATCTTTTCCCAGGCCTTCATACGAGTATATATACCCCTTCCCTGCAGGTGAGTATCCTTGAGTTTTTCTCTTTGGATCTCCTCCTGCAGTTGTTGAGTGAGTGCCTCACGTGTCAGGAGTCGCCCTTACAGCTGGAGCCATAACTGAGATCTTGGACACTATCCTGCATTTCAAAGATCACTCTGAACACATCCAGCTTACAGTCACTCAGCTCAGCAGCCAAGATGTCATTCTTGGCTATGGATGGTTATGAGCCCATAACCCTGAGGTGGATTGGAACAGTGGCAACATCAAGCTCAGCTCTATGTGTCATGAGGAGGTACAACAAGAACGTCAACTATCTCTATCCACTGCCCGTCGTCAACGCCGAGCTCTGGAATGTTGTCAGGAAGGTCCATCTCCCCATGTTATTGAATTAGACCCCGGTGAAGATGAGATGAACAACCTTGGGACCTTTAGCTGCGATGACTTTCCTGACAACATTTCTATTGAGGAAGGTGACTGCATATTTGTTACCTCAGCTCCTCTGGAGTCGGAGTTCATCAAGGCAACAAGCACCACTTCTCAACATCTAGCAGAAGCACATGCCAAGGCTTCAAGAAACCCTCATGATGGCCTCCCTGATCACTTCTATGAGTATGTAGATGTCTTCTCCAAGGACTCCTTTGATGTGCTGCCAGATCATAAACCATGGGATCATGCAGTAGAGTTAGTCCCTGACTCTAAACCTGCCAGCTGCAAGGTCTACCCACTCGCTCCTAATGAACAAAAGGCCCTTGATGAGTTCCTCATGGAGAATCTGTCTACCAGTCACATCTATGGTGTCTCCAGTCTTCTTTGTAAAGAAGAAGGATGGAAACATCTAACTTGTCCAAGACTATCATGTGCTAAACGAGATGACGATTAAGAACCGTTATCCCTTGCCCTTGATTAACGAGCTTGTTAATAACCTCAAAGGTGCACGATACTTCACTAAATTGGACGTATGTTGGGGTTTCAATAACATCCAGATTCGTGAAGGCGACAAATGGAAAGCAGCTTTTTGCACCAACCGTGGTCTCTTCGAGCCCCTTGTCATGTTCTTGGGTCTCACAACAGCCCTGTGACTTTCCAGACAATGATGAATGACATTCTCCATGATCTCATTATGGAGGGTGTTGTATCTGTCTATCTTGACGACATCTTGATCTACACCAAGACTGTTGAGGAGTATCGTTGTGTGACTTGCCTAGTCCTAGACTGGTTGTGGCAACAAAAGCTGTACCTCAAAGTGGACAAGTGTGAGTTTGAGAAGACTCGCATCAAGTACCTTGGCATCATCATCTCCCATAATCATGTTGAAATGGACCCCGTCAAGGTGTCTGGTGTTGCAGAGTGGCCTGTACCCGAAAACAAGAGAGAGGTCTCCTCCTTCCTTGGATTCACCAGCTTCTATTGTTGGTTTATCCAGGACTTCTCTCATCATGCACGACCACTGTTCGAACTGACCTGAAAAGACATCAAGGTTGAGGATGCCTTCGACATTATGAAGTCCCTAATCACCTCCTCCCCTGTCCTCCCCATGCCTGACGACTCTCAACCATACTGCTTGGAGTCAGATAGCTCTGACTACACCACAGGAGCAGTTTTGTTCCAACAATCTCCAGATGATGACAAGTGGCACCCCATTGCATTCTACTCCAAAAGTCTTAACACCGTCGAACATAACTATGAGATCCACGATAAGGAAATGCTAGCCATCATTCGAGCCCTCAAGGAATGGAGACACTTCCTTGAAGGAGGATGCTTTCCTGTGGAGATCTGGACAGACCATAAAAACTTGGAGTACTTCTGAACTGCAAAAAAGCTCAATCGACGTCAAGCTTATTGGTCCCTGTACCTCTCTCATTTTGACTTCCAGTTACACCATTGCCCTGGCTGCACTATGGGCAAGCCTGATGCATTGTCCCACTGACCTGATCATGGTACTGGTGCCAATGACAATTCAGACATTGTGCTACTCAAGCCAGAGATGTTCTCAATTGCCGCTGTGACTACTGCAATAGATTTGACTGGTGAAGAAGTTGAGATCGTGAGAGACGTCCACTTTGCTGTTCGTGAAAACAAGCTAGAGGAACAAGTCATGCATGCTGTGCAAGCCTTGCACAAGTCCCACACTCATTCTATCCACAGTGCAGAATGGGATGAACATGAAGGGCTGCTGTATTTCCAGGGCAAGATCTATGTTCCTCCTTCCCATGACCTTTGCTGTCACATAGTCTCCCAACATCATGACACCAAGGTTGCTGGTTACCCTGGACGGTTCAAGACCCTTGAACTTGTCTCACGGAACTACTGGTGGCCCCAGATGTCCTGGTACATTGGGCTGTATATCAAGACTTGTGATCTGTACATGCAGACCAAGACTCATCGTCAACTCCCCATTGATAAGCTCATCCCTTCTGTGACTCCCACTGAGCCATGGCAGTCAGTGTCAGTCGACTTCATTGTCGAACTACCAGAAGCTCATGGGTACAATACAGTCATGGTGGTCATAGACATGTTGGGCAAAAGAGGTCACTTCCTTTGGACTCATACAACAGAAGTATGGAAGCACCATGGGATGCCCAGATCAGCACACTCTGACTGCGGCCCACAGTTTGTCGCAGACTTCATGCAAGACAGACAGCCAGACTGAATGTGTCAATCAAGAGCTAGAAGGTTACCTATGCCAGTGGGTGAGTCAATGCCAGGACAATTAGGATGAGCTACTGCCCACTGCTGAGTTCTCCTACAACAATAAGGTCCATGCATCGATCCAGCAAACTCCCTTCATGATTGACACTGGTTGAAACCCTCATATGGGTTTGAGCCTCACGTACAGCAGTTAGAAATGGAGAACGTCAATGACTTTGTTGATGGGCTCAAGTCAGGCTGGACAGAGGCACAGGCAGCACTCACAAAGGCCAAGTCGGAGTATGCCCAGTACTATAACCGTTGCTGTACCCCCGCCCCCATCTTTAAGCCTGGTGACAACGTCTGGTTGGATGGCTCTGACATCAACACAACCCATCCATCAAAAGAAACTCAGTCACCGTTGGCTTGGGCCTTACACTGTTCTTCACAAGGGTGCCTACAAGCTGAAACTTCCCCTGTCCATAAAATGCCTCCATCCAATCTTCCCTGTTATCAAACTCAACCGCTACACTGATGATCATATTCCTGGTCGTAGACCTGACCCACCTCCTGACCCTGAAATCATTGATGGCGAAGAAGAGTTTGAGGTTGAAGAGATTTTGGATAGTCGTTGTTATGGATGTTGGAAAAAGTTGCAATACCTTGTCCAATGGAAAGGCTATGGGCCACAAGAGGACTCATGGGAGCGTGCAGAGGACTTGGTACATGCCCCAAAGGCAGTGGCAGACTTCTATGCGAGGCATGCTGATGCTGTTAAAATGGTGCGAGTGTCGCAAGCTGATCATTCCAAGAACTGGCATTGTTACAGTTTCTCACCCCTATTCTATAGGACTCTCTGACTCGCTCTTTCTTTTCTTTACTTTGTTTCATTTCTTCTTATCTAACACATGTTTCCCTTTTGTTCGCCATGCTCTATCCTTGCTTTCTTTCTTACATGTGTAGTACACATGCCTACTATTACTTACACATTGCTTACATGCATCATATGCATGTTTCCTCTGCCTTTATCTTATACATGCATTGTATGCATGTTTCCTCTGCCTTTATCTTATACATGCATTGTATGCATGTTTCCTATTATTTACATGCTGTTTGACATGGCTACTACAGACGATTTACATGCTTTACACACATTGTATTCTGACTCGTATATAGGTAGAGTATTCTTCAAGCTAGATTCCCCAGCTCGACCTTATACATCTTTCTACAAGTCTTACTTTGAGTAATACTTGTCTTCAGAAGTCTTGCTCAAACCTTTCTTCAACAGAAAGCTCAACAAACAAACAAACGAAAGGTGAAACCTTGAAATACAACTTTTGTCGTAACAGGTGTGCTGTGTCGAGGTCGCCGCAGATCTAGTAGGGGGGTGATGTAAGGGGACAGTTTCCTTTTTCCTTCCCTTCTCCTTTAGGACTTGTTTGTTCTTGGTTTATCTGGACTTCATTGCATTGTTTCATCATCCATCATTTCATTGTTCATCATTTGATCTCTCATCATTCCACCTTTCTATTACTTCATTTTAACTGTACAGTTTTGTAGATCTTTTCCCAGGCCTTCATACAAGTATATATACCCCTTCCCTGCAGGCGAGCATCCTTGAGTTTTTCTCTTTGGATCTCCTCCTGCAGGTACGTAGTATGTTAGTCTTGTATCTTCTAGTCCTGATTTATATATCTTTGGATCTCCTCCTGCAGTTGTTGAGTGAGTGCCTCATATGTCAGGAGTCACCCTTACAGCTACAGCCGAATTAATACTATCTTCTAGGGTATATTTTATTGACCTTGAAGACCAGGCTGTGATAGTTTTTTTATAAAAGTTTTACAAAATATCATGGTTGTAACTTTAGAACCTCCTTTATAAAAAGCAACAGTTGAACCTTGGCCACACATGATTAGAGCGGCTTACAGAGCGACCTGCCCTCACCTTGGGCAGTGTTGCATATTTCCAAAGATCTCTGTGCAAACTTAAATTTCAGATTTTTCAGTGCCATTGGGTCTACTCCATATGGGACCAATTTGAGGCCAAACAGCGATATGGAGTAGCTCTGGCACCAAGCATAAATTCGTCATTTATTTTTTCCCAAAAGATCTTTCCAAATATGCATTGCTGCCCAAGGTGCCTTTGTTGGAATTCTATATTGAACTATACTTACAACAAACGCTCATATCTTTCTCTCTGCTTCATTAGTATACATGATCCACTTGTATCCACATATGCACCACCTACTTTCTGTTATACTCTGTACTTACATTGTTTCTTACATCATTGACTCCGAACTGATATCAGACATTACATCATAGTATCCGCTTTTCTCCACTGCATTATATTTATGGACTCACACAGCCACAGTAGCTAACAGTATAAATACTTAGTAGTTCACTGTCTATACCTCTAGAGCTGCAATGGTATTCATCGCCTCACTTGTTTAACAAATGTCCTCATATACATTTATTCTCATAGCCTTTTCAGCAGTAGCTCATGGACCCAGTATGGTCTCTCTCAGAGAATGCCATCATAGGCATAGCTTGGCACCAGGCTGCCATCAGATTTATTGGAAATCCCTGGGCTAGCTCAGGTTATTTTGAAAATGCTTGGGCTCGGGCTATTCCGTCTGTGGGAACATTTTCCGCCCTCCTGCATTAGTACATCAGTAAGTAATGGTACATGAGCTCAATTGAGGTTGCCATCGGGTCTGCTGAAAGAATCCTAGTCTGGGTTATTTGGAAAGTGCTTGGGCTCAGGCTAATCCAGGCATGGGAGTATTTCTGCCCTCCCTGCGCGCCTGCCATTGTTGCTATATATATTGTCCTACTACTGCATTATTAAACAAATTACATTAGTACATCTAATGGTACATAAGTGAAACTGAGATTGCTGTTGGGTTTGCCAAAAAAGATGCTGTGGGCAGGGGCTGTGGGAATATTTCTGCCCTGCTTGGGCACCCACCCATACATTATTGGGCCCATCAAGGGGCTATTGTTGTGCCCAGCGAGAACAGATTTGGCTGGGAAGATATTAGGATACCCTAAAGGAGAGTGTCTTAACTCAGATTGATCAGAAATCCATCGTGAGTGTTGGTTCCCATGGCAATCAGGGTTTGGTTGGGCATGATCCCTTCTTCACTCCATGTGCCATTGTTGCGTATTCTCCCAAAGAGATACATATGGGTGCATGCAAGGTGTGTGCTGCATCCTAAATAATGCTCAATGTGTTGATAGTGCCCTTTAACATAGGATTACTTTGTATGGGCTTGGGTGGGCTCAGCACCTTGAATCATCCAATTTGTTGTACACCTAAGTACAACTACTTATTGAGTCATGGAGAATGCTCATAATTAGAGGAACAATGCCATCATTTTTTGGCCTGGGATCTGGGGTATCAAATGTCAATTTACACTTGATCAACAGCAATTGTGACTGAAAGAGTAACCAGCATTGTAAGTTCGCGGGCCTGCATGATCTGTACCAGTCAATGGTGTATATATTAGTTATGCATCAAATCACTTTGAGATTGCTTTCTGGCCAAAAAAATGGTGCCAAATTGCTACATGCATACTTAGTTGGATGTTAATTCAACAATCATTCAGTGTATGATACTTAATGTAGTCTAATTGCGAGATCTTCTCAGAGTCTCGTCTAGCCTTATTCTTTGTTCCTGCCTTGTCTTTGCCCCTTGTTCTCCTTATGAGTTCCCTCTCCCACGAGTTTCCTTTTCCATCTCTCTCTAACAAGCTTCCCCTCCATCGAGTTTCCCCTCTCTAAACAAGTTTCCACATTCACCTACATGTTTCATCCCCCTATTTCATATGGACAAGCATATTTATACTTTAATCCTTCTCATTCAAATTTGAACAATGGCTGGCTGCTTGCGTCAATGGGGTTCTCCTGTCAATTGCAAGCTGCCCCTCACCCACGAACAACTGGACATCATCATAAACTCACTCTCCACATCCACCTCCCATGACGACTTCCTCTTCAAAGCAATGGTGCTTACTGGCTTTCACAGACTTCTCTGACTTGGTGAGATGACAGATCCAAATTGTAAAAAGTCCATCAATCATCACAAGACTGTCATGTGTCATTCTGTTGACGTGTCCGATCCATTCCAATTCTCATTCTTCTTCCCAGACCATAAAGCCGATTGATTCTTCAAAGGCAACCTTGTCATCATCCAATCTACCTCTTGTTCCACAAATCCTTTCCCACAAATCCTTTCCTACCTCGAATCTCATGACCGTAACTTCCCACTCTGCCCAGAGCTTTGGATTAAAGCCAATGGGAAAATTCCTACCTGTGATTGGTTTATCAAGAGATTGAAGAGTATCCTACCCAACATCAATATAGCAGGGCACTCGCTATGGTCAGGTGGTGGAACTTCTATGGCAGAAGCAGGAGTTCCACCACATCTCATCCAAGCAGCTGGACATTGGACCTCTCATGCGTTCGAGATCTACATCTGTAAAAACCCTGTCCTTCTTCACTCCCTGATTTTTGGTTGGCCAGCTCATTAAAGATTATTTTTCCCAATTGTCACTGTTTCAGGGCATTGGATGACTCCCCCTTCTTCTCCCATTTCCAATGCTCTAATTTTTTCTTTTCTAAATTTAAATTTAAATTCTTTTTTCCTTATTCTTCTCTTTCTCCCTCCCTTCCCATTTCCTTCTCCTTAGCTCCATAGCCATTCTCTTCATCCTAATGTCATTCTCTTTTTGGGCAGCCTCATTTTGAGGTTGCCACATATGCCTATTATTCTTATTTGCTCTAACCCACTAAGAGACTCGTGCTGAAGGCAAAGCAATTAGATGTATATGGACTCAGCTTTGGGCCTTAGTGCAAAGTGTCAATATATGCAAGGGGGTCTAGCAAGTGATGTATGTGTTCAAGTCTTTGGATGATCACTTTTTTGCAGTTTTTGCATCCCAAAGTGATTTTGAGGCTCTGTCAATTTCAGATGGCCATAATATAGCTGGATACCTTATAATTACTCTTTTATATGTCACTCACAACATTTCTGTATTTTCTGGTGATTTTAAGACCACTCCATCATACCTCTAATTCAAGACGAATGTGCCAGATTGACCATTTCTTGACCGTTTTGGATTAACTCGCAAGTATATTGCACATCACTCAAAAGATAGTGACAAGAAATATTCAGCCAGTGCTAATCCATATTTTATACCTATCCCGAACTTCTCTGATGCTGAAAACGCTCTGTAGATACAACATGAGTCGAGCAAAGCTCGAGATGGTGTGCTAAGCACCCAGGAAATGCATGAGAATCTACTGTTCAACAGTAATTCGACAGTAATTCAATGACACATCATCATCGTTGAGCCACCAGCGCATCCCTTGGGCATCCCCACCACCCTTCTTCTGTGTTCATGAAGGACAACAATGGACAGCCTTATGCGTATATCACTTCTCTCATTGAAAACACTGCCTCATTTGCAGCACTTGGCCATACATGGCTGTCACTTTTATGGTGTGTCCTACTCTGCATCTCATACCTCCATAACTCATACCTCCACCTACTGGTTCCAAATCTCTTCAGAAGACCTATAACTCTCTTTTAAATCAGCCCTCACCATCTCTTGTCTGCTGAAATGGTCATGTTTGGGGGAAGTAATCCTGGACAAGGGGAGTTGATGAAGTGGGTGACAGAGCACCCTGGGGATAGGGTTAACAATGGGTTGAGTGGTCTTAAGACTGGTACAGATGTAGTGAGGGGATGGGTCAGGAATGAGTGGAGCAAAGCGAAGGGGAGTTGTGAGGAACATTGTCCCTCACTTACATCATACTCATACCTGGCAAACCTGGACTATGGATGTGTGTGGGGCATAATTGTCATGGTAAGGTACGTCTTTTCATTCATTGTTCATTGTTTGTCCTTTCCCCTCCTTACAATCACTTGGCTGACTTTTCTTGATCCAATGCACAACAGCTTCCTATGCTACACATGGATACAGCGTGGTGCCAGCAAGAATATCCACCACCACCCCTGGCCTCATCAAACTCATGCGACGAGGAAGATAGGTTGCAGAGGATGAAGACACTAGAGATTGTAGCTGACTAGAGCCTATGTACTACACACAATGAAATATATTTTGTGTGATAATATGCTACCTAATCTATGTTCCTGAACTGACCCAGACATGTGTTACTATACAACTGCTAGATTATGTGATTATGTACATGCTCAATTTGGAAAGTGGCCGTCCCAAGCTGAGTTACAAACCAGAGCCGAGTTGAGGAGCCTTGGAGAGCTATGGACCTCGGTCCACAGCTCTCAGTCCAGGATCTAGTCAGCTAAATGTGCATCATAGCTGGTAGGTTATTTGGCAGGGCTTTTATAAAAAAAGATCCTTGGGATTATCCAACGATTTTTATAAATGAACTTGTAAGGTACAACCTAGGATTTTATATAATTACTGTGTCTCAGGGTGTGAAGACTTGATAATTCTAATCTGGGACAAATGCATATGTACTAAAGGGTACATAGTAAAGGTGAGTCAAGTTGAGTCTAGTCTTGACAGTTGAATCAGCGATGTAGCTATAATGAGCTTAGATTACATGCTCTTCTTTCATATACAATCTGCAAAGGCGTTGGATAAGATGTCAGAACCACGTTTGCAACCCCTCTCCTGATTGTCTATCTGTCTATAAGAACGTCAACAGCATACCATGACCATGTGCTCAACGACCCTTGTATCCTTTTTCATGAGATTGAGTGTCCTCAGTAAGTCAATCAGATAACTTATATTGATGGGTTTCTCCCTGACAATCGTTTTCACTTGTATCTGTTTTGGCTGCACCTACACTTGGGTTCAATGAGCAGAACAAGGCTCCTCAACGCAGAGGACCAGCTTTCATCACTGTTGATGCTACTAGTGAGCCATGGGCTGCCACCACTAAGGTGTGTTTTTTGCAATGTTACACTGTTCTATGTATCAGGTGCTGATGATCATGACTTGCATCTTCTTCATTCCCTATGTGACATTCCTTCGTTCCTATCTAGCTACTTTTCTCAAGGCAGGCAGGATGTGGTGGGCTCTGTTGGGCAGTTGATAATTGATTGAGAGCTTGGATAATAGGCTTTTGGAATGATAGTTGGTTTACTTGAAGTACATTTGGGATTAATTTCAATGAGTTTGAGACTCTTGAGTCTAGGTTTTGGGATGAAAATTTCAGCATGAGGTGAGTTTTGAGGCCATCAAAGCTCGACAGCTCGGTTGCCATATTGGTAAGCCAAGGCAGTTGAGGTAAGCTCAGGATCCAGAGTACTTCTGCCTCCCGACAGCACTAGGACCAGCTTCTCAGGATTCTCATGAGTTCAAATTCCTATCCCTTTTTGTTGCCATTTGCTCGGCCAAAGGGTAATCACCAAAAACTGTACAGCCATGACATAGTACAAACCTGGCTCTCCTCTATACCAAGAGAGTGGCACAAAAACCTTATGTAATAGATATTTCGATGACCCCTTGGATGGACACGGCGTGCATGACATTGACGTTCCTTCTGTCCGTCTTCAACAACTCATATGCATTGTTCTAACCTCCACTCCTTGCCTCACACATTCTGTTGTTCCTATGCACCACTCATACCTCTCTCACCTATTGGGAACACGTTAAGGATCTTTCAGCAGAGGAAGAGTCAAAGAATTTCCTTGAGGAGAGAGCTGTTAATGAAAGAGAAGGCTAGGCAGCAAGAGCAGAGTCCTGGTGAGTCTTGTTCCTTTTCTTGTCAAAGCTATTAGTCTACCTGGCTACATGTTTTAATGTCTATCTTACAGTATTACAACTACCCCAACATCTGCAAAATGCCATTCAGGGCCATGGTCCAAAATTTCCTCCAAAGTCAAAGCTAAAATTGAGAACATTTCTTTGCCTCTCCCATTCACCTCTTCATCTAATACTCCCTCTTCTCCCAACTCTTCTTCAAATACCCCCACTGTGCAAGACCCCTTCCCCCCTCTCTCGTTCTACTCAACTCCCTTCACTGGCTCCTCCCCCTTCAACTAGCAACAAATCCAATATGCCGATGTTGTACCCTATGATCGAACACGCGTCATCATCAGATCCTCTTCTTCATCTGCCTCTACCTTTTTCCTACCACCATCAGCATCCCTTCCCCTTCTCCTCCTACCACTTGACCGTCAACCTTGGGCTCAACAAGCTTGTCCTCACATCAAACCCCCCTCCTCCCCCCTCTGCATACCTAAACGCAACCTAAACACCTCATGGATCCACAAACTCTGGGGTCACAAGACCTGGATAGCGACACAAGTGCCTCTACCAGAGACAGTTCATGCATTCTTTGTTGGGGCAGGCTTCTGAATTTGCTTCTGCTTCAGTGTCTGAGTCTGGGTCTATGTCGAGTGGGTGTAAAGGCAGAAGATGATTGACACCCAGGACACTAGTCCAATTAACGTAATATGTGGAGGGTATGAGGAAAGCCCATCCATATTTTCAGGGAATGTTGCAGTTACAATGAGTGAGGGGGTAGCACTGTAGCCCCTATTTACACATACTTACTCACTGACTTACTCATCCTCAAAGCCTGGATGGTACTCTTTTACTCAGCACGCTGTAGAGTACTATAAAAACCCATAGATACTTCATAGACCCTAGATTACTTTGAACCCAGTTTCTTTACTGTAACGGCAACTCCTGACATGTGAGGCAATCACTCAACAACTGCAGGAGGGGATCAAAAGATATATAAATCAGAACTAGAAGGTACAAGGCTGACATACTATGCACCTGCAGGAGGGGATCCAAAGAGAAAAACTCAAGGATACTCACCTGCAGGGAAGGGGTATATATACTCATCTGAAGGCCTGGGAAAAGATCTACAAAACTGTACAGTTGAAACGAAGTAATGGAAAGGTGGAATGATGGGAGATCAAATGATGAATGATGAATGATGGATGATGAAACAGTGAAACAGGGATAAACAAGTCAATGAAGTCCAGATAGAACAAGAAGAAACAAGTGCTAGAGGATAAGGGAAGGAAAAAGGAAAACTGTCCCCTTACATCACCCCTCTACTAGATCTGCGGTGACCTCAACGCAGCACGCCAGTTCCTGGAATGATCAGCTTGCGACACTCGCACCATTTTAACAGCATCAGGATGCCTTGCATAGAAGTCTGCCACTGCCTTTGGAGCATGTACCAAATCCTCTGCATGTTCCCATGAGTCCTCTTGTGGTCCATAGCCTTTCCATCGGACAAGGTATTGCAACTTTTTCCAACATCCATAACAACGACTATCCAAAATCTCTTCAACCTCGAACTCTTCTTCACCATCAATGATTTCAGGTTCAGGAGGTGGGTCAGGTCTACGACCAGGGATAGGATCGTCAGTGTAGCAGTCAAGTTTGATGACAGGGAAGACTGGATGGAGGTGTTTCATGGATGGGGGAAGTTTCAGTTTGTAGGCACCCTTGCCAACTTCTTGAAGAATGGTGTAAGGCCCAAGCCAACGGTGACTGAGTTTCTTTGATGGACAGGTTGTGTTGATGTCAGAGCCATCCAACCAGACCTTGTCACCAGGCTTAAAGACAGGGGCAGGGGTATGGCGACAGTTATAGTATTGGGCATACTCTGACTTGGCCTTTGTGAGTGCTGCCTGTGCCTCTGTCCAGCCTGACTTGAGCCGATCAACAAAGTCATTGATGTTCTCCATTTCTGACTGCCATGTGTGAGGCTCAAAACCCATATGAGGGTTTCGACCAGTGTCAATCATGAAAGGAGTTTGCTGAGTCGACACATGGACCTTATTGTTGTAGGAGAACTCAGCAGTGGGCAGTAGCTCATCCCAGTCATCCTGGCATTGACTCACCCACTGACGCAGGTAACCTTCTAGCTCTTGATTGACATGTTTGGTCTGCCTGTCTGTCTGTGGGTGGTAGGCTGTAGAAAGTTCCTGTTTGACACCAGCCATCCTACAGAGTTCCTTCATGAAGTCCATGACAAACTGTGGGCCATGGTCAGAGCATGCTGATCTGG
Organism: Tetrapyrgos nigripes; assembly: GCA_013368315.1. Classification (NCBI taxonomy): domain Eukaryota; kingdom Fungi; phylum Basidiomycota; class Agaricomycetes; order Agaricales; family Campanellaceae; genus Tetrapyrgos; species Tetrapyrgos nigripes. Next base: position 69,292 of record JAACJM010000154.1, read on the forward strand.
GCATTCCATGGTGCTTCCATACTTCCCTGAAGTAGATATGTGCAGCTCCCTCAGCAGTAACCATTGTATGAGTATGAAGGAAGTGACCTCTCTTGCCCAACATGTCTACAACCACCATGACTGCATTGTACCCATGAGCTTCTGGTAGTTTGACAATGAAGTCAACTGACACTGACTGCCATGGCTCAGTGGGAGTCTCAGAAGGGACAAGCTCTCCAATGGGGAGGTGATGATGAGTCTTGGTCTGCATACATAGATCACAAGTCTTGGTATACAGCCCAATGTACCGAGACATCTAGGGCCACCAGTAGTTCCGTGAGACGAGTTCTAGGGTTTTGAACCGTCCAGGGTGACCAGTGACCTTGGTGTCATGGTGTTGGGAGACTATGCAACGGCAGAGGTCATTGGAAGGAGGAACATAGATCTTGCCCCAGAAATACAGCAGCCCTTCATGTTCATCCCATTCTGCACTGTGAATAGAGTGAGTGTGGGACTTGCGCAAGGCTTGCACAGCACGCATGACTTGTTCCTCTAGCTTGTTTTCACAAACAGCGAAGCGGATGTCTCTCATGATCTTGACTTCTTCACCAGTCAAATCAATTGCAGTAGTGACAGCAGCGATTGAGAACATCTCTGGCTTGAGTAGCACAATGTCTGAATTGTCATTGACACCAGTACCATGATCAGGTTGGCAGGACAATGCATTGGGCTTGCCCATAGTGCAGCCAGGGCAATGGTGTAACTGGAAGTCAAAATGAGAGAGATACAGGGACCAATGGGCTTGACGTCGATTGAGCTTTTTTGCAGTTCAGAAGTACTCCAAGTTTTTATGGTCTGTCCAGATTTCCACAGGAAAACATCCTCCTTCAAGGAAGTGTCTCCATTCCTCGAGGGCTAGCATTTCCTTATTGTGGATCTCATAGTTGTGTTCAATGGCGTTAAGACTCTTGGAGTAGAAGGCAATGGGGTGCCACTTTTCATCATCTGGAGACTGCTGGGATAAAACTGCTCCTGTAGCATAGTCAGAGCTATCTGACTCCAAGCGATATGGTTGAGAGTCGTCAGGCATGGTGAGGATGGGGGAGGAGGTGATTAGGGACTTCATGATGTCGAAGGTGTCCTGAGCATCCTTAGACCAATCAAACTTGATGTCTTTTTGGGTCAGTTCAAACAGCGGTCGTGCATGATGAGAGAAGTCCTGGATAAACCGACAGTAGAAGTTGGTGAATCCAAGGAAGGAGGAGACCTCTCTCTTGCTTTCAGGTACAGGCCACTCTGCAATGCCAGACACCTTGACAGGGTCCATTTCAACATGATTATGGGAGATGATGATGCCAAGATACTCAATGCAAGTCTTCTCAAACTCACATTTGTCTGCTGTAAGGTACAGCTTGTGTTGCCACAACTGGTCTAGGACTAGACGAGTCACACAATGATGCTCCTCAACAGTCTTGGTGTAAATCAAGATGCCGTCAAGATAGACAGATACAACACCCTCCATGATGAGATCATGGAGAATGTCATTCATCATCGTCTGGAAGGTCGCAGGGCTGTTGCTGAGACCGAAGAACATGACACAGGGTTCGAAGAGACCACAGTTGGTGTGAAAGGCTGCCTTCCATTCGTCGCCTTCACGAATCCGGATGTTGTTGAAACCCCAGCATACATCCAATTTAGTGAAGTATTGTGCATCTTTGAGGTTATTAACAAGTTCATTAATCAAGGGCAATGGATAATGGTTCTTAATCGTCATCTTGTTTAGCACACAATAGTCTTGGACGAGTCAGAGGTTTCCATCCTTCTTCTTTACAAAGAAGAATGGAGATGCCATAGGGGATTTGGAGGGACAAATGCAATCGGTAGACAGATTATCTGTGAGGAACTCATCAAGGGCCTTTTGTTCATTGGGAGCGAGTGGGTAGACCTTGCAATTGGCAGGTTTAGAGTCAGGGACTAACTCTACTGCATAGTCCCATGGTTTGCGGTCTGGCAGCACGTCGAAAGAGTCCTTGGAGAAGACATCTACGTACTCATAGAAGTGATCAGGGAGGCCATCATGAGAGTTCGAAGCCTTGGCATGTGCTTCTGCTAGATGTTGAGAAGTGGTGCTTGTCGCTCTGATGAACTTCGACTCCGGAGGAACCGAGGTAACAAATATGCGGTCACCTTCCTCAATAGAAGCGTCGTCAGGGAAGTCATCACAGCCAAAGGTCCTGAGGTTGTTCATCTCATCTTCACTGGGGTCCAATTCAATAACATGGGGAGATGGACCTTCTCGACAATGTTCCAGAGCTTGGTGTTGACAACAGGCAGCAGATAGAGATAGTTGACGTTCCTGTTGTACTTCTTCATGACACGTAGAGCACTGCCTGGGGCACCGGCTGAGCTTGATGTTGCCATTGTCCCAATCCACCTCAGGATTATGGGCTCGTAACCATCCATAGCCAAGAATGAATCCTGGCTGCCAAGCTGAGTGACTGCAATCTGGATGCGTTCAGAGTGATCTTTGAAACACAGGATAGTGTCCAAGATCTTGGTTATGGCTCCAGCCTCATTAGGAGTGCTGTCAACATTGAAGACAGGGATAGGCTTCTGGAGTTTCTGGGTAGGAATAGAGTTCTTGGTGACAAACTCAGTGTGGCTCCACTGTTGATGAGCGCACTGCCAGAGATCAGAGAGGCATTTGATGTGGACTCTAACTCTATTGGGACTGTCAGGCAGCGGCTTCTGTTGGAGGAGATTACTAATTTGCGAGGTAGACGGCGTTCCCAACGTTTTAGACAGTGCCAAGGAACTGAACAATAAATGGAAGGAATGGAAGGGGAAATAGAGGGGGCAGGGGGAGACATGACTGAGGCAATTACTTCACACATGGACTCAGGGGCAGAGATACAATCGTTATCATTGGTAGAGTCTGTAGATAAACATGCAAAGTAATTATTTTTTGACCATGAGGGCATGTCCATCACTCCTGGTCCTTGGCAAAATCCTCCTGAGTGGGCTTGTTCATCAGGGCAGCTTGGAAATCCTGGAAAGCTGCATATGCTTCTGCAATCTCCTGCCAGTCATCAACAGACATATCCACGACGCGAACATGTTCATGTTGGCAGTCTGGACATGCTGCAGAGAAGTGACCGGTTTTGCCACATGTGTAGCAGGTGCAGCAGGCTAGGAACCTCTGCTCAAAGCATCGACTTCCATGGGAATGCCTTGGGGAAGGGGAGCTTGGGCAGGGCTGGCACATGAGGGGCAGGAATGGGGGAAGCAGCAGGGGTAGGAAACTGGATTGGGAAAAGGGAATGACCCTGAGGTTGAGCACGAGAGGGGAAAGTAGGCTTGGGTGGACCAGGGTGCACACTTCTCTGAGCACCACAGAAGATCACATCTTCCCATTCATGTTTATCAAACCTCTTGGCCAGGGAATACCAAGCCATGATGTCCCATTCCTGTGGACTAGCCTCTGCCTCTGCAACCTTCTTCTCTAAAGCAGGCTGCAGTCCACGTCAGAATTTGAGGACCACTGTCTGACCAACATGTTTTGCGTCCTCAAGTCAGGCCTTGATAGTAGGTGCAGTAGGGTTCGTGGAGTAGAGGACAGGTTCAACGTTAAGGCCAGCCATGATGATGAGAGCATGGAAGTTGTCAACATATTCGTCAACAGAAGCTGTGCCCTAGGAGGAGACACCCTCTAGGGTGAGACTAGCCTGAGTGTGTTCATCTTCTGGCATGAACTCCTTGATGAACTCGGCTTCGAATTCTTGCCAGGTATCAAAGTGGGAGGAGCCGTGGAGGTGTCCATGGTCGATGAGGCTTTGGCAGTAGGTGGCAGCATGACCTGTCTGAAAGTAGGACAGCACCCACATAATCTTGGCAATATCGTCTTCAAAACGAACAGTGCTAGCATAAATGATTGCACTGGTCCACCAGACTCGGCCATTAGCATGTTGACCATCAAAGATCCCAGGTGGGGATGCCTTAGCATGTGAAGCTCCAGAAGAATGATGAGAGGGAGGAGTAGAAGACAAAGCAGAGGATGGAGGTCGAGTGGGGTGTTGTGATGGGGGTTGAGGAGGTGGAGGGGGAGGGGGATTTTGGCCTTGGAGGGCGGCGAGGATCTCAGCCAGTTGCTCGCTCTGACTCTGAGAAGCCTGCTCTAGATGGGCCAGACAAGCATCAAAAGCTTCAGACATTGTGGGGGACCCAGGTAATGAGGCAGAAGAAACAGAGGGTGGAGAGAACTGAGGAGTGGAGGAGGAGTCTTGGGGAACTGTGGGAGGAGCAAGAGCAGTGTGAGCACTATCAGAGTCGCTCTCACTGGTATCTGGAGCTTGGAATGAAATGGTTGCCAAAGACGACTAGTCCACTTGATGAGGAGTTTTTCTACTCTAAAGGCAACTCCTTACACGTGAGGCAATCACTCAACAACTGCAGGAGGGGATCCAAAGATATATAAATCAGAACTAGAAGGTACAAGGCTGACATACTATGCACCTGCAGGAGGAGATCCAAAGAGAAAAACTCAAGGATACTCACCTGCAGGGAAGGGGTATATATACTCATATGAAGGCCTGGGAAAAGATCTACAAAACTGTACAGTTGAAATGAAGTAATGGAAAGGTGGAATGATGGGAGATCAAATGATGAATGATGAAATGATGGATGATGAAACAGTGAAACAGGGATAAACAAGTCAATGAAGTCCAGATAAAACAAGAACAAACAAGTGCTAGAGGAGAAGGGAAGGAAAAAGGAAACTGTCCCCTTACATTTACACCTGTCATCTTCTTGTTAGAATTGTGTAACTCGATGTTACAGGGAGGGCATGGACAATGACATTTGCAGAAAGTAGGGACAGTGTGGGGTTGGCGGGAACTGGAGGAAGATCCACCAATGATGACAGCGAATCCTTTGCTATAAATCTGCTATGAGTTGGGGAAGGAAATAATAGAATAGGCAAGGTATGTGGTGAGCTGTGGAGGGGTTGATAGAGAAGGTGGGGATGATGGGTAAGGGGAGGAGAGCAATGGGGAGGATGATTACAGCATTCCTACAGATCCCGAATGTAATGACAAGGATGAAGACGACTCATTTGGTTCTTCTTACCACTTGACCCAGTCTGCCCACTCCACACCCTCAGCCCAGTCCCACTCCAAGTCTCAACATCAACCCAACACCTGCTCCCAACAACCCCAACTCCTCCGCCCACCCGAAATCCAAATCAACCACACCCAAACCCAAACCCAAATCACAGTAGCTTTATCTGCGAATCTATCTCGATACTGTCTTACTTCAAATTCCCTCTAGAATTTTATCAGCATGGCATTCAGCAATCATGTTGATGATTGCTTTTACCAACTCTTGCAATGTCCATCCACAATAAAGCCAACTGCATCTATTCTTCAATGTGGCCGAAAAATCTTCTGCAAGATAAACATAGCAGACTTCCGCATTGCGATAATAGTCGTACATCGAGTTATTCTATTTTTGCAATGTTTCAGTATGCAACAAGCATCAATCCAGATGTATGAGTACCCTTCTTTCCATGCCTGAGCACAAGCAGCGAGGACTTTCATAGATCCATGTTCTGCCCCCCTTGAGGAAAAATCAATTGGGGATAATCGAAGCATCTCCTGGTAGGATACTTCACTTTGCCTCCAATGATGAGAGAGGATGGAATAAGGAGGGGGATTAAGGAGGGGAATTTCGATGAGTCGGAATGTGTGTGTATGTAGGAGTCTCCAAGGACGTAAATGTTTCCATAAAGGGTCTAGTATCATGGAAGATGCGGTGTCTCTGGATGCCACAGAGCTGTTGTACATGATAGGATTGGGGGTGGGCAGTTGGAGCAAACGCCCTTTGAGTCGTTCACCTGCAGCAGATAATCCTTCCCCAAAATGATACTCCATGGTAACACCAAGCAATCCCAAAAGACAGTATGCTCAGTCTTCCTCCCTCGATGTCTGCCTGCATTTCATCCATGACAATGCGTCAACCAGATCAAAATCATTCTGCTCCATGCGAAGTACACTCTCTTCAATTGTGGTGATTCTCAATACTATCTCCGTACACAACTTATCATCCCATTTACTTCCCAAGTAGGTCCACCATGCATCAAAAAATTTGACCAAGGTAGGGGCGATCAGTTCTTGGAGTGTCCATCCACGCCCAAACCAACTGCATTGCCTTAAATCATTCCTTTGCCTGTTCTCAGAGCACAAGTCATGGAGATAAACGTAACAGACTTCCGTGTTTCTGTAATAGTTGTACATGGAATTCATATCCTGGGATCTGTGCCCTGGATTGAGATTGTTGATACAGCAAGTATCAACCCAGATGTAAGAATGTCCATCCTGGTGTGCTTGCGTGCAAGCTTCGATGATCTTCTTATGCCTGCTCTTCTCAGAGGAGATGTTGATTTGGGTTTTGAGCATGCATCTTTGAGAGACAAGGTTGACCATCTCTTGGCATGACACCTCGGCTGCAACCCATCAATGAGAAAGGATAGAGTATGAAGGGACTGCGGCTTCAGAAAGGAACTTGATGAGTTTTAGGGTGGATGTGTCAATCAGCAGTCAGGGGCATAGGCACTTGTGGAGTGGACATGGCATGGGTGTTTGGGAAGTATAACGGGACTAAATTTCAAGTCTGTATTCAAGACACACAGGCTATGGAAATGAATCAGATTTGAAAGGACTAGGAGCAGTTTGTAGTTGAGATCAACTGGAGGATGAGGAGCCTTCTGATATCCAGCATATGTTAGATAAATGGCTTCTTCAATAAGATTGGAGACACACCTGAGGTAGGTATGTACAGATCTGAGAAGCTACGTGTTGGGAGAAGCCTTCAAATCTGATGGGTGGCTGCTGCAGAATGCCTGTGTGAGAAGATGAGTGAAAATGGGAGCCATTTGCACTCACATCCTTTGAGATATTTGAAGGAATGAAGCTGGAAGCTGAGTGATGCTTGGAGAGATCCCCTTGATGGTGAACTTATACATTCTGAGCTTGAGAAATTGCTGGGAATTGAAATTTTTGATATATCGCTGAGGAGAAAAGGGAGTCGAGTGTACAGGCAAGCCCCAGTTGTTGAAGCTTGAGTATGCAGCAAAGAAAGATGAGAGGTATCAGCAGCACACAGGTAGTATTTATACATATACTGTGAGAACAGTCACATCGTACAGCTTCTATGATGTCAGACGATGTGAATTATGGCTGTACCTGATACAAAGGCTGCATCACAGTATGACTGAATGTAAATTTCTATGGACATGAGAGATGAGAAAACACTTCTAACAGGCTACTGTACTGGGGCAAAGGGCCATCGTGGTTGTTTCATAAAAGTCTATATCAAAAGACAAGTCTTGTGACTTGTCATACGTCAGGGTGGCATGACGTTGTTGTGACGTCAATGGTCATTGGGTTGAGACTGAGTCTAGACATTTCAGTTGGTTGGGGCTTGGGACAGAGACCTAAAGCTAGACTCGTGCTGCCAGTGCTGTTCGCATGCCGTTTGACATGCATTTTCTTTTTTTGGCAAGTTGGAGATCGAAAATACTAGGCATGTGAAGGACTGGTACCACCTGAAGCCCAGTGAAAAATGACAAGTGTGAAATCGGAGAAAATCTGCAGGGCATGTCCAAATTTCTGGCTGTTTCTGACTGTTTCTGCCAGAAACAGCAGGCCTGATAGTAGAGTCGATATGGTCAAATCTGGCCAGAAATCATCAGAATTGAAGCAGAAATGTCAATGCTTCTTTAGTGGAGCCCAAGTAGGGCCAGAGCAAAGGACGTCAGTATACCTCAGTACATGTCAGAATTCTGACTTCAACTGCTGATCGGTTCCTTCAGGAAACAACAAGGCCCTCCACTTGGAATTATGCACCAGATTTGACCATAATCAACTCTGCTATTGGACCCACCATTTCTGACAGAAACAATCAGAAACAGCCAGAAATTTGGACACGCTCTGCAGATTTTCTCTGATTTCACACTTGTCATTTTTCACTGGGGCCTGAAGCCTTTTAGTAGGGTCATCACACTTTTGTGACATGGGACTTAGTGAAATTTCGTTGTTCTTCCCTGCATCTGCTAGCACATCGTGTTCTTTTGATGCTCCCTCCCTTCCAATGTCCTTATTTCATATTCTATGCATGTCTAAACTACTTCAATGCCAATTCTTACATCCTGGACACCAACTGCGTGAACGCGGCTCTATGAATTATTCTGGTTGTTTCCTTGACTGCTGCTTCTGCTTCTGCCTCTACCTCTGTCTCTACCTCTGCCCCCTCTCCCTCTCCCCACTCCTGATGGCCCAATATCATCATTCATCCATTTCAATGCCATCTGGATAGGCTGTGTCAAATGGCTTGACTCTACAAACTGCAGCATCAACAACACCTTAGGAGGCTGGGACAGAGTAGATTGCACTGGGCTTGGATATTGGGTAGGAGACTGGGACAGTGTAGAGTGCTGTGGGTTCAGATAGTGGGTATTCTGTTGATAGGTGTAAGGATATGCATGCATTGAGGGCGATGGAGTTGTGGGTGTTTGCAAGGGAGTGTAATATGTAAGGTATGGCTGATAGGTATGAGAGGGGTACACTAAGGAGTGGTAGGGTTGGACAGAGGAATTTTGAGGGTATACCGATGAGTGGATGGCCTCTGCTCTTGCTGGAGTAGCAGGATATTGCAGCTGCATATATGGATTAATAGTAACTGTATCTTTTTGTTGCCCTTCAAATATATGTTTCGGAACTACTTGCCATTGGTGTGTAAGCTGTAGAACCAGTTTGTCTGAAGTCGGCTGTCATGAGATTGATGGATTGATTGTGTTGTTGTCCATCCAGCATCTTGTTTCATTGTTGTTTTGGCTCCTTCTCTTGTGTTTCTTCTGACTGGGTGTCTGGCTTTCTCTTGTTGGTCTTCTTTGGAAAAGATACGAGTGGTGGTATCTTCAGGCCTGATATCTTCTTCCACAGTTCCTCCCCTACTGATCCCACCAACTCCAGTGCCCCTCCAGAAGTCTAGCCAGCCTTTCTTTGGAGTTGATCGGTCCCACTGCTGACAGCAACTCGATGGTTTGGTCACTTATAATCCCTCTACATCCCCAAAGCACCCTTCCAAAGTCCCATTTATAAACCAACATGTGTCAGTCATGTATTGCTTTCTGGGTCGGCTTAGACAGAACCTTCGTCATTGGCTGCCAAGTTGAGTACATGATTTTTGTTGTGACCCTTGAGTGTGCCCCCATACGACCCTCATTTGACTCCATGAAGCTCAGCATACTCCTTTATGGTAGACTTGACATAATCTCCTTTTTCCTCTCCCTTCCTGTTTCCCTTCTTTTTTGCATTATTACTGCAATCCAAGCCATACACAGACTTTTCCACCAGGAGTACCGCCAGCCCATGATGACTCTTGTCCTGAGCAGCTTGGCCTGCATGCTGTACAAAGCTTGACATTGTCTCGGGCAGTTTCCATTACACAATGATGGCTATATTTGGAATATTACACCCCTGAATACACAGGTCAGTACTGTGGAAATATAGAACAGCTTACCATTCCCACTGCATCAGTGCAGATCAGGATATTTATCAGCCCATCATGAAATTGCTTCATGGCTGCTTTTTGATATTTCTGGCTGTAAGCAGCATTGTATGGCCAAATCAGTCCAGTACCTTGCAGAGCATCAGGGAGCAAGGTTTTGATGTGGTCTGCCATTTCCACCCTGCTCACAATACTGTCTCCATAAATGATGGTTTGACGGTGTGCTGAGAGACAATGAAATCTAGGTCTCAGTATGTATTCATTGGATGTTGGATGGCTCGGACCACTAATGATACGTTTGGACAGTCATTCTCCAGGTTAGAGAGCCCAGTGGTTATTTTTATATCAATACACATACTTTCCTCTGCTCTTACTCACCCTCCACTCCTCTCTCATATTCCAATAGGAGTCCTTTGTTTGTACATGTTTTGCATGAGCATCTAACTATATACCACATGTAGTAGATAGAGACAGACAGAACCAAACAGCAACGTGACTGAGCATTGACATCCGCTTCTAGTCAACCACCCTCTAGGCCGTCTCTACTGTCACCCTTCCTACTGTAGATTGTAGCAAGCATGTACTTTAGTTCCAAATTAGTGTACTTTAGGAAATTCCCGTATCTGGCTTGGCTTGCTACCATCATTCAGATCTACAGAGGCCTTTGAGTCATGAGCTTGTCTGCATTGTGGTAGTAAGTCCTGGGAACAATGATGTGCTGCTGCTTACATTGGGATACTTTCTGGAAACTGGTGTTTTAGTTCTTGGACCCATGCTGCATAATAGATCTCTCCTCCTCCTCCTCCTCCAGAAATGATTGGATATACCTGGCATAGCTAAGATTTCTGCCAGATTTGCTGGAAATAGTTGGCATTGATTTTCACTGGGCACTCACCCTCATCCTGATCATAATCCTTCTTTATGTTATCCTCTTTTATCCTCATCTTGATTCTTCATCCCCCTGAGTCCCCCTTTCCCTGCCTTCACCCTCACTCTCACTCTGACCTGACTACACATGCACCTCCTTGCTCTCTATCACTCTATCATGCTATTCTACACATAACAACAATCAAAAACCAACATGCACATTGCATATATATATGCAACTCAATGCAACAAACACCACAACATTGTATACTTTTTGATGTAACACTACAATAACTTGGGGGGAAGAGGCCAGGCTATGCTGGCAAGACCTGATTACTATTTTTTCTATCTTGTACTGATTTAAATATTATAGAGATGAGAAATATATCATTCTGTGGCTTCCTTCTCTTGTCATACTAGATTAAATGAGGTTAGAATAAGCTCAGAATAAAATGACTCCAAGAAAAACTTCCTCCTCACCCCCACAAAACATATCTCCACAACCGGATCACCCATCATTCTGTGGTTTATTTCCATCGTTATCCTGAAATAAATGAGACCAGAACAAGCCCAGAACAAAGAAAATCCATGGTAGACTTACCTACACTCACATACCCTCCTTCTCACCCCCCACTTGAATCAAATGAGCCCATAATGTGCCCTGCAGACATTCATACCTCCACAGCCAGACCCCCTATAGTCCTGAGGTTTTTTTACCCTTTCATCTTGAGTTAAATGAGCCCAGGATATGCCCAGAATAAAAGAAATCCATGTGGAACTCACCTACATATAGCATTCTCTTCTCCTCACCCCCCACAGACATTCATACCTCCACAGCCAGACCCTCTATAGTCCTGGGGTTTTTTTTGCCCTTTCATCTTGATCTAAATGAGGCCAGGAGAAGCCCAGAATGAAAGAAATTCGTGGACAACTTGTGTGCATCCAACAAACCTCCTTATCCCTCTAGTCATTCATACCTCCACAACCAGACTACTTGTTATCCTGGGGTTGTTGCATTCTTATCTTGACATAAAACACACCTTGAATATGACAGAAGGAAATAAATTTATGGAAATCTTACTCTTGCTGTATGATGCAATACTGGTTGACCAGGCTTGCAGTCTATCATGTTTCAGATACTCCATGCATTTGCAATTGTGTTTGAGGGAGCGTAGGTTATTCTCTGTTGTGTTCATGCATTACATGTTGTCCAATCCCTGACTCTCTATAAGTAGAGAGGAAGGCCTTGTGGGATCAAAATGGCCACCATCTAATTGCTCCACCTTCTAATGTGAGTCGATGAGCACAAAAACGAAATTATAGGCGAACGCGGTGACCCGAAAATGAGGCTGCCCGAAAAGAGGATGAGATTAGGATGGTAGAAAGCGCGATACAGAAATCCCCAGGTAAACTAAGTACTAGTAATGGCTGTAGTAGGGCTATGTTAAAAACCTGAGAGGAAAACCACTTGGGATAAAACCTCTCTTCAGGAAAAGTATGCCACTACACAGGTGAGAAGAGGTAGTGGGTAGGGAAGAGTGGGTGAACGAAAAACAATTCTCAAGTGAACAGAGTGAATGAGAGAATCAAACTGGAGAAAAAGTATCAGAGGTAAAGGATATAAATACGAAAGGATGATGTGAAAATCAAGCAGTGACAGATGTACGAGCAGATGTGGGAGAAGGGTGTAAGAGGATTTGGAGATGGTTTCAGAGACTGGAATTTTCATTGATGTTTGATCAGATCACAAACAACCATTAAGGAAAGCTCAATCTTGAAAAGATGTACAAGCTGAGAGGAGCTACGAATGACGTAGAGGAAGGATGATGAGATGGGGGACTCTGTGAAGTCCTCGCAATTAGACTACATTAAACAACATTTTAACCCCAATAAATTTGGATTACCAAGGCTGACATTCACTCACACCTCAGCATTGACTTTCAGTAACTTTGCAGACTGGACTGACACCTGCGACATCTTAAAGCTCTTAAGATCTTAAGTCTCAACAGCGGACTGAGTACGCTGTTTCTTCAGCCTTTCTTATACTAGTATTCTGTGTATACAACTCCTGAACATCTCATAGAGGTTCTGTTCAGTGGTGAGTGCATCAGGAAAAGCTTCATATACACTTTCATGCAATAAAGGGATGAAAAAGACCGAAAAATGCATGAAAATGCATTAAATTGCAAGATTATGCAAGTCCTTTCTTCGGCGCATGAAGATGCATGAATGTTAGAATACGTATAAGGTCTTTTACTAAATAGTATGATATGTACTAGTTAGAATAGTGATCCGAATGTGTATACTGATGGTACTCTGGCGATCGCTAACAGCTCAATGACCCTAGCGTGGATAGGGGCTTCATTGAATTGATGAATAGGATTGATTGATTAATGAGATTAATCCGAGATCAGTGGGTAATTTCCAGGACTCCAAATGGAATAAGTGCTTCTTTGATAGATGATACGGGCTGTATGCCGACGCAAGTCAGCTTTGGCAAGTCAATAATTCAACGGCCCAGCTAATGATGTATTCGGGTTGATAACTTGTTGGTTGGATAAATACCTGAGATTCCTAATACGTAGATAGTTGACAAAATAGTGGACTAGAGACTTAGGGTCTCTAGCACATACTTATACCTAAAAAATTGTATTACGGGGTACTTATCCTGTGTTCACACTGCCTTAACATTGCCTCCTTCGTATAGCCAGTGCATTGCCTTCTACACTCTTCACTTTACAGTTCTCAACATCCTAACCATCAGTTCCTGACTCGTTGTTGAGTCTCATTGATCCTTTCTTACCCGAATAGTGTTCTTGTTCAGCCATTTGCCAGGTATTCTATCTTTCCCACCGTTCCTGATTCCCTCGTTCACTTCAGAAGCCTTCCGTAGGCTTGATAATCATTTGTTGTGGCAATGCATTGTTTGTACAGGTGTTCCCTTTGCTGTTCGCAGCTATGTCCCCATCAGGGCGGTGTTGGTACAATTATTCAGGATCACCTGGTATGTAGAGCGACGTGTCACATTATTGTTCAGATCCTAACAATGAATTATGCACAAATTTGACCTTTTTATGCAACAGAAGGCATAGCTTACACTCATTAACTCAATGATATTCAGTCCACATTTGACACAATAAAAACCATGAACAGATAAAGAGGCATGTATTGGCAGACTACAAAGTACAATCATGACAACTAAGTACCATACAGCTATATGAAAGCCTCGACACAGGCTGGACGTTATAGCAAACAAGATTAAACACATACTTGAGCATACATCAATGAGAAACAACTATACGACATCTTCAATGCAGACTGGAGACCCTAGTGAACAAATGCCTGGAGAGAAAATATCAGGGCAAGGAATAATAGACAGTGCCGAGCACGCACCTGATAATATGTCAATGGCTGATGCCTTAAAACCTTGGAAGTAAGGATGTAGCCTGGACACTCTAGCGAAAAAAACACCTGGATATAAAAATATTAGCGTAAGGAAGGATAGGGAGTGCCAAGCACGTACCTGATCATACATTGATGACCTATGCAATAAAACTTTGGAGGTAAGGGACAGCCAGCATCAGAAACATTACAGATAAGCGAAAAAGACTGACCCTATGGAGTGCAGCACAACAAGGATACTAAGTAAACAGCATTTGACATAGGCAGTTGTGCAGGGCATCATACCTAAAATAATGTAAAGGTTGGTGACGATATGTGAGTTGGAAAGAGTACATGTTTAAGAAGGCATAGTGGGATATACATTGTGCCCAAAACTCCAAACAAAAAGATTACTCTTGCAGACTGAGCAGGCCAAGGGCAGTGAGGATGTCGTCGAAGGAGTGTGGAGGGTAAGACAGCACAGGAGTATCATTACCTTGAGTTGAAGTCCAAGGTTGAAAGAACTTGAAGAGAAGTCAACATGGATCAGATGACCATTTGTTGACATCAAATCTGAATCGAGCAACTGTACAGTTCTTCTATTGGAGCTTGAATTCTTTGGAAGTCACCAGCGTGTCACTATTACTTATCCCTTGACCCACAGTTCTGCAACATATACCGGTTGTCTACAGGGTGTGAGTACGAACAACATTTAAGCTCAAGTAGTAGCAAATATTTGGTATTTACATTTCGTAACAATACCTCAGCAATTACCGCCATTTACAGATAAATACGTAGTGCATTATCATTCAACACCCCAACCAAGTCATATTTCCTCTGTTACTCAGTCCACGTGGTCATTGGTAAATTACTACACCTGGATGCTTCCCAGACCCAGTGCATCATCAAGCCGATAATTAACTCCTCCTCCTAAAAGCTCTCCTCTCTGCAGGATATAGCTCCATGATTCCCACTCTTTGTTTTGTTCCTTCCCTCACCTCCCCCTTCCACTTCTGAGTGGAACCAAGACTTGGTAGATACATACAACTTGCTCACTTGTCTTTCTCAATGAGGCATTTCTCATTGGGACCAGATGCACAAAGCAATATATGTATGTTTATGGTTTCTTGACTGTCACAAAGAGGTGAGCGCTTAGATAGCAATAACAAGGAGCTACAGGCTCGACTTGACTAACAGACAGCAATAAGTACTGGAACTACAGTGCCCATCAGTAAAGGTGAAAGAAGTAATGAAAAGGGAGATACACACCTGGTCCCAACAATGAAGAGGTCAAGATGGGGAACCAGGTGTCAGGACAGGGTTTATATATGTAAAGGTAAAACTGTGAAGGAAGCTGTAAAGAAAGCTGTATCAGAGAAATGAAAGGTCCGGTGTGTAGCATGTGGAACAAGAGTCATATGGTGTAAAGATCTGAGGATACAGAGATAAGAAGAAATAAATAGTACCAAATATAGATGTCATGACATTGCTGACTATTGCTCATTTATTTGCGGGGTACTCGGACCTGGTGATGACGCCAGACAGTCAGAGGGAGTCAGAAATGACAGAGTAGTGTAGTTTAAGTAGAAGGCTTGTATGGTATTACTAGAGCAGAATGCAAATCTGATACTTCTGACTATTTCTGCTGCTGGAAAATGGATAAAGAGAACAAGAGCAGTATGCATTTTGATACAACTTCAAGCATCTATTATGCACTAGAATGCATAAAGTTGCTCTGAATGCATAGTTATTCAACTCGTCTCAAACCTTATGCAAAGTGAGGCATAAAGTATACAAAATTTTGCATTTTTATGCACAAAAAGCCTAATTAGACACTTATTGCATGAAGGTGTATATGAAGCTTTTCCTGATGCGCTTCATACACATATTAACAAGTTCCAATCTAACAAATTATCTTTTATGACACCAATCTGGCCAAGAGCAGTTGGGAATTGGTCGGGAACCTTTCTCTCTTCCTTCTAGTGAGTTTTGGTTCTAATTGGTTTTTTTTTATTCATTTCACCTGTTTCAATCCCATAATGGCTGGAGTTACATGTTCATTGCTCAATGATACCCCATTACAATGTGTAGTCTTGTTCCAAATTACGCGTCTGACCAGTGAAGCATATGAGAGAATCAGTAGATGTGAGTGGAGGATCTGCCTCGACCCAACCAGTGTTGCCAACGACATTCATACTTCTCAGGGCATGGGTTAGATGATAATGATGGTCCATTTGCATATTTCAGTGAGTCTGTGAAACCTAATGGGTCAAAGAGGACTGGAGATGATACAGAGGACAGGAATGTCACGAGTAGGCCTGTGCCTGGTTGCAAGGAAGGCTACCTTTAGATGAGCATTCTGCAGCGTCTACTAGTAGAAGGCTCATCTTGACAGATGTGTTTCTTTTTTGTATTTTACCCATTCTTTTATTGAATACAAACGGACTACTACAAACTCTGGACAAAGAATTCCAATTTGTGCTACCTGTTTTCTCTGCATAATACTAGGGATCTACATGCTTCTCTCTCTCGCAATAACATACTACGCATTCCATTTCGACTTGTGGCCTCCTGTTGCTAGCATCTTTATTCATCCAAATTTTTTATGATGGTCCGGGAGAGTTCTGATTACTATTTATAGTAATTGGTTTTTTTTGTGATGAAATCTGCCATCCGTTAGGCTGACCTGAATCCTTGAGCTGTGTGAATTTATAACTGTGAAGGTATTAAAAGTAATATGATCATATATTTAAGAGGTACTTCCAGGCGAGATTGAACTTGGGACCTACAGTTTTCAAAAAACACTCACAATATTGACCACTACACCATTAATGCTTACTTTGAACAGCGACCACATTCAATATAAACAGCTCATCTCCTATAGGCCAACAGCGCTGCCAGTTCCCTCTTCAACTACTACCAGCTCAAGTATACCCTCAAGCTCTCTCCATCTCACCTGCACAATGTCAGAGTAAACCAAACATTGCAACAAGAATGAATGAGTTTGAAGCATGCTGAGGTTCCGAAGGAAATAGATACACCAAGTACAGCGTACATGGTAGATATCACTTCCAAATACATTACTTCCATTAAATTAAGGCCTCATTTAAATCCATAATTAGAAGGAAGATCTGGATGTGGAGATAAGAGTTTGTGTGTGGGTGAGGTCCTGAGGAGGAGGGTAGGTGAGTGCAGAGACATTTATTATCAGTATATTTCTTCTCAGGGCTCATTGTGGCCTCATTTAACTCCAAAAAAAGAGTGAAAGAAGCCCCATAATGATAGGTACTATGCTGGTCCGAGTGCACTTTTATTCGACCCGTATTGACTCAAAAGTGCACCCGTATTCATTCAAATTTGGCACCCGTATTCATTCATTGGCACCCGTATTCATTCATTGGCACCCGTATTCACTCATATTGTTGACACTCGTATTCATTCAAAGTTGACACCACCCATATTCATTCAAAGTTGACACCTGTATTGAAACAAGTGTACTGTATGTAATCAATCTAATCTGGTGAGATAAGCCTAATTGAACAGTTCTCACGACACAGGTCTTGTGACTTATCACCTGATTCACCTGATTCAAACGCGTCACGCATTGTTTATTCTTCAACCACTTCCACGCACGCTTCACTATCTTTCTCGCCACTATGCCTGAGGGTCCGGAGGCTCTCGTATTTTGTGAAACATTCAAGAAAAGTGTTAAGGAGCATGCCAGCTGCTCAAAAAAACCATTGGAAGGTCAGTAAATCAGTAATATTGTTTCTACTTCATTCTCAACACTTAGTTAGGTTTTCTACGTATCCACCCCTCTATGTTTGCTTCTGGTACTGCTCAGTGAGATTATTGCACAATTACCATGGACCAGAGCCAATTTGATGCATTGCTAGAGCCACTTGAACTGTTGGTTTGCAATGTCTATGACTTGATGCACATCAAGGAGGCTCACTATTGGTGCTGCGAGCAACTTCTATGCCCCAAAGTACCAGGTCCTGTTCTTATTTGTACTCATGGAAAGTACACTGCTGTAGCAGCAGGTTACGTGCGTCTTTTTATCCTTTTTTTCGGAGTATTGTCTTGACTGAATTTGATATGATTATGTGGCATATCTTTCTTCATTCGATAGCACTGTGTCATGATCTCTTGGGGCTTGGAGGCACATCCTATACAGATGTCCCGAGAGGTTTATGAAGAGATCGTTGCTTCTACTTTCTCCGGAAACAACAGCGACAAGATCAAGGCAGAGAAATTGCAAGTATTTGCAGTCCCAAGTCGGTTTGTTGAGCCAAACTCACAGCCACTTCCAAACGGACGTGACCATCGCAACATATCTATCTTTATGGCTATTGTCACTGCCAATTGGGTATGGGCAGTTTGCGACTTTTCTCACCTTGTCAAGCTACATGTTACCTCATTGAGCTGTCATTGGCAAACCAGTGACTTTGAACCTGGTTCAGAGGTGCATTACAATGTTTTTACTCTGAATGATACACCATTTAATTCTCTCATTTCTGTGATACAGATGTGGCATGTCATTTGGCCTGATTGGTTTCAGGAAGCTTCTCTGGTCAGAGAACAGCTAGACCTATGGCATGATGGGATAGTTAATGGGACTAGGTCTCCATCCATTGCCTCTGCAATGGATAATTCCATGGTGTTCAGTCCTTTTGGCCGTCATCTCATTTCTGACAGCCTTCATTCACTTGGTCTTTTTCCCGGTACTCCTAATTGATCTGCGGTATAGGTAAATCTGCGGGTACCCCCTGCGGGGCTGCGGGTATGGCCCGGGTACCAGTAATCATTTGAGTTCACCAATGTATGACATACATACGAGCATTTGTAACATAGTAGAGAGGCGTAAAAGTGTACATAAAGCTTGTAAATGGACTTCAACGAAGTGTAGTGAAACTCAAATGTACATGGATAAGCACAGCCACTTACTCCCATTCACATTAGAGTCTCATTGATAACTCAAGTATTTCTCCACAAAACAGCCTGGATATTATTGCTAAAAGCCTATTGCATGCAGTAGAGACTATTTTCATTCTTTGCATGCCAATATTCTATGAGTTATGTACCAAAATTACCCTTAGACTCGAAATGAAGCCTGCACATGAATAAAACTCTTCATAATTCGCATTGTAAATGCAGTCTACTCATTCTAATACATCACTGAGCTAATGTTTCAAGTGTTTACTAAGGCAATTTGTAGATCCAATTCCTAGAAAAGTCGAGATCAATGTGAATTTAGCCTAAGATTTAGTAGAATTTATGATAGAAATTCATTTCTACACATTGAATATGTCAAGGTACTGGCTATTAGTACAGGAGCTACAGCATTCCTTATTTTCAATCCATTAGAAGTGATTTAGATGTTGTGTGGATGCTGGTAATGCACCCGCATGGTACCCGCATGGTACCCGCATGGTACCCGCAGTGGCTGTGCACATGCGGGTACCCATGCGGGCACCATGCGGGCACCATGCGGGTACCATGCGGGCACCTATGCGGGTACCTAGCGGATACTGTGTTTCTCGCCTTTATGTTGTATGAGAGTCCGTTGGAAGGAACTAATGGTATTTGCACATATATACTACTGTCCTGGCATGAACGAAAGTTCAGTCTTTCTGACAAAAAAAAAATCCAAAAAAATCTGAAAAAAATAGAAAATGTCAAATCTGGCCTTAGCTTCTTTTGGCTGTGATGTGTGACTGAACTCTTATTCATGCTGAGACAGTAACCTGCCTGCTGTAGTAATATTCAGTATCATTCTCATGGATCTCATGATCAAAATTTCAGCAGGCTGATAACAAGGACTCTGTATCTACATTTATGACTCTGAACTACTTAGTATGCCTCCCAGATCAGTATTCTAAATTATTGTTTCCTTTGTTTCTTGGATTTTTTATTATTCTCTGTCTCCTCAGTCTCTTTTGTTTGATCTGCCACCCGCTTAGATCTACGCAACTGTGCATTCTCCTGGACTGTCTGCAATGTCTTAACTACTTTCTCTTTAGCAAGGTCAGGCCTTTCAGCTGTAAGTCCAGCTTCTTGTAAAGCCTTTTTACTACGTTCTGCTGCTTGTTCCTTGGTCAATGGCCTTGGTTTTGGCCGTGGAGGTGCATGGTTCTGCTTCTCTGCCTCCTTCTCCCTTACCTTCTGCTCCATCTTCTCTCTTTCAGCTTTACAAAATTCACTCTCCTAAACCACAGTTAGCAAGAACAATATTTAATAATGCCAAGATAATACTGCACCTCAAGGTCAGATTCTGTAGCAACACGCAGATCTGGATCATTTTTCTCTGGACCATCATAAGGCCACCACAAATCCTCAGGAGGACCAACATCCAGGCCCCATTGTTCGCTTCCTGCCACACCAGCCTTCTGTGATCTATCAAACATGACTTTTTCCAGAATTTGGAGAGCCTCTCTATCAACATCTGCCTTCAATCTCTTCATTTTGCCATCCACAGTCTTCCCACTAAAATCAACCAATCGTTGCCATGCTTGGTGGAGAACTGACTGCTCTCTCTCCAGCTCTGACAACCCTGCTTCAATACATCCCAAGAAAGTCTCACGGTGACAGTGAGCCAAAAAGAGAGTTCGTGCATGTGCAATGCATAGTTCAAAGTCTTTAGGTGGGGCTGATAAAAATGACTGCACATTGATGTGGAGCCAGTTCAAAATGCGAGCCTGATCATCTGTTGTGATCCCACCAGTAAAGTATGCAGGACAAGGACGTCTAAACAGTGTAACTGCTGTCATGTATTGGTGGTTTCTAAAAATTGCATATCCAGGATTACCTTCATTCAGGTACAAGGCAAGGGCTGGAACACTTGACACAGAAAGTGCAGAAAATTCAGAATTGATGGTATGATGCAAAATTTTTTGCAGCATAGCCTTGTGCTTGTACAGAGCGCGGTCTACTTCTGTGTTGTACTGATATACTTGCCAATCAGAGGCAATATCTGCTGGATCACGCTCCTCATGTGTTCGGATGAACCTGCCCAACTGTTTAAATAATCAGTATGAAAAAAGATCTTAAAGTACTAGATTTTTTATACCCTGATTGATCGCCGACCCTCACGATCACCATACAATCCATCAACCAGCCTTTTCACAGAAATATTCTCCAAGACCTTGTTAGCGTTCTCATGCTTAATACCTCGCCACATTTTGATTGTCCATTTGCCTTTTTCCTGATGAAGAAGTCGGCCAGGATAATAAAACAATGTGTTGGCATCCATCTGAACCAAGACAGTGCGGCCAGCACTATCACAAATTAGTCAAATGGAAGAACTGACAATGCAACACTACTTACTAGAGACGCTTAGCAACATTAGCCCGCAATTGAACACCTTGCTTCAGACTTTCTATGATTTGTGAGCTTGAAGTATCTAACATTGATGCAGGATCACAGACATGGCATAGAAATTCCCCTTTGATTGTTGGTTCCATGCGGTTGACAAGGCAGGCCAAATGTGACCATCTGTGACATTTATCACATTGGACAGTGACCTGTTTGATGAGCTCACGATGGCCATCATTCTCAACACCACATCGACAAAGAATGGGAAGGGGTGTTGAAGGTGGTGGGGAACTTGAGGGAATTGTCCGAAGAGGTGTAGTTGGAGATGGGCCTGGGGAAGGTGAGTAGGAGTGTGCTGGTTCAGGTTTAACCACTTGTCTGGAGTCAGAGTGGGTTTGTTGATACTCTGTGATAGAGATGTGTGGTTTCCAGTTCACTGTTTCCTCTCTGGTCATTTCTCTATATCCTGGCTTTGTCAGAGTGGTTGATCTGGTCCCATCCAACTGCAGGTCCAGCTTCTGGAGGGCTATCTTCACACAATCTTCATGGAATTTTTCCTGTGCTACAATGCCACCTTTGAGGCTATAGACAGCACAGACTGTTTGGTAACCATCAGGCTGGTATCCTGTTGTTCCAGCAAGTAAATCTCCAATCTTCCCTTTCACAAGCTGACTGTAACCCATATTCTCCATTCCATCATATGAAAACACTGCTGATTGCCCACCTGTTGTTGGGATCAATGTAACACACCGAAAGTGTGCTTTGTTTGTGAACATGCGTGCCACAAGTTTGTATACCACTCCATCTCTTGAACCTGAGGCTTTTGAGCCTGGGTATAGTTCACGAGGGAAATCCCAATCTGGTTGATTGCCTTTTTCATCCATACCTGGTCGGATGATGAGTACAGATGGTATCCAGCTAATAAACTCCATTTTCTGGCACTGCCCATTGCAATAGATATCTGGATCATTGGTGCCCTCCTTTGTGTGGCATCTCCAGCAACCCTGGATTTCCTGTGGAACCTCCATTGAGGATAGGTTGAAAATTGACTGGAACCAGTTCTCAATCTTCCCCCAAACAGTTGGAGATATCTTGCTGCTGGCTCTTGCCAGGTGGAAGATGTGGTCCAAGGACTCTCAACTTGGTAATGGCCTTCACTGCAGCTTGAGAGCCTTTGTACTACAGGAAGAAAGAACTTAACAGCTTCTGGATTGACTGGTCCACCTCGTGGGCGAATGAGATAATATAGCCAATACTGTAAATAATCAGTTGCCATGCTTGATAAATTGCACTATCCTTGACTTACTAGTGCAGAATGATATTCATGTTCCTGTGTTCATAAGCAATCAATATCTCTGATTTGTACTGTGATCAGAGTAAAACTGAATTACCATAGCATATGAGTTCTCTGCTATTGACAAGCAAAATGGAAGGCCTGCAAGGACATGTTTGAATGTATCACGTATGTTTTGAAGGATAACTGATTTTCCAGCTTTAGAGCCTGGAAAAGTGGAAAGAGGCCAAGCTCTGCGGTTGCTAAGGGTTTTGTGCAGGTGTGAAATTGGATAGGTTATGTCTGCAGCAAAACTTGAGAAGTCCTTCCAATGTCCATGACATGCCAAAGTCACATAAATGATCTCCAATGATGCATCAAGCCAACAAGAGTTATTTGCCCATGGATAGCTAGCAAATTCCTTTGCAGCAGCAAGGTTAACTATTATGGATGTGAATGAATCAGTTGGTCTGGTTTTCCCTGGAGAAAGCTCTTTGTAGCGACCCTGAGTTAACTGCTTGTCAACTATGTCTGGAGGAGAAGGTGATCCATCTTCTGATTCAGAGCTATTGGGGACTGTAATCTTGACTTGTTTTCGGGGCCGTTTCAGTGTAGACTGAGTGTCAGGAGCTCGACCTTCTCTGAGAGCAGATCGATCACGTTTTCGGGGAGATGGTTTGTGGCTATAACTCTGTCTTCTACGTCGAGGAATTTCTGTTAATGTTTCTGCCTCACAGCGCTCAAGCTGGTCCAGTTTACGCTGGCGTTGAGATCGACCATATCGAATGGGAAGTCCATCTGTCTCACAGATTAATCAAAGGTAAGTCCTTGAGACTGCAACTTACGAATGTATGAGTCATGCATTCTTTGAAAGTGTCGCATAACCTTGAGTAATCCATCAAAGCCTTGGATAATATCCTTGTTTTTGCCTGTCAAATAATATCAGTGAATTATAATTAATGTAAGTATAGAAATGACTGCAAACCTGCTATTTGGTATATGACAGAGTGAACAGATTCCTCTGCATTGGTTGTATCAGGAAGCTTTAAGGCAAGTTTGCTGTCCATTTTTCGTTGGCTATGAAAAATCATACTTGCATGTTCTGGAGCCAACCACCAATTCAGCCATGCCTCCAGCCCTGGCCATGTTTCCTTCATGATCTTCACAACTCTATCAAACACAGCAGAATTCTCAGCTATAACCATCTGTCTGCACAGTTCTTCAAACTCAGCTCTGCTGTCAGGTGGCACATGGTTACTGAGTCGAGCCACACGTGTTACAGATTTTTCAAAGTGATATCTGCATCCCTTGATCAGTGACTGAGCAGCATTCTCTAGTACAGTGCGTGTCCGAGTGTTGTCCTCTTGGCGGATGAAATAGTCGGTGAATGCAGAGATAAATCCCAAGCGCTGAGCATCACTGAAATCAACAACCTAATCAAAAAAATCAGCTTTTTTCAAAACCATAGAAAATCTAGTGCCCTCACAAGTGCAAACAACTCATCAGTAATTTTCTCATTATGTTCATGTGCAGCTTCAGCAATAGCCTCAATGACAGCAGTGAAATGCCAATGGTAATGCTGAGTTGTAACACCATTTGCATAGCTGAACATGGAGGGAACCCATCTATCAATTACAGTATTGAATGTAGTAGTGGAAATCAACACAGCATTGGGATCTGCCCAATACTTGTGTGCACCATCAGTCAGCATGCCCTCTAATGGCAAAGGGCCTTCAACAAGCTCAGCTTTTGGCAAGAGTTGGTCCTGCATCCACTTTGAGTGAAATGATATGACACATTCAGGCTCCCTTCCTACAGTATTGATTCTGATTTGGACTTCATCTTCATGTTGCTGGATCCAGGAGTGAAACTGGTTGATGAATGACCATCCAACTTCTGCTGTAGCTCCTTTTGTCATTTTTTTTAGTTTCATAACGGTAGGTTTCAATGTTTGCAAATTTCTGTGCCAACTGTGGTGCTGGTGGAGTTGGACCATCTAGAGTCTCTCCTCCTTCATATGACTCCAAGTGCTTTTTGTGCATGTTGTTCCCGAGATGCTGCCGAGTGTCTTTAGCCTCCTGTGCAGTGAGATGTTTGGTGTATGGAATCCGAGGATGATTGTGGCAACCAGCATGGATGTAACGATAAAGCCGTGTGGTGATGTCATCTCCCACCTGTGCATATTCAATAAGAAAAGACATTGCTCCACAGTCAAAATGTTCCAGTGAGAACCCACATATACAGTACTCATTTAAGCACTGTGCTTCCAGAATCTTTTTCTCAATTTTTGGCCGAGTAATGACTTGACACTGAGGATTAGTGCATCGTAAGACACCAAGACACTTCTTGTAGCTCTCCTTCCCCCCAGCTATTGTAGTAGCATGGATTGAACCCTTTTGATTTTTCTTTCCATTGTTTCCCTTGCAGTTCCGTGTAGCCCACTGAACAGCTAGCATTCCATGCTTCATGTATGTAGCATGATCAAGGTCAATGGCAAATTTTCCATTTGGCCATCCATTCCAGAAACCCTGTTCCAAATTGTCAACAGTAGTAAATTGCACATTAACATCATGCCCATGTCGGCACTGTGGTTCAGGTTGAGGGTCCAGAGGAACAAAAGCAGTAAGCCGGGCAGGATCAGTGAGATCTACAGGGCAAGCAGCTTGATTAGTTGCTGGAGGTGGTAGTGGTGCAGTTCGAACAACTGCTGGAGGGTGTGATGAAGAGGGTGGTACAGTTTGACTAGCTACTGTGGTTGGTGGACATAGTGGTTTTTGTAAGTTCCCAACTGAGTGACTGGTAGATTGCACTGAGGGCACAACTGCAGATTTGCTTGGTATCACATTGGATTGTGGATCTGTTGGAATGGTACTAGGCTGCACTGTAGAGGTAGTTAGCAAATAACTCAATGGTACAAAAAGATAGTCTCATACTGATGGAAGGGACTGAATTTTGATATGTCTGTAGTGCATGTGTATTGAATTGCATCTGGGATGTGTATCCTATAAGTATCAGAATAGAAGGTATTTAAATTGGTTGGAGAGAATCCAAATATGTGGCCTACTTGCCTTCGCGATAGACTTGAAATTGAACAACTTCAGCGTTTGTAGCTGTAAAATCTATATGCATGCTATTCTCTTGTGGCAACCTGACCTGGGTTTCATCTCGACGTGTAGGTAGGTGTTGCAGGCCTTATATTACAAGAAAGTCAGAAAGATAAATATTTTGAAAAGAAATCAGAATTAACCACTCTTGTCCTCGCATGATTCATTTACGGGAGGCACTGGAATCAAGGATAACATGTAAGATCCTGCTGAACTGATTTCAAAACAATGGTACTCTTACTTGTTCTAACTTCTGGACAACCCAGCTCTCCATTGTCTATATCCATGTCTGAGGCATTCCCTGGACAAATTCATGAAAGATATATCCACTACCAATGGGAAGTACATACCATTATCTTTCTCTTCCCCTGAATCAGGATTTCCTAGGTATTCTTCAGGCGCTATAGGGGATTCATGGTTAGTCCCTACAACTTAATGTGTTTGTGTCACTCACGGTGTACAAAACAGTCATTATTAGGGGGTAAAGAAGTAGATACATTTGTATCTTAATCAAAATGGTATAAGGATATATTCAGATGTGGTGAATACATAAGACTCACGTCTTGAAATTTCATCTTGATGTAATACAAGTGTATCTTCAGTATTGCCTGTATATCAGCTGTGAGTAGCGTGATAAACCTGCTATCAATGGACTGACTTACTGAATGTGAAATCAAAACTATCGTCACTTTCTGAATCACTCTCAGGGAAAATAGCATCAACAGCGGGGTGTATGATGCTTTTACCAAGCCATTTCTACAAAAAGAATATTCTATGTGACTAAGGCTACATAACGTTGGATACTCATGCTTACAAGGAGTCCCATTTGCAGAGACGGGCAAAGGCGAGCGCAGAGCAGGTCAGAAAGTGTCAATAATGGGTGAAGCTGAGCCTTACATATACCGCCTAATCCCATCATTTTGTATGAATGATTTTACGTAAATACCAACAGCACGTTCTATTCTTCGTGAAATAGCTATATAACAGGCTCTGCATTGTTAAAAGACTATCTACACAATAAAAGAGTAATTATAAGGCTTAATCAACTAAGATTGTACATGATAAGCAAAGGATAATGGGTACCCGCATGACCCGCATGACCCGCATGACCCGCATGTACCCGCAGTGTACCCGCATGACGTACCCGCAGATTTCCGATACCCGATTGATCTGCCAGTCAGATGAGATCTATATATCCTTTGTTGACTCCCTTTTTTGGTATCTTCACAATCACTTCTCAAAGGATTTTTTAGATCTTATTGCAGTCTGCATGAACTCTAATAATCCTTTTGCCTTCAATGAGAGGGCAGATCGAAACTACACCAGTAAGTGTATGCTGGTGTTCAGAAAAGTGTTTGTCTCTGTTCCTGTCAAGATGTTCAACTTCTTTGCATCAATGGGACTACTAGATCCATTACACATTATTGGTATGTTTCGGTTTCACAGATATTTATCTACATATACCAATATAATCTGACTTTCTATGACATAGGCCAACCCTATACTCTGCATAATTCGCAGCACATTCTCATCATCGATCCATTTCGCAAGTCAGTTATCCTACCTGTCTGGCAGCGTGGAGATTTCTTCACAGTTGTCCGTGCCCAGGTAGGGGCTGAGTGGCAGGGGAAAAAATCCATCAACATGCTGGTAAGTGATTATACTAGTAAATACTGGTCAATATTCATTACAGCTGGCATTTGGCAGGTAGCAGCAGAGGATCACCGCTTAGCTGGTTATTCTACTACTATTGGCCCAGACAATTTCCATAACTTGAAGTGCAACAAGTTAAATCCAAATGATTCTAACACATTGAAGTGTGGTCCTGGCTGGCCACCAAAGGTAATTGTGCTTCATCTTGCCTGGCCTGTCCGATGAGCTGAGATCTGACCCCCACAGTAGAGGTACTTCAGCAGAGATTTGAAGAAATATCCAAAGAAAATGGTACTATTATATCCACCCAGAACCAAGCAATCGAGAAAGTTGAAAAGTTATTTCTCTCCACTCCTCCCTCAATCTGTGTCCTATCTCCATTCGCTGCCATTCCCCAACCCTTTATCATCACTATTTATACTGGTACACTTTCAAGAAAGCGTACATATGACAAAGTTGATCAGTGGGTAAATTGGCTTTAAATTGCATTCAATCTGACTGACATTCATGCAGGTCAGATTTCTGCAATACATCTTCATCCATCACAACAGAGAGAGCAACTCGAAGAACCAGACATTCCATGTGATAATACTAGTTATCTGCAATATATATATCTGTTTCTCTGAAATAGCCCAAGATATCTAGGAAAATCATACAGTATCTCTGAGAAAAGAAAGTTATAAATTCACTATGCACACAATATCAGAATTCTGGAAACAGTATTCTCATTGTTCAATATGTGTAGAAACATATCCAAAATGTGTACAGTATCTCTAAGAAAGATGTAAAATTGCTGAGCAGGCAATATCAGCATTCTGGAAACAACATTCTCATTGTTCAAGATGTGTAGAAAGGTATCCAAAATGTTCACAGTATCTCTGAGAACAATATAAAATTACTATGCAGACAATATCAGCATTCTGGAAACAGCATTCCCATTGTTCAAGATGCGAAGAAAGTACCAAAATATCAGCATTCTGGAAACAGCATTCCATTGTTCAAGATGCGAAGAAAGGTACCAAAATATGTACAGTATCTCTAAGAAAGATGTAAAATTACTCAACAAGCAATATCAGCATTCTGGAAACAGCATTCCCATTGTTCAAGATGTGTAGAAAGATATTCAAAATGTGGACAGTATCTCTGAGAAAGATGTAAAATCACTATGCAGGCAATATCAGCATTCTGGAAACAGTATTCTCATTGTTCAACATGTGTAGAAAGGTATCCAAAATGTGTACAGTATCTCTAAGAAAGATGTAAAATTGCTGAGCAGACAATATCAGCATTCTGGAAACAGTATTCCCATTGTTCAAGTTGTATAGAAAGGTATCCAAAATGTTCACAGTATCTCTAAGAACAATGTAAAATTACTATGCAGACCATACCAGCATTCTGGAAACAGCATTCTCATTGTTCAAGATGTGTAGAAAGATATCCAAAATGTGTACAGCATCTCTAAGAAAGAAGTAAAATTACTTACCTTATACAATGCAGCAATATAAGAAGTGCCAATATCAAACAAGTGTTCCAGTCAACAAATGATCAATTCCATTGATCTGGTATCTAAACTGGACTGTAGAAGAGGTATGTAGTAGATATATACATGCCTGCGCCAGAATATATACACAAGAAACTGTGCTATTTGCCAAATGCAAAGGTCTGAGTCCCATTGAATGCATTTGACTGTGATGAAGAGAACTTCTGTGTAAGCCCTGTGATAAGAGCAGATGGATGGCTGCAGTGAGGAGGAGAAGGAACATTATCTTCATTGTTGCTGGTGGTGACTGCAGTAGAACTTTCACCTGCACGAGACATGGCTATAAATTCAGATCAGAAGCAATATGGGAAAATATGAATTGTCCAACATACATCTCGTTTTCCTTGAGTTCTCCAACTGACTCCAACGAAGAACCTCCTTAAGATCATGACCATACTCTGCATCTTCTTCACCCTCATCACTAACACCTGCTACCTCTGAAACCTGACCTTCCTCTGATCCATCCTCTCCATGCTCATCTTCAGATCCATGGTTCGAAGAGTATGATGAAAAGAGGGGCTGGGAAGGCGGAAATGGGGAAGGGTCCTCTCCTTTGCT
Source organism: Tetrapyrgos nigripes (assembly GCA_013368315.1). Lineage (NCBI taxonomy): Eukaryota > Fungi > Basidiomycota > Agaricomycetes > Agaricales > Campanellaceae > Tetrapyrgos > Tetrapyrgos nigripes. The sequence goes on from JAACJM010000154.1 coordinate 98,525, forward strand.
CCAGGCAGTAAGATAGTCGCCAGGAATAGTGTTGTACAATGCTAAGGATTATATTTGCAAATATAAGCATAAAGAATTCGTAATCACAAACAAAAAGAGTGAATACTTACCAAAGATCAAAACATTGTTCAACCATGAGCCCTTTGACTTGGACTTGCAGATCCGTTTGATATATTCACCAGTAGGAAATATGCCTTCCACTCCAGGTGCAAGAGCGAGGCGTCGTCCTTCACAGATACAGAGGTGGACAGGAAGAACAAATCTGGGGCCAGAATCCTCCATGAAAAGACTGTTGAAAGGGTTGAATATGGTGGTATTGAGATGACACCATCGGTAAGGCCTGGAAAGATGTTCAAGAATCAATTCATCACATCCTCAGGGGTTGCATCCTTGTTGATCACATATCCCTCGCAGCTATCAGCAGCAAGGCCACATGCTCTGAGATGTTCAAGGGTGGTGCCCGAGAACTGGATTTTTCCTCTGGTATCACAACCTTCCACCATCAGAAAGGGAGGAGTCTAGAATTAACCAACAATCAGAAGAGTCTGAATGAGAAAGAGGTTTTCATTAAATACAAAAAATTAAATGCACCTCTTGTTCTTGGATTCCGTCCAGAAGGATAGCAAGCCATGGTGCTTTGTAGGCTTCAACAATGTCCTATCCATAGATGTAGTCAACCAGATGAAATATAGCAGAAGGGTTATTGGTTACACACTGTGGATGAGCTATTGTCTGACAACTTGTCCTCTCTCTTCAGTTTCTTCTGGTGTGCTACCCTCCTCAGACCTGCATTGGCCTCCTTATCAGCTGCCTGGAGGTAAGAAGTGGATAGTTTCGATGAGGAAGAAGAATTGGACTTGGACTGCTGTGCACGAATACGTTTCAGTGCCTGGCCCAAAGACTTTCTACCTGAGCTGGAGCTGGAGTTGTCTTTGCTTGAGTAGTTGTCTTCTGAGTCTGAGGGAGAACAAGCACACTTCTTCCCTTTGCCTTTGTTCTGAGAGCCCATGGAGACAGATAGATAGAAAGCACAAGGAGTATAACAGGAATGAATGACAGAGATGACAGCAATTCACTGTAAGAGACCAAGGAACCAAGGAATGACAGATGTTGACTGTAAGGAAACAAGGAACGACAAAAGTTGGGTTGTGGGTTAGCTCTGGAGACATCACCTCACGCCATTATTATTCAGTCCCAAACTACCATTGTTTGTGTGTAATTTTGAAATGAAGTGTCGTTTGGAACATTCTATCTGATGTGCTAGTGGCAAAGCAACACCACCAAATGAAAAGTCACAAAAGGAACCACCACCAAATGAAATGCCCCAAAGGAAGGTTTCCTTTGGAACATTCAAAGAAGGTACTGATACTGCGAGCTCAGGAATAGTCACTCCTTTGAGGTAATCTCTTTGAAAACTTCTGCTTCAATGCCTCATCGGTTCATCTCTACAGCTACAAACAGGGAAGTGGAACTAGTCAGCTGCCAAGACATCATTCATGGCCACCAGGGACTGAACCCACAGTTGCGCATGAGGAAGCCAATCATCTACAGGTAATGCAATTCGTTGCTCCCTCGAACCCCTACGTCCTGACCGCAAAATCTCCACCGATGGATAACCATGTTCATCCCATTCATCATCTCATATGTTATAGCCATATGGTAAGATGCTCTCACCCACAACAGCCTCTAACAGAGCAGTGAAGTTACGACACTGTTTGCTAGAAAAGGGATCTGGATACTTTGGCACTGAGATTGCAGCATGCTTGAATTGCGATTGGATGCTTTCTGCTACGTGTTCTGATGGAAAAATTGAGTGTGTCATTCAAAGAGAGCACAGAATTTCAAACCTTCTAAGTGTCTGAATGAATACTCATCATCTCCATCTGCCTCATCCTCATCACTACTCTCATAGTTATACTCCAAATCCTCCTCATCTGAGTCTGAATTATCCTCAACACTTTGATCTGAGCCATTTGACGAGTCTGAGTCTGAGTCTGACTCATCATCTGCACCATAGAAACTCTCAATCACAGTTGGATCGACTCCTTCACAGTCATCATATACACCATCTTGATACATGCCCAGAAATTGCATGTCCTATACAAATGTTCAAAATATGGAAAAGATAAGGGGACATGTGTTCTACTCACATTAGGGCTTTTATTATGACCTTCTCCAGAAATAGGATGTGCATTCCATAGCTGACAGAACTGTGTGCAGTCTTGGTTAATTTTATCCAAGAATAGATAATGAAGGAGCCAAAGATGAGCCGGCTTCTGGATGTCAAGTCCGTGCTTCTCCTCCAACCACACAAAGAACACATGCCATGGTCTTGCAAATTGCACCCCCACTTCAACCCAGAGTTGCTCTATTCGGCTGTTCCTGGTTGATCTGAAGGACTTGAAAATTTGTGGAAATTTGAATAAGGTTACGGCTTACTTTCCCCACATGTATGAGGCATGATTAAGGCCATGCCTAAAGATCATGTAGACAGAGACTTCCTTGTTCTCTCCACCCCGGTCCCCACACACTCTGGAAGGTAAATCATACTTCTCAACTGCCTTCATAAATACATCCAGAACAGTTGAGGCACTGTTACTTGTGCTAGTGCGAAGTCTGACAATCTAAAAAATATTAGGGTAAGAGTATGTAGGGAATCATGATACTTTGAGAGTCATTGCACTGTTCGACAAAATCCATCAATGATGCCATGAATAACAATTCCCCATCTGATCAGCTTATGATGTCCATCCATGTGCCACAAAGCATTTGGTCGTGAGACCTTGTACCGGTGTCGACAAGTAGCAGTATAATGCCGAAGTACTTGTCCAGGAGGGTCAACTCGGTCAATGGAATCTTGGACACATAGCCTTTGGATCTGCAAACTGTGATTATTTCGAAGGTGGCTTCTGAGATACTGAACTCCAGCTTGCGGACGGTGAACATAGAAGTCCTGGACTATGGCATCAAGGTCAGAATCACTGATGTTACTGAACTTGTGGGAGTTAATATTGTATTGCTTCAGATATCTCAACAAAGTGTTGCAGTGAATGCCAAGAACATCAGCCATCTCTGATTGGTTGATGCCTCGATGAGACGCAAATGCATCCTTGAGGAGTTCAAAGATAGGTACCTTCCGTGGTCAGCCTCGTTTTCCTGATCTCTCAATATTAACTGCATGTAACTGAGATACATTTGAGTCTCTGACTCATATCAGTCAGATCAGTTAAGGATTTTAAATTAAAAGGACAGTCACCTTCCTCCTGTACGCTCTGCAAACGCACAAAAATCATCAAACAAATCTGCATACATAGTTGCTGTCCACTCCAGCCATCCAGAAAGTGTGGGATAATTATCGATGCCATCTTCAAATGCAAGCAACAGTGGAAAAGCATCTTGTACTACGGCTTCCATATGGAACATCATTCGATGTATTTCTGAATCAGATTGGAGTGCTTGGATCGCAGCAGAGTAGATGTCAGATAGAGCAGTATATGCATGTTGGACATTAGGAGGCCATGATAGAAGTCCATGTGTAGTGGAAGCCAGCAAACTGGGAATTGTATCTGCAGGCATATCAAAGTGAGGTGAAGGAATGGCCTGTACAGTCATGGGGTTATATACAACATGCTCTATAGATTAGAAATAAGATCACCTTAAAGGACACTCAAAACTGGCCTGATTAACCCCATTCTCTCTTTTCTCTCTTCCCTCTTCGATGGCTGGGTGTGCAGCACAGTGGAAGCACCATGAGAAGTGGTATTGGAGTGATCAGGAAAGGATGGTTGTCTTCAGGGTATGTTTAGTACTCATAATTCTTTACTTGATTTTCTGCTTAACCCCTCAACATCCACACTACTACAGGCAGAAGATGTCTTGTTCCAGATCACAGTCAGTCCACTATGCTTGCACTCAGTACTAGTCAATGACTTGGTGGAGCTCTCGAAGCTGCCTTCCTTTCACAATCTGAAGAACTATGAGAAACTTCTGGAGAAGGCATCTTCAGCACAGGGAGTAGTTGACATACCATCAGATTTTTCTATGCTGGAGCCTATCTTTTTGGATGGTGTCACTGCAGTACAATTTGCTCTCATTCTAGAGTGGGTTTGGCACTTGTGAGTGTTTCCTCTACTTATCTTCGCTTTTTTCTATTGTTATGTATCACACTGAACTCTGCTCAGTCCTCCAAATCCTCCCCACTTTACTGTCAACATGCTCATCAAACTTCTGCATGCATCCCACTGGTTCATAATGCCTGATTGCTCACGATGGGCTATCAACCATCTCAAAGAAGCAGATCCACCAGTCTCTCCCCTTGACAAAGTCGCTCTCAGCATTACCTTGCCAGTTCTTGATGAAGATTGGCTCATTCCAGCCTTACATGCTTTGATTCACACCAGCCCAGAGTAGATTTGTGGTGAGGATATGTCCAGGTTAGGAGGCAGAATAATTGGGATTATTGGTGCTGCACATGCCAGGATACTCCGTGAGTGTGCTAGAATTGCTCAGTCTATTCCCACAGTAGCTCCCAGTCCTGACTGTTCTGCTGGTCAGCATGAACGTCTTTGTGTGCCTTATTGGACTGAGTTATGGTGGAGTGTGATAGGCAGGAGATTGATCAATCCCGATGACCCCATTCCCCTTGATGAAATCACCCATCTAGCGGAGCAAACACTGTCTACCGAGCTTAGACCTTCCTGCAAGTCTGCATATCTCCAGGCCTGGCAGGATGGGGGGGCATTGAATGTTGAGGATCAGATTGTCACATCCGCTACAGTATCCATCATTGATTTTATTCGTTCACTTCATATGTGTCCAGAGGAGTTTTCTCCTAATCAAACACTAGCTACCACTACGACTCTTGCCTAAATTTCCATTTCCTTCCATCCAACACTTCCCAGCCACACCAGTTCTTCACACTCCTTTATACATACATACCACTACTAATTAATACTCCGCTCCTTTTTGCGTTCATATGTTTCTTTGTCTAATAACATACGTGACGCTACATATGGTGTGTTAATCATAAGCTAGGGTATTATTAGTGGATGCTACCAGGGAGCTGCGAGCACTAGGTATCAAGTTTATTATGACGTCTATTCAAGGAATTATTTTCTACACAATCTCCACATATTAGGCTTGAGTTTAGACTTAAAAGCAAACGAGTTTACTTACAGTAACACCCTTTCCAGAAGCCAAAACATCTGGGGACAGCGGAATGAGATGTGTGTGACAAGTAACTCTTGTGACTGATCATTAGCCGAGATCACATCAGAAGAACATGTCAGCAGGTTAAATGAAATCAAAATCTGGGTGTCAATTTTCAATGAATACGGGTGTTGACCTTTTGAGTGAATACGGGTGTCAACTTTTTAATGAATACGGGTGTCGACTTTGTGTCAATACGGGTGCACGAATAAAAATGCACTTGGGACAGCATAAGGTACACTGGATGTGGAGATAAAAGTTTGTGGAGGGTGAGGGAGAGGGTATGTGAGTGCAGGGAAGTTTATTATCCATATATATTTGCCCAGAGCTAATCCTGGCCTCATTTAACTCTAGGAAAATGGGGAAAGAAACTCCATAATGATAGGTACTCTTGGTGTGGAGATATGGGTTTTTGGGTGGGTGAAGGGCAGGATATGTGAGTGCAAGGAAGTTTATCATCAATATATTTTTGCTCAGGGTTAATTCTGGCCTCATTTAACTCCAGAACAATGGGGAATGAAACCCCACAATGATAGGTGGACTGGATGGGGAGATATGAGTTTGTGGGGGGGGGTGATGGGGAGGGTATGTGAGTGCAGGGAAGTTCATGATGAATATATTTTTGTTTTGGGCCAATTATGGCCTCATTTAACTTCAGAATTAGAATGAAAGAAACTCCACAATGATAGGTGGACTGGATGTGGAGATATGAGTTTGTGGGGGGGTGAGGGGAGGGTAAATGAGGGTAGGGGAGTTTATAATGGATATGTCTCTGTTGTGGGCTCATTCTGGCCTCATTTAACTCCACAATATCAGGAAAAGAAACCCCACAATGATAGGTGCTCTGGATGTGAAGATATGAGTTTATGGGGGGTTGAGGGGGAGGTATGTGAGTGCAGGGGAGTTTACCATGGATGTATTTGTGTTGGGGGCCCATCCAGGTCTCATTTAACTCCAGAATAATGGGGAGAGAAACCCCACAATTGCCAGACGAGAGAAGTATTGATCATAAATGGGGCAAAGACAGGCGTTGCGGGATACGGAAATGTACGTCTGAATGTCTTTTTATTTCCTTTCCTGATTCTACATCTGGACACTATTATCTGGGTGAACAGGTCGGAGATCAGGTTGGATCTAGCAACGCCGACAATCCAGCATTCAGCCCAGTTCTCTACGATCCCAATGCTGCTCCTGGAAAACGTTTCTCTGCCACTGGTATTTCATCGAATATTGCACGGATTTATCACTCTACGGCCACTTTGACCCCTAATGGTGATATCTTGGTTGGTAAGTGCTTCGACTCGTTCATTTGCGCTCGAGTATAAATGATACTCTCCATCACTTACAGCAGGCTCGAATCCAAATGATGACGTTCAGACCAGAAAATATGCAACTGAATACAGGTGAGCTGAATTATACTAATTTATTGTTCATTCGACACTCACTAACTGACGTGGATGACATACAGATTCGAGTACTTCTCTCCTCCATACATGTCCCAACCTCGTCCCTCTTATACCGGTCTCCCAGCAACCGTTGCTTACGGTTCTACTTTCAAACTCTCCGTGCAGCTGCCTGATAATACCAGCAACGTCTCAGTTGCGTTGATCGACTTAGGCTTCGCCACTCATGGTGTTCATATGGATCACCAATTTATTCAGCTAGAATCCAACTTGTCTGACGACGGAACGACTTTGAAGGTCCCCGGTCCGCCGTCGGGGACCCACTATCCACCGGGACCTGCATACTTATAGGTCGTTACCAACAACGGTGTTCCGAGTTTCGGACATAAAACTCTCGTTGGAACGGGGAACTCTCCGCCTGTGGATGTGGAAGCTATGGACAAGTAAGTTTCCCCAGCGATCCGTGTTATTGCCCATCTTGATTTTGATTTATTTCCAGTATGCGTAGTAGTGCTCGCACACACGCAAACTTGGACCCTCCAGCGCCATCTCCAACTGCAGGCGAAGGAAGCAATGTCGCAGACGCTGTTATACCAGCCTAGTATTCATTGCAGTACTCGCAGTGACAATCTTGCTGCCAGACATTCATTTCAATCTGTTTCTGTCGGACGATCTTTGACTTGACACTAGTTTTTTTACTACGATCCTACTCCAGCTTACTCATACGGTACAGTTTATATTCAGAAATATATTCACAATAATCATGATGCAGGTGTATACCTTTTCCCCATGATACAATGATGATAGCGTTGCTGACAGATGAGACAACCAGTATTTTAGTTTCCTAAAGTCAATCTGCCCAAGAGCGTCTATCTCCATCTGCTCATCCATCCATTTCTGCAACTCTGCTGTAAGCATGGGGTCGTCCCATCTTAACCAGGGACTTCCTTCTCGACTTCGTTAGGGTCTGGCTGTGAGAGACTAATTCATCTCTATAAACATATCCTTCATTACGAAGCCCTTTTAATGGGACTCGTTTCTTATAACCCGATGTTCCAGCGTGTGGCTATCCTCGATAGCTCTACCATTCAGTCGGCAAATTCCATACTGTGCGAATATGCCCGCGTTCTCTCATTCTGGGCCTTGTCATCGGGCCTCGTCATCGTGCCACGCACAGCGATGGCCCACATTTCCCTCGTTCCATGATATGGGCCTTTGACTCAGCTAACCGTGATGAGTGCATGCTAGCGTACCACCAATCGTTCCCCTATGAGCGTACTAGGGTACTGTGAATAATGCGATGAATACTAATGAAAGGGATGTGGGCCAACACTGCGTGTGGCGAGTACAAGGCCGTAGGGCTTACTCCAGATTGTACTATGAATAGCCATTAATTGGTTGGGCTGCAACAAATATGAGTGAGTAAGAGAGTGTATGGAAAGAATACTTGAGGAACAGCAGAGGGAAACACTGACTCATGACTCACCTTTGTAGCTGGTAAACTCAACCCGCTTTCACCGGCTTCCTCACCCCTACACTGCTGCTGACCATCATAACTTCCCCCGCTCAGTGAAATCCCTCAAACAATTCTGAGTTATCGACAGCGAGGTGGACTGTATGTTGCCGTTGATGTAGTCGGTTCTGGTGATGCGGGTGGGTGTCTGAGAGCATTTATTGGACGAGGTCGAGACTGAGGACGAAAATGAAAGGATGAGAAGACTGGAATGGCTATGGAGAAGCAGTCCAATGTCTGTTGTGAGCCACATGGTGTGATGAGGAAGGAAAGTGTGTGTGGATACTCACGCAATACTGTACTATCTCAATCAATTCGCGACTGGGTTGTGACTGTGACCCCGTCTCGCGATTCTAGCTGAGTGACCTGTGACAGAGTGAATTTCACAAAATTTTGACCTGTTTCTAGCTGTTTTTGATAGATTTTTAGTGACCGTTTGGTTGTCCCTTTCGCGAATGGGCCTCCGTGACCCTGGACAGCCGGGGAAAATTCGCGAATTTTTGGGGGCCGTGACGCGTGACTCGCGAATTGATTGAAATAGTACAGTACGCCAGAGCGTAGTGATGCCAGTCAGCAGGTTGTGACTTGTGTGAGGCTTGAGGGAGTATTGGAAATGCCCTAGGATGACGTTAGTGAACTGCGAGCACACTCAAGAAACCAGTGAGCACTCACCAAGCCCCAAACCTTGCCTGAGACAACCTGGTTAAGCAATCTGACCATGATCTCCTCAATGAAGAGGTCAAAGTCCCACCAGAGGACATAGAGAATAGAAATTTAGTCTGTCTTGAGCTTCTGCAAAAGAGGATAGCTGGATATGCTATAGTCCTGATGTGTCAAAGCAGAACTTGCCAAAACTGGCAGTTGAGGCTTCATCATTAACTTGAAGCAAACTTGAAGTATCCTGGACTATGTATCCCAATGATAAACATTGTAAACATTGTAAACAATGTTTAGTAGCTGGCATTGAGATTAAAAAAAGAATCGTTCAAGAATTGTTTGTACTCAAAGCGCAAAGGTCGACAAGGAGCCGAAGCACGATTGATGACGTAATGGCCGGGAATGCATCGGGGAACGAGATAGCATAGCCACAAGCAGAAACCGAGTGTAAAGAACTCAGCCTCATTCTTCGGCCTCGTAATCATGTTCCTCAGTCTGGCGCTGCGCATGCTGAAAACTAGGCTTATAATTTCAAATATCACCCTAACATCGATAACATCGTGTTGTAGATCCAGATGTGACGAGTATGAGCTGCAGGTTTGAATTCTGAAGCTCACAGAATTTTCTCTTACTTTCTCTTATGAAAGGGGTGTGAGCCATCACCGAGCATCAGTATTTTCTCCAGGCGTATGGAGCGCATGGGCGCGTATGGGGCCATACAGCCATGCGGCCGCCATCCATGTATGGGAATTGGGGGGCATGCGTAAGTCCCATACACATGTATGGCGTCGGCTAATCTGCCCCATACGCCCCATGCACCTCAAATTGCCTGCTTTTTGCATCGTCCATACACCTCCATACATGCCATACACCTCACAGATGTCAACAAATTAGGTATGAAAAACAATATCCATATTATCAGATTCTATCTAGTATCTAGTACAGCATGTAGGAGAATATAATTAATATGCTACATATGAGAAAAGAGGAAGATGAGGACGAGCACTAATCCCAATGAAAGGATTGTAAGGATGATATAGGTATACATTGAGAAGGCAGTTTACAACAAAGAGAGGACTTACTGAGACTGAACCACACTCAACGAAGAACGATACAGAGGATCCTGGATAACAGCAATAGAAATCAGTCAAGGATATGCATCGAAAGCGAATGTACCATACTCACCTCATTCCACTTCCCGAAATCCAATCAACTCTTGCTCTCGAAGCTAGCCCATGACACTACAAGACCTAGCCAAAGCGAACAGTGAAACAGATGTCAGTACCCGTTCATTGCAGAGCTAGTCAGATACTTACCGGGAAAATATCTGTCACTGATGCGCTGCCGCTCGGAGTCTGCAATGACAAGCTCAGTGTAAACACTTACCTGTGATAGAGTAGCAGTGCAGGTAAACGTGGGCAGGCAGAAAAAGAGGGAGAGAATGGAGGGAACGCGAGGTAGAGACGTTAGTGGACGGTGACGTGGTGGTTGAGAGTAAGGCAGACGCAAAAACTTGAAAAAGCAAATCAACAGAAGTTCTTTCAAACTCCGCTTCAACCGTTCACGTGACCGCGACCTTGGTCCCGGAACCTCAGGCACCACTCGCTAAACTCTTCTGTATGGGAGTGTACGGAGATTTAGCAGAGTGTATGGGGCAGATCAGAAAAATTTTGTATGGGCATGTATGGCATGCATGGCTGCTATGCGCCCATGCGCCCATAAATTTGGGAAATTACTGATGAGGCGTAGCAAGATCGAGGCCATCACTAGCCAGAATGGTAAAGTACATATTATTGTTATGCTTTTTACCCTCCCGGGGACCCCACCCAGCTTGTAGTACATGAAATCAGGACTTTTTACAAATGTACGGTACTACGGTACATTTGCCTGGATCTATCCTAAGACCCGAACACGTAATGCTTCAGCAGGTCGAAAACGCAGAAACACCTAAACGAAATAAAAGAGGTTCCCCAACACCTCAGGGTACTCCAGCTCGAACATCGCAGGCCTCGCAGCGACGCCTTTTACGGATGTCTTCCTTTGATAACATGGGAAAAATTTCGATTTTTTGACGTATATACAAAGATTATGATTACGAGGCCCTTTAGGGTCTCGTTCTTATAACCTGACGTTTCTGCGTGTGGCTATGCTCGATAACTCCACCGGTCCCCGGTGCCATTTGATCACCGTAACCGGTCATCGGCCGTTGCCGCAAAGACGCGTGATCTGCAACGCTCATCATCTTTCACCCTTACTCATCGCTGCTCACCATCCATGAACTGATTACTTGGGCCTCGTTACTGCCACGCGAAGCGGTGGCCCACAGCTCCTTCATATGAAGAATAGCATATACAATGCACATACCTTAGACGTAGATCGTTTGGGAGCTTTCGGTGGGCTTTCACGAAGGAACAGAAGGAAGCGGTGACTGACGAGTAAGCACGCGGCATTGACGCGGCATACCTCGGCAATCACAGTTCCAAAGCTCGGGAGTTTCAGGAATTTGGGAACGGGAAAAGCAGGGTACGATTCGACATAGCCACATGCGGAAATGGAGTGTAAAGAACTCACCCTCATTTCATTCGGCCTCGTAACTTTCTTTAGATTACTCATTACTCCACTCGTAGATGTTGCATGAACATTCTAGTTACTCTGTATGTAGGTATAAGGCTCTGCTCAAGAGCCAGCAAATATCATCTATTCATTCCCTACTCACAACACATCGATCATCGCAACCTCAATTAGGCTCCCAATCATGTCCCTTCTCCTGGTATTCCTCTAGGAGTAGGAATAGGGAGTGGGATCTTCTCTGTTTTCAGAGACTTTGGAGCTGAGTTTTATACTATTTGAATTGTGAATGCTGATGGAGCAGGATTATAGTGCTGGGATGCACCTAGTAGTAATGGAGAGGCGTTCGGATAAAAGACGCAACTTGCACCGGAGGCGAGCTCATGAGAAGTGAGTACTTTGACTTCCCTAGAAGAAGTCAGCGAGAAAGTGCGAAAGACAGTCAGGGTCGATTTAAGTGGTTTGGGTCATTGGCAGGGTCAAGGAAGGGTTCTGCAGTGTGCTCAGTGTTGACTTTCACTCTTTTGAATAGGGTTGCCGGTGCCTCACAGATGCGAAGGTCAAAGGGTGCATTCAGTCCAAACCGGATTAACCAGTTTTTCTGAATTGGGAAACTTAACGATTCTGCGCAAATCAATTGTGTGATGTCGTTCTGGGCCATCGTTTCCTTTCAGTCTCATTGGAGTATTGCAGGGATGCCTTTGAGCCACTCATCAGTCCGTGACCCTTAAGGATTGACGCTTCGTACCCCTGGCAATTGGTCGCTCATGTCGACTTCCTTGCTCGCTTCTTCCAAGGAAGTCAAAGTACTGACTTCCCATGAACTCGCCTCCGGTGTTATCATAGTATTATGTACATAATAACTGCTACGGCGGTTGAGTCAGAGGTTCGATAGCCTGATCAAGAGAAGTAAGAGAACTTTGGAGTCGACTTGACCAAAACAAGAAACAGAGCTCAGACAGACGTCGATGGGTAGGACATCTTCTCAGAACGTAAACCCGTACTCAAGAAAGTAATCGATATTCGCCATGAAACCTTCCCAATCTTCCTGGTGGGTCCCAATGCTGGAGGGGGCATTAATATCTATCGTTCTTGTAAGCCACCTAAATAATCTCAGCTTACCTCGAGGATGTCATCATATGTAGGTCTCTTCCACTGGAAAAGGTCGATAAAGATTGATTTATGGGTTGCGGACCTGGGGCGAGATCTTGCGTTAGAAATCGTTCTTGTGAACCCTTGCAAAGACACCCACATATCTCTTCATGCACGACATGCTGCAATTCCGACGAGCCAATGTCAAGAGATTCATCTCGAACCTGATGCACACCGCCGACATCGCTAGCGACAGTGCCATACAACGCTGGTGTCCAATCATCCGGGGAAGACCCCGACACATTCGAAACTGAATTGAAAGCATTGGAAAGGTCGTTGAAGAAAGCCGCGTCCATGTCAAGCGATTCAGTGATAGACGACGCTACATTGGACACGGAGGTGAGAATGTCTGCACTCGAACCCGAATCTGTCATTCCTCGTCGCTGATCCTGGGAGGCTGAGGTTTCTTCAAATCCACTGGCCGTGGTAGGGTATGGCGTTCTTGATTCGGATAAGAAATTTAGATGTTGATTTGGATTTTGAATTGTCTGTGGTACGCGATTTGAGTCCGCCAAAAGTCGTCCTATCTCTGGGTGCGTATCTGTACGAGATGGATTCGTAGTTGGGCCCATCGTCGACTGGGGGTTCCTTTCTGGATCCATCTCCCGTGGTCGCTTCAACAGGGCGGTCTCGGGTGATTCTTGTACATGTATGGGATACTGCAGGCCTCCGCCAGACATGATTACATGCATTATATCACTAGACACACAGCGTAATCAGTAGGCTGAAAATGAGAGCGATTAAATGGACTGTTCGCATACACAAAACGTCCAGCAGTCATATATCTGGAAAACGTTGAGTTGAAGCAAATGATATAGTAAGTAAAGAGGAACTCGCACGTCTTCTCCCAATCCCGCATGATTTCAACGCTTTTGAAGACAGTCGCCATCTCTTTTTGCAGTACAATCTGCAGTTGCAACTCCTTGCTTCTGAAAATACATATCATAATGATGACTGCCGAGCTCATCAGAGCGACCTGCATGAGCAAAAGTAACACGGCGCGGACACATACGCCCGAGTCAGTGACTGCCGCAGACTTTCATGAGGGGTTCACTCAACTGGAAGCTCACTGAGCATAGCATGGCCATGCCTTCTGTGAAGCACATCGATAATATTGATGCAGGATCGAGCAGCATTCATGCATATGGCCACCGAGGGAAACGTCGATGATAATTGTCCCCCTCGTTTCAAGAGTGGGATAAAAGATCTGTGCGCGTGCAGCTGTATCCAATAAAATACAGCATGCAGCGAGGCGGATTGAACAAGATAAACGGTGTTGGTACAGTGAGGGTCCCATTTAACTGTAGATAATCGAAAATGAAAACGATATCAGACTGCTGCGTTCAGCCTGAAGGGAAATGAAAGGGACCACTGACGATGGCTTGGTAAAGCATCTGTCCAACTATTGAGAGCCGAGTCGATCTGAGTAGCTGCCTTCTCATTCCATTGAGTATCAGGAACGCCCATGGCGTCTATGAGCTCGGATTTACGGACTGAGTACTGTGCTAGATATCAGGATGCTGATTCCGAAAACGAAAAGCACGAATTCTCGCCAGTGTGCGCTGACAGAAAGCTAAAATCTCTACTAGCTTTATGAGACAGTTCCAATAGGCGGAATTTGACGTCTTGGAAGTTGACAAGGTCGATACATCGATGAATGGACTGTCCCATACGCTGTCATCGTACTCAACGAGAGGCTCGAGGTCATAACTGATCCAAGGAAAAGTCAGCTTGATCTACGTACCTCATAATTCATGATCGACTCACTCATCTTTCGAGGAAGCGCATGGGCGACCAAAAGATGTACTCCAAAGCGTGTCATTCATGGACAGAAACCAAAATGCACGTTTCCAGAGTTCTCTCTCCAGCGTAGGCTTTTCTGATGGATCTCGACGTCTGTGAAGACCGCGTTCGTGGGCAAGACGGATACACAATCCAGTTAATAACCAGGATACTTCATTGTGAAAGCTAGTTCGCAGGAAAGATATCTCCAGCTTTGATAAAGGTAAGTAGCTGAAATATCTCCGTAGAGAGAGATAAATCATACATACACAGAACGTCTGTAGCTCATGTAAGGATACAGGCCCTGCGAACATGTTCCGCGTGAGCTTTAACTGCTGGAACCATCTCCACCCTAAAGCTAGAGTCACAGAAGAGTCTTCTGGGAGATTCCTGGAATCATCTGAATACTTTGAGGCCACGGAGCATACAGCTAATACCAACGCTCCAAACTGGTGATCGCGCAAGTGAAGTCCTTCTGCAACAGACCTTTCAAAGCTTGCTTGATGTAAAAGTGGTACATGAGGATGGTGATGGGTGAAGTAGACCTCCACAAGCGACTGCAGATGATCATGCTCCGGGAATTCGTACACAGGTTTACCCTCGAGGTACGTTCTCTCAAACTTTCCGAGGGTCAGGACCGTCCAGTATCAGCTAGATCCAACAAGGCGAGAGCTAAGGCTCACCTGAGACGGCACATAGTATTCCAACCTCCTTTCATAGTACGGGTACTTCATTAAATCGACGGCGCTACTAATCAAAAATACGCTGCTCGACTTGCCAAAGTGACGGTTTTGCGTCCGGGTTAGATGGACTTTTGCAATCTCGTGGCTCAATGCTTCTCCCTCGCTGTAATCTGATTCCTCCTCTACACTGGAGGGAGAAGGGCCAGATTGAGGGGTGGACTGAGCATCGACCGTGCTACGAGAAGTCTGATGTTGCGCCCAGCTTTCATGTCTGCGTGCACGAGCAAGCTCTTTCTCAAGATGGCGGACATAGGTGGCAACCCCTACCAGAATTTCGCGCACAGAATCTTCCTCTTCTGGAATTTTGAAGGGTTGGGAAGCTTCGGCAAGAATCGATGAAATAATTGATTTCACGGCTGCGAAGTTGGAAGTATTTCTACGAGGCATCAGCGAAAATTAAGCAGAAACGCGGCATAGTACGAGCATTTACCCTGTCTTTGGCCCTCGTTTCTACATATAAAATACGTGAATAGAATATTGCTGAAAGAGCTTCAATCTCGATGGGGCGACTTACTCTCTTTGCCGCCGTATGGGTACACGCCGTATTCCAAGTGATGCAACTGCTGCAGACCCCGTCTGGCATAGTCGCACTATCACCTATCAAAATCAGGTCGATACGAAGAGCTCTTTATCAAGTTTGATGACACTCACATCGAACTACAGAGAATGATTTTGAGTCACAATAGGCCAGTGGTAAAATATTAAGATAGATAAAGAATAAACCAACCTTTTCTCCGACGACATTCATCGCAAGCATTCTGAGTTCTTCGCTTCTTCCTACTAGCATTCTCCTCGTCTACGTCGGTCATCGATATTGAAAATCTTTCCTGGTTTCTGATAGCCTTGAAAATCTGACCAGCGGGTAAAGGAAGATGGAGGATTCGTGACGTGTCCTGTCGTCCTTGGTAACAATTTGCAAAAGAAGTGTTGCCAGTCATGTGATTTGGAATTGCAAAAGCTGCGCCAGCGTTTCTCACGCCACTCATGCTAGAAGTAGGCAGTATAAATGCATCAAGCAATGCAACTCAACCTAGAGAATACAAGCCCAGCTTTCAGGGTGGCTAGAGTTACTGCTCCCATCATAGGTGTTCCTTGATGGATACCTACAATGACTTCTCTCCAGCGCAACACTTCCCTCCGTTCTAATCGTGTCATTCACAAACTTCGTCCCAACATCAGCAAAAGCCCAGTCTCCTTTAAAGGCCTTTTGAGTCTTGACCCTGTCAATAATGATTTAATCATAAATGAATAATAATCGGCTACTATAAAGATCCAAAAAGCCTTTTGGGACCTTGAAAAGGTTCCCCAATTCTTGAGCAATCTGAAAATCCTTTAGAAACCTTTAAAGGTTCAAAAAGGTTTTAGGGCAATGTCAAGGTTCACAATTCTGTTCAGATTGTGAAGGATTGCTGATTTTGACAAGGCTATCAAGGATTTGTGTGCTTTCCAAGGCTAATGATAGATTTTAGTCCTTGGCAAGACATTGTGATCCTTCATCAAGGCCATATATGATTTCATTGACAGGCCAATGCTGTCAATCCTGAACAACAAGGTAAAGGGCAAAGCATCAATGGCAGAGCCTAGATTCTCAATTCTAGAATACAGTACTACATGAGTTTGTATCCTTCCATCTCACAAACATATGCATTGTAAACCTTCCTGGCTGGCTGGCTGGCTACCCCACCATATTGTACATGTACATGCAGGTGTAAGCAATGGAATGGAATGAAACAAAATGGAACCCAACACCAGCACCAATGCCAACATTGATGTTAATGCTAATGTTAACATCTACTCAATGCCTACTATGCATCCATCACTTCCCCATCTGCCTGAGAGAGAAAACCCAGGTGTATGGCCCCATATGTCCAGCTTATACTCACTTGCATTCATCATTGTGTGAGTGACTTGAGTCCATAGTTGGTCCATTGGAAAATGGATCCACTCCTTCGCTTGGTTCCCAGGAGATGGTTTTAATTGAGCTGAAGATAGTGTACTCTGGGATTGAGAAATTTGGGACTGCAGTGCAGCCTGTTATATTGACATATGTTTAGTGGTGGCAATTTGGTTCATCAGTCTTGAGTCTTGATAATAAGTTCAGAGAGGTGTCATGAAGTGCATGCCATGGTATGTGCTTATATATGCCGGTCCAATAGTCCAGCCAAGCTGGACATATCACCCTTTTGGTGTAGTGGTTAGTGGTACCAGCCTAATCATGACATTATGTCCAGCTTCAACTGGTTGAGGGTTCAACTCCTGGCAGAATTGAGTCACATGAGCTTGGACATGTGACAATAAGATTCATCAGTTTGTGCATGTGTATGGATCAGCTGGGTCCCTGGTTGACTCTCATATGATCGGCAGGCATGTCTCCAATAGACCACTGCCAGGGGGCCAGTATATAATGCACACCTATGTCCTATAGGATTATGGGACATAATCCCTTAGCAGGGGGGTAATGTCATGAAGTGCATGCCATGGTATGTGCTTATATACACCAGTCCAACAGTCCAGCCAAGCTGGACATATCACCCTTTTGGTGTAGTGGTTAGTGGTACTGGCCTAATCATGACAAGAGGCTGCAAGAAGCATATACATACAATCATGCTCACCATTGCATCATTGTAGAATGCAGCAGCGAACTCAAGAGTTTTGTAGGGGCCTCCAATGTCACACTAATTCAAGTTCAAGAAGAAGTGAAAAGATCACTTATGGATGGCAAGGCTACAAGGCAGAAAACTCTGAGCCAAGCATAAAACCCATGCGCACTCACCATGATCTCTGTCCCATTCTGCCAATCAGAAATCTTGTGAAATCAGGGTTGAACCTATGTATTTCTGAAGACCAAAAAGGTGCCATTATTAAAGCCCAGTGTGTGTGGAAGACTCACAGTTAAAAGGTCTTGTGAAGCAATAATAAGTATAGTGATGCCTAGACACCACTTGGGTAAAGAATAAGTTTCTGCAAAGAATCAAAAGGTAACCAGGTTGAAACAGTCTGAGCCATTTAAAGACTGAACACTCACACTGGAGACAATATATATCTCTAAGTAATACCCTTGATGTAAGTATGAGAATATAAATCTAGATGTGCATGTTGTGACAGTATTATTTCAGGGTGTTTTCGTTCATTTTCTGTTTCTTTTCTTCATCAGTCACTGCCTTTTGATCATTGTTTTGATCATCCTTTGCCCTATCTTTTGTTCATTTTTCCTTGATCATCTATGCACAGCTACTATCCCCTGTTTCATCATTTGTTCATCTTTTTATGATACATTTCTTACAGGGACACTATGCACAGCTTGTTCATCTTTTGTTCATCTTTTCATGATACATCTCTTACAGGGACAACAGGCTGTACTTTGATTGTTCTGGACAGTTCTCTGATTCCTTTCTTCGCTTTACTCAGTGTTTATCTTTATTTCTGTTCTGTGTATGTAAGCTTAGAGTAGTAGCTCCCTAGTCCCCATCTTGACCTCTTTGTCTTGGGACTAGGTGAGCATCTCATGTATTTCTTGTTTTCACTTAATATTAACTTTGTCTTGGGACTAGGACTAGTCTCTCATCGTTATCTGTCTACTGCTGTTCTGTTTACGCCTACTGCTTTGAGCCAAGTGTGTGCTCTTTACCACAGTGCAAGTACAACTATTAATTTCTTACAATGAAGAATATGTAAAGAATTTTGACCTTGACAATATAAACAACAAAGTGTAATCAACTCAAAATTTAATGGGATTAGCACAGCCATTGGACACAAAAGTGGATGGACTTGGATACATGTCCTAGTCATATGTAGGTACTGTCAAGGTTGTTGGTACACTTAATGACAAACCACCCAAGTCACACAAAGACGAGATCAATTGAGAATAGAGAGGTAGATAGAGAGTAAGAATAAGCTGACTATGCTCTACACTGTGCAGTACTAGTATGGAGTGGAGACAAAGTGAATGAACTAAAGGACTAGCTAGAATGTCTAGTGGTTTATATAGAAGAGCAATGAATAGGTGATAGGAAAAAGATAGGAGAAATAGGAGAAACATAGGAGAAAGTGGAGAAATGTAAGGGAAAGATAGGATCAGTAGGATGGAAGATTGATTGACAGGTTCTATAAGGTTCAAAGTCAGTGATATAAAGTTTAAAAGGTTTATCGAGGAAATGCAATAGACAAATGATCAAAAAATGGGTTCAATAATGAAGTAGAAGAAGAAGGAGGACAAAGAACTGTAGCAGTTCATGACAGGTACCTGTACAAAAAAACAGATAGAATTTGTATGAGAATGCTCAGGGAATCAGGATATTCAGTAGCTTTGATGCCCATGTTGTTCTGGGTTCAGACATTGCCTGCTTTAGCTCTGGTCCTTATGCACCATTAATTGCACATTCGTTCAAATTGTTGCACACTACAGCTGGTATAATGTCAAAATAGTGTAATCAAGCCCAATATTCACGTATGGTTACTTTGTATCTGGTTTGCCCCTTTGTACAATTCCATGTAAACCTACTCGCAAGTGAGGGATTCAATATTTGATAACTCTTGTTAGTGATGCAAAAAGGTAATTTATCCATCCCGTGGATTTATGGGTACCAAATATCACTCCGTGCATATAAATTCTGCAGCACATGTCATCATACCGGAAATTGGTAGTTCAATTTTCCGTGCATTAAGCTATGTTCTGCATCAAAATAGGTAGAATCATGTTAATACATGGAGAACTTGACATTAATTCAACAATGATTCACAGTACACTGGCACCATAAACTGATTTCTATCCCATCCAGAGCTCATAGATAAGAGTATTACACATATAAAGACTCAAACAAGGTCTTTATTCAAAGCACCAATATATGCCTGACATCTTAGTAAGTCATGTATGTGTTAGTATCTTTGGATGTTCACTTTTTGGTAAGTTTTTGCATCTCAAGTTCTTTTAACGCTCTACTGATTTCGGGTGGCCGTAATATGACTGGATGGCTTTTAAATACTGTTGTATATGCTACATAGAACATTTCAACATTTTATGGGGATTTTGAGACCCCTACATGGTACCTCTAATCCAGGACAGGTGTCCTAAATTGACCATTTTATGACAGTTTTCAATCAATATCCAAATATACAGGATAATATCATTGCTTATATAAAATCTTACCTGAACCCTTACAGCGCAACTGGAAGGACATTGGGAACACTGTGGTAATAGTTCTAAGCAATGCGTAGGTATGAAAGAAGCATAGCTGTGCACAATTCAATGGCATCGACTCATGCACAGCCACATTGCCCTTTCGGTCTGACCCACGTGATTTTTGCAGCCACAGTGTCTCTGATGTGTTGTCACGTTGCGTTCACATGCATGCAGCCTTCAGAATTGTGGCTGAACTTGTTTAGCAAAGAAAATCACTGGGATACCCATTGAAAAAAATCTGATTTTGTGGTAAGTTCTAAGCTATAAGTGTGTAGAATAAATACATATACAAACTTGAGAACAGATGGGCTACATGCAAAAGGTACAGAGTCCGTAGGTACTAGAAGAAGTGTGGCTGTGCAAGAATTGATGGCATTGACTTGTGCACAGCCACATTGCAGGCATGTGATCTTGTTTATTCAAAAACCTGTGTGTCGCTAACTGCCTCTTCCTTCACTACCATCATCATCTGTGAGTTTTTCATGCAGGCTCTGGTACTGACACTTTTTTTCCTTTACCTGCTTAGGCCTGAAGTCTCAATGTGAACCAGGGTGGGTTGGCCGCCATCCCTGGAGTGTCTGAAATGACCTGATCATTGTTGACCTCCAGTTTGTCTCTCAAGGACAAATTGCTACGATGTTTGTGCATTGAGTTGCACAGCAGTCCTGTGTATTTTTTCTCCGTATCCTCTGGCCATTGTTTTGCTGCATGGGATATGTATTTATCTAGGTCAATATGTCCTGCTATAGTGTTCTGTTTGTGCACAACACTGGCTTGCTATGCATACGTGTACCCCAAATAAAGGTATGTCTCAAATTGTAATCACTGTGGCTATGAAAGAGTTGTGGGCCAGCACCCAGGTGTGGCGAGTACGAGGCCAGAAGGTAATGTTGAAAATACAAGAAATAAAAATAAAAATGAATCATGTAGGTTTTCTAACTTGCGAAGAGGATGAAAAAAGGCAGTGAGAGTTGCGGCCCGGAGCTTAATAATAGGGGCAAGTGACGGAAAAAGACGGATGGGGAAAATTGGGAGGCTTTAAACATAGCCACACGCAGAAACTGAGTGTAGAAAACTCGTCCTCATTTTATTCAGCCTCATAATACATCGTGTGGCGTGAATGGGATTTGCCAGCAGTAGGTGCGGCTGCCTGTTGCATCAGAACTAATATTTCTTTCTGTTGGATCACACCAGGACAAAGCTAGAAACACAGCCCCATGGATCACTCCAGTCCAAACCTGTTTATTGGACAGATGGACGGGACTGTTTAAGCATAGCCACAAGCAGAAACCTCATTTCATTTGGCCTCGTAATTGTAATGACCATGTGGTGTTGCAGGCTCCTCAGCAACACAAGAATGTTATGATGCAGGCTTGGTATGCATGCAGGTACCCTTGTGTACCTCAAACAAAGGTGTGTGACTGTTTGTAGTTGCTGTGTGGCCATCCTAATGACCATGTGGTGTTGCCACTGGCTCCTCATTTAACATTCTACCTGTCACAAACTGCTACAGTTCTTTGTCCTCCTTCCTCTTCTACTTTATTATTGAACCCTTTCTCTGATCATTCGTCCATTGCATTTCCTCGATAAACCCTTCAACCTTATACTTCTGACTTTGAACTTTATAAAACCTGTCAATCAATCTTCCCATCTTTCTTATCTTGTATCCATGTTTCCTATCTTTAACTTGATTGATCCGATCTTCCTATCTTTCTCAACCATATGGTACCATTCTATTTTTATTTACTTTTCCCATCCCTTCGCATTTCTCATATATACTCAAGATCTCTTGTAACTGATTCCCCAGTTCGTTCACTTTGTCTCCGCTCCGTACTACTACTACGCAGTGTAGAGCCTAGTCAGCTTACTCGTCTCTTTTCCTCTCTACATCTCATTTACATCTCTCTCAATCTATCTGTCTGTATCTGTTCTCTTAGTGTGTGACTTGGGTGGTTATTTGAGTGTATCAGCAACCTTGACACTACCATACATAGTCACATCCCTAATCCTATGATACATGCTTTTTATCCTCTTCCTTGGCGTGCGCCTTTCATCCTTTTTTGAAGTACTGCAGAATTATTGTCTTTAGTAACTTTCCTGGTTTTAACACTGACATTGGACGTTCTGGTTTAATGGTGATTTTGGACTTGGAGAATGAAAATTGATGCTTTGTGACATATTTGTTTGTCTGACCAATTTGCTAACCCTAATCTAAGGTAAACCCCTTATTCACATTTTCCCTTCCTAGTCTCATCCACACGCTGCTACCACCTGTCCCTGACTTTCTCCTATTCTGTTTCTTCCAGATACAACCACATATGTCAGCTTCTCATCATGAACACATTGCTGCCATCCACAACTGTCAACAAAACTTTAGGGGAAATTTGGTAGCACTTTGTTGAGATTACCAAGGCATAGTGTGAGTCCTTGCATCCTCATTTTAACATGTTATACTTAGGGCTTGTCACTGTGTCCATGTAGCCACAGTTTACGGGTATCGTGGTACGGGACCATTACTGGACTGTTGCAAAGAGCAGGGCTACTCAAACAGCATGGAGACAACACAGGAATGCCTTTACTAGTCTGTGCTGTATATGGCTGACACAGTCATAATATGGTTAGTTTTAAACTACTTGCCTTTGTAAGTGGGCTAGAGAATGACAGCCATAGGGGATGCCTAGGATGACATGAGATGAGAGTGGGCAGCATGATGATAAGAACTACTCTCATGTATACTAGAAGAACACCTGTAATATCTATGTACTGCTTTGATTTTGCTTTGATGAGTGAGAGGATAGACTCAGTACTGCTAGTAGTCTGCAAGAAATTCATAAGTACTCATAAGTAGGCCAGAGGCATGTGAAAGATATGCCAGTCACGTTGTTGGTTGGTTTTTCAGCATGTGAGGCAGCATTTGATCTCTTCACAACGACCATCACCTGGGCTCCATGGACCATTGTCATGTGCCTATGTTCTAGCAGCATGCAACCTTACTGACCCTACTTCTTCTACCTGCAAGCTATCTTTCACTCACAGCCGCCCCTCACCCCTGGTCAACTTTTACTTGAAACGACCTGCACCCTCTGGTAGTGACAGCCTCAAAGGACAGGATTGGCAGTGTGAGTTTTGGTGTTGGTCTCTTTTTTTCTTTCTCTTTCTCTTCTCTTCCATCAATAAGCATCTTACTGACCACTATCTCTCTCCTTTCTATTTTCCTTTGATGTTTGCCTGGCCATCAGCACGTCAGCAGTCATTTGATCTTGTGGACATTGTCATGCCTTTGGCTTTGTCATTCCGGATTTTTGTGGATTCTCTTGTAGTTGTGCCTTTCAGTGTCATTGTTTTGTTTTCACTGGACTTGACCTTTGGGCTTCAACCTTGTTGGGTTTATGCACATGCTTGTAGTACACTTGAGTGAGTGGTCTCTTCAAATTTGTTTTCTATTTTTGTTCTACATCTGCCCTTTGGCTTCTTCATTTATCCTTTTTCCCTGGTCCTCTCTTTATGTGCTGCATATTACTGACTATCTCTTATCCTATTGTTCCCCTTTCCTCCCTGTCTCTTTCTTGATCTTTGATCCCAGATCTTCTCTCGCTCGTCCCTGTAATGTTGGTTTCTACTCTGATCAGTGGCTGCCCTGGTATGCTTATGCTGAGTTTCTTTTGTTCACTTCATGACATTTTATTCACTCAGGTTTCCTCCTGACAAAGGCCCATGGCCAGGATACACCATTTGTAAGTCATCCATCCTATAGCATCATCTACTGTCACTCAACCTGAGTGTGACTTCCAGGGAACTTTCTCCCCATCACTTGCTCACATGAGTTCTGACGAGTTAATTCCCCTGTTGGTAAGTCAGATGTCTCATATGTCTCCAATAGTATTGTGCTAACTGTGTGTACCTATTCAGGTGTCAACAACAATCCTCTCTTCCAACTTGAACTGCAAACCAAAGGGCTATGACCCCTACTACTCCAGCCCTCAAATTTCTGCTTCACTTTCTCACCACGCCCATTTCTTTCCCTGTGGTTCTGTTGTGGTGAGGACAGTTGTTCCTTGTTGTAAGGTTGATCAATAGCTCATACTGTATGTTACTGTAATAGTGTAGAAAATGAATATCAATATTTTGGCATCTATGAACGGTTACCATTCTGTTGACATGGGACAGGGTTATGAATCCCCCTCAACCTTTACAGACTTAGGAATCCTTTAGGACCTTGACAAGGTGAACAATCCTTTTGAACCTTTCAAAGGTTCTTTATCCCTGGGATCCTTTTCAAAGCAAACAATCCTTTAGAACCTTTGAAGGGTTCTAAATCATTGTGAACCTTGAAAGGCTTCTGAATCCTTTACAGCCTTTAAGTGACTCTCAATTCTTGGGCAGCTTTCAAAGACCTATAACTGCTGAACATATCTAAAGGTTCAATACTTGTGGTCATTCCAAGATTCAGGGTATTGTTTAAATGCATTTATTGGTGCAACTATGATTATTGTTCCATCCTAGGCATTGTGGGCCAATAAAGGCCTTGGAGTGTCACTGGGGTTTTGCTGATGAAGTAGCCTCTCAGGAACAACTCCCTCCTCAACCCATCTAACCACTGCCATCAACATGTTCCTATCAGGGTTCAACTCCAAATCAGTAGCATTGACGCCACTTCCATCCCCTCCTCCTTCCAAGGTCTGTCCAATCTCCCAAGCTCCTACATTTCCTGAACAGTGTTCCATCCTGCTAATCCTGAAGAATCTCCAAAACTCATTCAGCTGGCTAGGGTCCAATCCCATCGTGCTTGAAACATGCTCATAGTACCTCTCACTGATGAAAGGGGTGTGGGCCAGTGCTGAAGCATGGTGAGAATGAGTCCAGTGAGCTCAAATATTCTACACACCAGTCAAAATGTGTGTATATAATACTAGTTCAATTTCTGAGAAAAGCAGAGAAAAGTACTGTAGTGTGTACTATGATAAATATAAGTACATAAGAAGAAGAAAAAGTGCTTTAGAAAAAAGGAATGGAGTACTTAGGAGGTACTTTCCCTTCACTATCCTTCCCATTAGACACTCCAGTACTGGTGGATGGTGATCCATTTCCATTTCCGACTCCATTTGAATGAACCTTGCCTAGCCTGGGCTCACCAACATTCCCTCCCCACCAGCACCAACACCATAAAAATCTGCTCTATCCTGCTCAACCTCCTTGAGCAACATCACACTGACAGTTACTTTAGTGACTGTGGTAGCAGATTTTTGTCTATATAGCATGCAAATTTCGAAATTTGAAGATGAATGATTGGATAGCACATTGACAATGAATCACAATATAAGACTTATGTCGCAACATTCTTGAAAAGGATGGTCTGCTATATCCACCTTTGATGAAGGCAAAAAAAAAGAATTAGTACCATTTGATGGCAATTCAACAATACTTGGTAAAAAGACCCACCACGGAAATCAAATATCTTCAATCTTTCTTCCTAAATATCCACTATCGACTTGGCTCCATCACATGGTTTCAAAAGCATCAGGTAACAAGCAAGTGTGAGAGGAAAGAGGAAGGAAGCCTGTGAGGTACTGCCATATTCTTGTTGGATCTGAGTCCAGTCAGATTAAGATTACCAGCAAGAGAATTCTGATTTTCTACATACTTTTACAGACCTTTTATACTACTCTGAGCCTATCTATCTTGGTAAGCTATTCTTGATTGCTCTATAAGCTACAATAGCAGATAGTACAGCAATCTACCATAAAAGTGACTGTCTATGATACAGTCTGACTTGTCTCTGCTATCCGAGAGGATTGATAAGTCAAACTAGCTACTTTGTAAGATTGGGTCAGAGATGGTCAATAGACCCTCGGAAGATGGGTAAAGACATAGGAAAGTATTTCTCTAAATCAAATCCAAATTCTTGACAATAAGCTGGTCCTTTGCCAAATGCCGATGGTGTTACGAGGCTGAATGAAATGAAGCTGAGTTCTTTACACTCTGTTTCTGCATGTGGCGGTGCATATTCATCCCATCTCCTCCCATGCTGTTGATTCCAGTTTCCTTCAAGTCCTTGCCCATATCCACAGCCCCTGTATTTCTTAACATGACCAAACAATGATGTTGTCTCAATTGTGAGGCTGAAGAATGAGGCTGAGTTCTTTACACTCGGTTTCTGCTTGTGGCTATGTCATCTCATTCCCTAATGCATTCCCAAGCATGCATCATCGATCATCCCTATTCTGTCAGATGCTTGCACAGTGCACAAACAGTGTACCTGCCTTCTGCGCACTATAAACAATTTTTTTTTTGGGGGGCCTCAAGGCCAGTGTACTCAACATTATTTTCTCAGCATGTCCAAAGTACCCAAAAAGTACAATTTCCCAGCTTCAGATGTATCCAGTTAGACACGTGACTCACATGTCATTTCACTTCTTCACCACTGACTCTCCTCACTCTACTGTTCTGGGAAGACTTCGATACCAGGTACACCAAATTAGATGTCAAGCTAGAAGTAGAGTAGAGGGAGTATATGTCTCTTTGAAGTTATTATTGTCTTCCAGTGTGTTATAATTTTCTTCTCTCTTTTTCCTTTGCTTCATCAACTGAAGACATCAAAACCTCCCTGGTTTGTATATGCCAGGTATGTTTGCTTTTCCCTTTTTCTATGTGTTTCACCTTCCTTTACTTTCTTTGCTGTTTTTCGCTATCCAATTATGCACTTTCACTCTGTCTTCTTTGTCTCATCATCGCCAGATCTGCATCCCATCTTGATGGTTATTGTTACCTATTTTTTGCTCCAAGCATCTAGATAGAACAACCAGCTGTTTGTACAAGAAATGAAAATACAATTTAATGACTATTTGGTCTGAGGTAAAACCCTGTGGCCTTGTACTCGCCATGCCTCAGCGCTGGCCCACACCCCTTTCATGAAGCTATAGGCCTTCAGAAATAACAAGTACAACCCAAGGTTGGTATGTATAGCCACAACACCAGCTGCACAGCACATGGCTATGATGTCAACTTGAGAGCCAGCTATAAGACAATGACATGGTTGTTTGCCTACAGTCTAGCTGCAAAGCTGTAGACAAACAAATATAATACATAAGCAGGTAAAATAGGAAGGAAGAATGGGAATAACTGCTTAGCAAATAGACATAGCCACATACAGAAAATCAGTGTAAAGAACTCAGCCTCATTCTTCAGCCTCATAATATATGTTAGTTAACATGCTAATAACAGAGGGTCACCAGAGCCCATGTTAGCATTTGGGAACATTTAAAGACCTGGAGCTGAGAGCTGGCCTCAGGCTTTTCCCTTTTTGGACTAGACATAGGACTGCCTTGCTGGCAATTTTCCACTGCACTTGGACTGAACTAGTCATTAATGGCCATCCTTCTTCAGCTGTGCATATTCTGTTTCTCTTCTGGGATAAAAGAGCTACTACTAACTTCACTCTTGTCAAAAAGCAGGGCTGGTAAAGTTCTCTATCTTGTTACTTGGGTGTACCATATGGTCTAGTTTTTTTAGCACAGGAAGACTGTAATCTTTTTTCTTTCTGAGTCACAGTTTGTCAAGGTCATTGGTACACTTAGTAACAAACCACCCAAGTCACTCAGAGACAAGATCAATTGGGAATAGAGAGATAGATAGAAAGCAAGAGTAAGCTGACTATGCTCTACACTGTGTAGTACTAGTACAGAGTGGAGATGAAGTGAACGAACTAAAGGACTAGCTAGAATGTCTAGTGGTTTATATAGAACAATGAATAAGTGATAGGAGAAAGATAGGGGAAATAGGGGAAATGTAGGAGAAAGTGGAGAAATGTAGGGTAAAGATAGGATTGATGGAATGGAAGATTGATGGACAGTTATTATAGAGTTTGACAGGTTCTATAAGGTTCAAAGTCAGTAATATAAGATTTAAAAGGTTTATCGAGGAAATGCAATAGACAAATGATCAGAAAACGGGTTCAATAATGCAGTAGAAGAGGAAGAAGGACAAAGAACTGTAGCAGTTCATGACATTACCCCCTCTTTAAGCTGTGTTTTCACCTGGAGCACACGTGTACTTCTCCAAATATCCTCCATGCTAATTCCCATCAAATGTACTGTAGATCCTGCTCACACCAGGTTTGGTGGACAATATGCATCTGGGTGATTTCAATGGAAATCTTCGATCATCTCCTTTAATTTCATCAACCCTGATGCTGGTTCCCATGAATTCTCTGAGTCCGAGTAGTCTAACCACTTGACCAAGTACTGCACTCCTCGACGATTTCTAGTTGGCTTTGAATCTAGAATTGCTTCAACGTCATACTCGTTATCCTCCAGTAGTAATTCCACTGGTTTGCCTGGGTAGTTTTCTCCATGAGCTTCAGTTTCTTTGTATGGTGATAGTAATGAAGCATGGAAGACTGGGTGAATTCACCAGGTGTTTGGTAGTTTGAGACAATAGTTAACTTTGCCAATTATGTCAGGGATTTCAAATCGTCCATGACAATGGTTTGCCAACTTAGCTTTTGGCCTTGTTGTTTTCAAATTCTTCCCATCCAACAGTACTTTATCTCCAACTTTGAACTTTACCCCTTCTTTTACGTGGTCCATATTCCCTCTCTTCATCAACTCTTCACGTAGTGCTTCTAAATTCTGAAGGTGTTCTTTGACTTTCAGTACGTGTGAAGAAGGATTGATCAAGGAAAAGAGTCAAGGAAGATATCCGTGAAGTAATTCGAATGGTGACTTTCCAGTGGCAGAGTGGACTTGAGTATTATGGCAAAACTCAGCATATGGCAGATATTTGACCCAATCATCTTGATGATAGTTACAGAAGGTTCGTAAGTATTGTTCGAGTTCTTGATTGAACCTTTCTGTCTCGCCATCTGTTTGCAGGTGATAAGCTGTACTAAGAGCTGAGGTAATACTTAACTTAGCGTATATATCTCTCATAACTTGGCTAGCAGGTTGGGGTCCTCAATCTGAAATCATTTTGTCCCATAGTCCATATTGTCACCATGTGTTGTTGAATAGTACATCAATAGTCCCATCACTGTCAATGTCCTTTCGGCATGGTGAAATCACCACTGTCTTGGTTGATCAATCCACAGTTACATAGATTGCATTGAAACCATCACATTCTGAAAGATCCGTAATGAAATCGGTGGTAATCGTACCAAAAGGTCTTTCTGGAGTTTTGTTTGGGACTAGTGGTACATGTGATGGGTGATTTTGTGCCTTGGTCAATTGGCAAGTAGCACATCCTTCAACATAATCAGGAACAAATACTGACATACTGGGCCACCAAAATTCCCTACTAATCAGCTCATACATTTTGAATCGGCTTGGATGTCCTGTAATTGTTGATCATAGGGGACATAAACTTTTCCTTGAAACAAAATAATCCCATCTTCATAATTCCATTCCTGTAGGTTCTTGACCAGCGAGTGTGGACCATTGTTTAAGATGACTTCGAGCGCACTCATGACTTCCTTGTCTTTCTTTGGACACTCTTTAATTCGTCTTCTCAGTTTGGCATCTCCGATCGCAATCACTGACCCTGGTCTTGTGGCTCGAATTCTGAAGAACTTGGGGTCTAGTAACACTCTGTCCTTATTGTTGTCTTTGACCCCCTCTTTATGATCTGGCCTTCGAGAAAGAGGATCACTTCAATTAAGACTTCTGGGTTTATAGATAAGGATGAAATCGAATCTGGTAAGAAACAGAGCCATTCTTGCTTGTTGTCGGCTTAGTTTCTGAGAGGTGGTGAAGTACTCCAGATTTTTGTGGTTGGTGAGGATCTCGATAGTATGTGGTGCGCCTTCAAGATAGTGTCGCCAAGCCTCCAATGCCTGTATGATCGCTAACAACTCTTTATCATGAATATTGTAGTTTTGTTCAGTCTCAGATAAGGATTTTGATATGTAAGTGACTGGATGCCACTTGTCGTCTGATCCTTTCTGTGACAGGATACCACCAGTGGCATAATCAGAAGCATCTACTTCTACTTGATATGGTTTAGAATGATCAGGCATCAAAAGGACTGGTGAAGAAGTAAACACATCTTTGAGTGCTTGAAAGGCTTTTTCTGCATTGACACACCACTTCCAAGGTTCATCCTTCTTTGTAAGATCAAAAAGTGGTTGAGAGACCTTAGAGAAATCATGTATAAAATGATGATAGAAGTTTCTGAATCCCAAGAATGATTGAACATCTTTGACGTTTCATGGTGTTGGCCATTCAGTGACGCCTTTGACTTTGATGGGATCCATAGCCAATGTGTTGTGAGAGACGATGAGACCTAGGAATTCTACTGAGCTAGCTTCAAAGGTACACTTCTCTGGTTTGGCATAAAGGTCATTCTCATGAAGTCGTGCAAGCACTTGTTTGACCATTTGTCGATGTTCTTCCAAAGCTTCTGTGAAGATCAAGATGTTGTCCATATAGATAACCACTTTTCCTGAATCAATGAGGTCCTTAAAAAGAGTATTCATCATTGCCTGAAATGTTGCAGGAGAGTTCATAAGACCAAAGAACATCACCGTTGGTTCAAAAAGTCCCCTATTTGTCTTGAATGCTGCTTTCCACTCATCTTCTTCTTTTATCTGTACATTATTATATCCCCATCAAAGATCAATTTTTGAAAAGACTCGTGCTCCCTTGAGTTTGTCTACCAGCTCTGATATAAGTGGTAAAGGGTATTTGTTCTTTATGGTCCCTTTGTTCAATGCTCAGTAGTCCTGTATGGGGCATAGCTTTCTGTCTTTCTTTTTAACGAAGAAGAAGGGACTTGCTATAGGAGACTTCGACGGTCTTATGTATTCCTTTTCTAAGTTCTCATCAATGAAATTGTTGAGTTCTTGTTGTTCATTAGGAGATAAGGGGTAGGTTTTGCAAGGACGAGGTTCAAAGTCCAGCTTCAACTCGATAGCATTTTGGTAGTCATTCTGAAGTTTGTTTGTCAAAAACTGGTAAAAATGGATGATATTGGGATGGAATCTTATCTGTAAGTGATATGTCCTCTTTCATCTTCTGAGCTGCTTCTGCAAGTTCTTGAGCCTTGGTAAACCCCACACAGATAGGTAATTCTGAATCTGATGTCAGGTACTCCTCTTCCTTCCCAAAAAGACTTTCTAACACCTCCTGTTCCCATTGGTTCAGAATGTCTTTCCAATTGAAGTCTTCTTCAGTAAAAATAGCTGTAGATTCTGAAGAACAATGAAAGGATCAAATAGGAATCCGACAACGCCGACCTGCAACCTTTGACTGTGCAATTGGTTTAAACCATCCTGTTGGTTCTAACCATTTCACTTGGTAATCCTTGTGGTTGGTTTGTGGGTCGATAACAGTCAATTTGGGAGATTTAGGCTTAGTGAGTAGGTTAAGGACAGGAGGTTGTTTCAAAGTGCATATTTCAGGACATCTAACCATATCCACCTGAGAAAATGACCAATCCACCTCTGGATTATGCTCCTCTAACCAATCGGTACCAAGGATTATATCATGATCTCCAATGTCCATAACATAGAATTCGGCTGTTTCTTCGTGATACAATTTTCCGTCCTGAGAATAGATTCAGAGTTTTTGAATGGTGTAATGGCGTACCCATCCCATAGTGTTTTCCAAACCATCGACATTGCATACAGGGAAAGGGTTTTTGATAGAAAGAAGGGTTAAATGATTTTCTTATGCAAAATGGCTGTTGATGATAATGCCTTCTGCACCACTGTCTATTAGAGCTTCTGCATCTATTTTTCTACTGGTGATTTTACCAATAAGTTCAGTTTTAAGTGTTATTGAGGGTACCTGTCAGTTACAAGTGACTGCTGACATTCTTAATTCTGAAGGAAAGGTATGCTCACAAAAGGGGTTTAACACATGCTATCGATTGTTCTTAGACTGTCCAGTGTACTGTACAACTCCTCCTGACGACATAGCAGGGGAGTATTTCAAAAATCCATCATCTTCACCACAACATCCTTTAAATATACACTAGCCTGTTCCTTTTCTTCTCCTTCCAAACCCTTGACTTTGTTCATCATATCTGAAATATCTTTGATTACATTACGAGAGGAAGACGATGATGATATTTGAGCCACTGTTACTGATGGCGAACTAGATGACGACGATGGAGTTGAAGTTTCGGAGGGTAGTTTCAAGAGGTATTCTGAGCCGTCGAAGTCTTCGGAGTATTGTTTGGGAATGTTGGACATTTGTTGCTCATGTGTCTGGGTTGCCTACATGCGAAGCATGCTCCTAGTTTTCAGAGTCAGTCCCTTTCTTCAGGTGTCAGTTTAGGTAAAGGAGTAAAGGATGAGTTAGCACCTGGTCCCATATTCATAAGCACATTCACGCTTGCTACTGTTCGTCCTTGAGAAGGACCTGGGTTCATCCTTGGTGTAGAGAATGGTCTCGATCGTCCTTCTTTCTCTCTCTCGTTTATCCATTCCAAATGGAAATCCATCACCCTCTCCCTATACTCGTCGAAGTCCTTCCACTTTGGCCATGTTCCTGCCACTGACTTCCAAAGATCCTTGGAAGACCTGCTTTATAGAAATCCAGAAGAGCTGTTTCTCCATAGTCTGACTCTTCTCCATATGTATCGAAGATGCTATTATAGCTACTAATGTCTGTTCCTTTCATTCTAGCATTCTTGATTTTATTTCTCACAACCTCATCAGCAGCAAGAGCTTTGAAATCCCTTTTGAACCTATTCTTTATCCCCTTTAACATCATCCATCACCTTTCTTCTGGTTTGAGTTTCGTATCTTCCTCATCTTCTTCTCGCTCTGTGATTCATTGGGTTGCCCAATCTCCTCCTTTTTCTCCTGTGAAGAACGAGAGGAATAAGGACACCTTGGAATCCTTAGTGGAATATCTGGCCTTGTTCTGATGTAGGTAATTGTTGAATGAAGCTAGCCATCGCTTTGCTTCATCACGTTCTCCATTAAAGGTATCAGGTTTCCTTCCTCATTCAAAAGTACTGTTAGAGTTGTTAGGTGCTACATTGGACATGGCTGGATTGTCTGGATCTGATGGATCTGGAGAGGGAGAAGGGTTTGGACGATGAGGGGCTACGGATGGTCCTTTATTAGACAGAATTATGGGAGAAGAAGGGTTGTCTGGATCTGATGGATCAGGAGAAGGATCTCAGGGAGGGGTTGATGGGTTATTAGAAGATGGATCTGGTAATGGATCTGATGCAGAAGTCAGATCAGGTGGTACGAGAGAAGAGGGTTCTGGATTCAATTGAGTGTTTTGTAGGGGTAGATGATCCTTGTTCTGGTTCAGTTTTGGAGTTGATAATAGGATGAGCTTTTCGGATAGCGAGTTCTTGGTTATGCATTACAACTTCACACTTGATAGGAAGGGGTTCAGGAAGTGTTTGAGTGTTGTACCTGTTAATACAGGGCTGGTTTTCGCAAAAGATATAAGGCTTCGAACTCTCCGAGTTATAATTGCAGTCAAGAGTCCTCAGTTTGAAATTGAGTCACTTTCCCTTGCATGAACTGACAGGAGCATGCTATACTGTCACTATTTTGGAACAGTACTTAGGAATGTTAGGAATAGACAGTTGTAGACAGTGTCACTTAAGCCTTTACAAAGTTTCCACTTACCTGGCTGGACAATACCTCAGTTATTCTGAGGCCAGTTCCATCCAAGTTTTGCTACAATAACTTTGTGGCTATGCTGAAAGAACATGGTACCAGGCTTTGTCTGCCTAGTCAACTCGCATCAGTAAAATGGCAAAACCGGCTTTTTGCAACTTTTATGTCACTTTTTCCAATCCGCGCCGTACTTTCAAAATCCAGGCCTGATTGCTTTTGAAAGTTGCCTCCTGCTTTCAAAAGTTGTCAGAAAAGCTGCTGGAAAGGCACAGGGAAAGCTGCTACAGTCAAATACCTCATAATGAATAGTGTTGGGAGACAGCCCAAAGCTATTCATTATGGTGGTTATTCCTTATGATATATGTTTTTGGCTATAAATGTCAGTTTGGGAGAGCCAAAAGTGTATTCATTATGAGCAATTATTCATTATTACCTTATTCATTATGAGGTATTCTACTGTAAATAGAATTAGTAGAACCACAGCCTCATACCTCAGATTCCCAATATCAGTGCATTAAAGGAGATATGCCATTACAAGAGCTATGAAGTAGGTACACAGAGTGCAAAGTGTTGCTTTGGTACTAGTAATATGGACAAGCCCTTCCTACAACCACCCCTGGATATAATACTGTCGCGGTGTACTGCCAATCACTGCATGAAAGCATATCCCATCGTTCTAAATATACACAGAAGGTCAGGGTCTTATATCGGGTCGTGAAAAGCTGACTTACTGAATGAGTATGCTCCTTCACCCTACATCTGAAGAAGAAAATTTCTGTATTAGGATTAATTTGTAGAAAAAGTTTGAAGGAAACGCACCACTTCCAACAGATTACATGACCTGAGTATGCAGCACAATGGACTAGAGGGGACAAGTCAGACACGTTGAAGGACAAATAAAGGGTAAAGTACGCACCTATCCCTCGTTATGTCCCAACTGACACATCGCAAATATTCAGCTGAGCTGAGAAGTGAGTTATGGGGGGAAAAGGGCATTTAGCGCTGTCACAAAGATTTAATAAAAAGGACAAATACCGTTAGAAAAGCCGCAGAAGGCAGGCGACGAGATGAGCGCAGTGAAAGGACCGAAGGTTGGTTGGGGTGGACGTACCATAAAGCGCGCTGCAAGGTCAACACAACGTGTGACCACAGCTGTACAGTTGACCGGCATTTACCGAAGTTGCGGCTGCATCAATTTTTTTTTTTCTCTAAGTCCTGACTCCTCACAGAGTCCTCGACGTTCGTCCCCAGTCAGGGCCAGCACTTCCAAGCGTCCCTCTTCCTCCTGTCTGCCATTATAGTACTGTCAGGGGAAACTCAGTATTCACTTAATTACTTACATGTATTAGTAACGCAGGTCTCAGTGCCTGTAATTATAATCTGTTGCCAGTCATACATCAAATCAATTTTACTCACATTTAGAAAGTAGCGAGGTTGTCCAAAAAGCATCCAGAAAAGCTCGGCAAAAGTTATTGGAAAGTGGATGCCATCCGGGAAAAAGCAAAGGACGGAAAAAGCTTGTGGTCAGAAAAGCCGATCAAAAGGCTTTAGGGGGAAAAGTTACCGAAAGCTCCGAAAAGCGGGGAAAAGTCGATTTGCCGTTTTTACTGATGTCAAGCTGAATAAGTTTGAGTAAGAGATGTTGATTAAATATACTGAACAGGTAAAGTAAGACTCTTTTGCCTATGTTGCTCAAAAGCGTACTACTGGCGAGTATCAAGCTTAGCATACTACAGTTCCGGACAAGCAAACTCAACTAATTTTCTCCCAGGCTCGGATTCCCGAACGCGGCCGCTCTGGGTCAAAATTATTTGACCAAAAGACTCAGAACATCGAAACACGTCGAAAAACACACCTCCGAAGTTTTTCCCACGAGCCGTTCTGAACGGCCATTGTTTTGGGGGTCCCGAACGAAAATTTTTTATATGCTATCTATGTAGATGGGTTAAGTACAGAATCGATATTCATCATTGCTGTCTCTGACACTTTGCGATGGCCCTTTTGCTTCTGAACTGCCCACGCAGCTGCTTTTCCTGTAAGTCCCAGCCTGTATGCACTCATAAAGCGCCAGGAACGGTTAATAAACCTGCGAATTACATCAATAGGGCAACTATCAAGATACTAAAGGCTGCTTCCTTGGCCTCTGCAAAAGTGGCCTTGGGTTCTTCACGATAACGATACTTTGTCCAACCCCAATACTGTAAACAAATTGAGTCATTTATACATCAGCAGATAAAACTTGCATACCATTTCTATTGGGTTAAGTTCGCAGTGGAACTTTGGGAGGAAGATGCATTCATGACCCTTTCCTTTGATCAAAGTTTCAAGCATGGAAGGCTGGTTTAGGAAATCCTCTTGTTTACTGAGAAGACGGGCCATGCAACAATCCTCATTCTCAAAAGGACAAACAGGTGAGCATTTAGCACGCAGTTTTGTCAACCTTGAATCCACGTTCCTTTAGGGTCTGCTCCAATCCCTTCTGAGTACCATCTGATAGACTCATTTTCTGAACCTGTCCTCGAAACGCTTCAGTTGGGTGAGCCCAAGTCCTCATCTCCTTCAAAATCTTCACCATCTGAGTCTTCTCTCTCAGAATCAGGCTGGTACCCAAACCACCAAGCAAACCCAGTGTCCTCATCTCTAACCCAACACTCATCAAGGATTTTCTTTGGTATCTCTTCTCCCTCCTCCTCTGGGATTGATGGTTGCGCAGTTTGAGTAATTGCTGGGGGTTCTGTGTCTGGTAAGCTTTGCGTTGAGGACTGCTGAGTCCGAGGCTGATTCCTCAGTCCAGAAATGTTACGCTGGCGCTTTTTAGGTCTTCCACCAGCCATAGCAGACAAAGGAAAGGACTGAAGTTGGAGTGATTACTTAAGAGATCGGATATCAGTTTTTTTATGGCGCTGAACTCTAAATGGCAAAAGCAATCGATTGCCACTTTTTTTCAGATTTTTCCGGGTTT
This sequence comes from Tetrapyrgos nigripes, assembly GCA_013368315.1. Taxonomy (NCBI): domain Eukaryota; kingdom Fungi; phylum Basidiomycota; class Agaricomycetes; order Agaricales; family Campanellaceae; genus Tetrapyrgos; species Tetrapyrgos nigripes. Next base: position 135,274 of record JAACJM010000154.1, read on the forward strand.
TTTTGGGGGGTACGGCCAATTTTCGGGGTCAAAATCCCCAAACTAAGGTACATCAAAATCGGCTCGTTGATCTCTCTTCTAATGATCTCACTGAGCTCAAAAATACACTTTTCATGAGAAACAATGGATTCTACGGATCTACAGAACTCGGCCAAGACCAGTGAGAAAATCAGTTGAGTTTGCTTGTCCGGAACTGTAGTGTCTGTCGAAACTTGACACATAACATCAGTGGCACCAGCCGGGACACAAACAGCTCAAGTCAACGTTATGAACAATTTTTTAGAAACCCGAAGAGAGGAGTGACTCTGAGAGATGGGACCTCTGGACTCAAGCCGGTGCCACCATCATACATCATCAGATGGACTTCCGACGGGACATCACGGACTCTACCCACGCGGGACATATGGAAAATGCGGGCCGATGACGGTGAAGGTGCAAGGGAGTTTGGGGCGTGGGAACCGGGCTATTTGTAGTGCCGGCAGACAGACACGCTCGACGCGTCGAGTAAAACTTCGGCCTGCGTGCTGGTCGCACGATTACAGCCGGTACCAGCTAGTACCAGTTGAAACCAGGTTTTTGTCAAAACACTGATGGCTGACAACTCCACTAGACTCCTCCTCCACTAGGAGGCAGAGCATAAATCAATAACTCTAGACTCGGCAGTCTCATCGTCAAGTCCAGCCTCGGCGTCATCTCGAGGCAGAAACGGGATATAGAATCAAGTTCAAGTCGCAGTTCAATTGCCAGTGGGTCCAGTCATCTTCACAGCACGCTCAATTCCTCAGTGTAGGCGCCGGCTTCGAATTCTCCCCAATTCAAAACATCGTTCCTCCTCCTCCCAGACGTATGTAGGGAAAATGATATGTATCCACGGAGTCCTCCACACTGACATATAACTGTAATTCCACCATTCAATCATTATGGTCTAACCAGAATGTTTCAGCAGCTGGGGAATCCGAATGACTATAGTCTACGACGCGTTCAACTTCACACCTATGTACATTCCCGAATCCCGATTGAAATTTGAGTGATGCTATGAGGCCCTGGCGAGCGAGGATCCAATTCCAAATCCAATCTCAACAGCTGGCAACACTCGGAGTATCATCGAAAGAATGTTTATGGGTGTGGTGTGTATTTCCACGAACGACTCGGAATATTCAATACGATCAGTACTATGTACGAAGTTCGAACTTGATGAACGATCAGGTCTACCGTTTTGGCATTGCAAATTGCGCAACTGCCTGCCAGGGCTTTGCTATGTGCTCTCGGCCGGGGTTGTGGCATGTGACATGTCGTGAAAACGGGACACCGAAAACTTGAAAAATTGACAGGCTACATCGTCTAAACTCTATCACTGTCGTTTACTTACTTCCTTATATAATAACGACTGGTGGGCAATCGACTAAGGACTTGATGGCGTCGAGGACAACGTTGCTCGGCTTTACCCGAACCCGACACGTGTCCTTTAGTTGAGGGCAGGTCAAAACTAGACCTTGGTCTACTCTTCCCAAACTCTTCCGCCTTCCTCATTTCCCAGCCCCTCTGCCACTTCTCATCCCGGACCTTATCTTCGTCCCTACGGCCGTCGGCCGTCGGCCTTCGTTGCCGCTATTTTGCCACTGTCAATCGTTGACGGGTGATATTCTTTTTCTCTTGCACCTGAATACAGCAGCGAGCACCGCCGGGGTAAGGAACCACCAGGAACCCAGTGACTAGTGACCACGGCTGGCTCAACTTGTATTGGATGACATCAATCTATGTCATGCTCGTCACCGGAACTACCCAGTGCCAGTATATATACCCCGAGTGCTCTTCCCTTTTGACCACCACCACCACCACCACTACCACTACCACCAACAACCCATAAAAGCGCCTTACCAACGACGATGAGCGACAAATACGGCCGTGTTGGGTTCAACAAGGATAACTTGACCGATGATTGTGCGTTTCCTTTCCTTTCCTTCCCTTCCCTTCCTTTCGTGCGTTGTGATTAATGGTCTCTCCTTCTCCCTCCAGCAGCGAACGAAAACCTCACACTAGACGAACGTACGAAGAATTACCCTTCTGAAGGCGATAGTGAGTCACACATTTCATTCTATCCATAGTCCTGCCAACTAACGTCTACTGTTCTCCTCCTCCTCCCCCAATATTGGATACCCCCAGCTACATCTTCTGGAGGCTACTCCGCCACATCCAACGTCTGGACCGACAAGGCCCAAAGAGGGAACCTGGCCTTCGCACTCGAAAGAGATCCAAATTCTCAACCCAATTCCCAATTCAACTCACGGTACGCGTCGAGGAATGGTAGTCAGACGATGATTGATCAGTCGTTGAGTGGGTCGGATTTGAGTGGGCAGTTGAGAATTGCGGTTGCGAAGGCGAAGCTGGGAAGGGATGGGGGTAAAGAGAGGGAAGAAGAGAGGGAGAGGATGGAGGATTTGGGGCCGGGAGCATAGCATAACATTCAATGAAGAGGTATGTGGTATCTTTGGCGTTAAGAACTGGTCATGGCAGGTTGATGGAAGAAGATTGAATCAATTGTACCATACCCTAATATATCATCTCTTTCTTGGGTTCTTCGTCTGTTTCAACCTCATCAAGATTCAGGTGTCACTCACTATATGCCCGCATATACATATACATCTTGCTTTGCCCGAATCAGATTCAGACGGGCCTCGGCCTACTACGCCCTACTTATCTCCGTCTTCTACCACCTCGCTCTCAAATTCAATCATACTTTCGCCCTATTCGGATCTTTCTAGTTGCCCACAGACAATGGCTATGGCTGTGACCCCAACACCGTCAAACTGGTCGCACCGCACCGCTGATCTCTATATTAAGTTAGGTGCTATCTCCTGGTCCAGGCTCCACACCCAGGTTTTTGAGACTAATGGAGAGAGAAATAGCTTGTGGAGAGTAAGATGACAGCAGAAGCTAGCTCGTTAAGAATGGATGATGAGTCATGACGTGAGGCCGAGAGGGAAGGAGGCTGGGGGATCTCTGACCAGCTTCGAGTTAGCGAGAAGAGTGTCGGAAGGAGAATTCGCGCGGTGTACTAGTAACTGGATATGCATATGGGTGTAAGTCTGAGACTGTGTACGCAACTTTTGTTTACTTCTCTTCTCAATCTCAATCTTCCTTCAGTACCTGCAGCTATGTACTTATTGGCCCAGTCGCAAATGATCAAAAGCGCTTGAATATGTCACAGAGCACATATATAGGGACGTTTAGCAATCATGCCAATGCATACGCATTATTGACCTCAAGCTCTCTCTACTAAAGAAAGTCTAGATTCGAAATCTATCGCGCTGCGAGATGAAGTACGCATATCTTTCTCGAACGATAGCGTCAATCGCGAGTGGGCAGCAATCACTATCTCCAGAACAAGAACATATTACATTCCTTCGAAGATTTCCAGAGCTACACCGTGTCAACGTTTTGGGGTATAAACGTGAGCAAAGTACTCAAAAACATTGAAACTCGTAGTCCATCAAATAATAAACCCGTTCCCAAAGACCTGATTCAATCAAACTGCTTTCTTTAACGAACTGGAACCTTTTGCACGGGTAAAAATCAATAGCCAGCATGGCAGAACCCATCGCTGTTGGTGATATAGTTAATGCTTCCATCAGGCTGACTCTGTCCACCAGCATTGATGGCAGTCTTGGGACCTTGGCAGCCAGTGTAAAGGGAGCAAGTCAACAATGGGCTTCCGTTCTGTCAATCCATGGAAAATTTTTAGAAACAAACGTCGAACAAGGATTTTATCGCACTCGGCGTACGCACCTTTCCGTTCACATCGTGATAGGTGTTGATAAAGACACATCCTTTAACATTCAAGCACATAGCCTTGCAGTCTGAATGGTAGGTAGATACACTCACCGTTAGTTTACTCATCTAAGCACATTGATTGAAATTTGCGACTGACCGTCAACGGTATCCACCAGACCGTAAGTCAAATATCCATCCACCTGAGTAGCAGCGTTGAGATTACTGAATGTCTGCTTCCATCCATCGCTGGGAGGAGGGGGGTTCTGGGGGTTCTGAGGGTTCTGAGGAGGAGGGGGAGGAGGATTCTGAGGCTTAGGGCAATGCAAGACCGGAAGGAGGTCGAGGAGTTTGCAGATCAACTAGATATAATATGCCAGACAAAGTCCGAGGTCAGTACAACAATCCACATCGGAGGCGCCAACCCAAAAACTCACGCTATCCTTCAAATGCGGAATGAAGATCTTGAAGATATCCAAATGCTCTGGGTGGTCACCGTAATACCAACCTGGATATGCTCCTTTTTTCCATGGAGGACTGGGCGCCCCGTAGTGATTACCAGCGGTCAGAGTGGATCCGAGGGTGAGCGAGAGGGCAGCATTGGTGCTTTCTGCAGCAGGCACTGCGGAGACCGGTGCAATGAGAGCACTGGTGAATGCAGCAGCGATGGTGATGAAACCGGTGAGTTGCATTGTTGTAAGCGATTATCGATCTTGGGGTTGAGGATGCTGTAGTATTCTACAACACCATCGAGATTTTATACGTCTCGTCCCGTGCATACGTCGTTGTAAGAGTACGCCGCCACTGTCTGTAATCACAGCAAATCAGAAAAGGACATGAACGTTCAACATCACGCATGTCAAGCTTCAACTGAGCGGGACGCATTCCTCGGTCTCATCAAGGAACAACGCCACAAGGACATAGCAACACAGACATACAGGAGGCTAAAACGGTCAGACAAATGATCTTCTGAAGGAGCATGAATAGATGAAATCAGAAATAAAAGCAAGGGAAGAAGAGTCAGGTAAGATTCTAGAACTACTCACTACATCGACATCGTCAAATAGTGGGCTTTTCTTCTTTAGCAGAGCCTGCAGTTACGTGCTCCGGGATCTATATGAAGACGAAAGATAGGAGGTTAGCTCCAATATTATGAGAATGATGGTGCAAATACTTTCAGAAGAATCATTCAGCACAGCGATAGCGTTTTGTCGAGGAACAGGGGCTGAAACACCAAGAACTCAGGCGTTCTGTCAGTGGGCCCCAGCATCGGATGCAATGTCCAATTTCAAAAACCATGAATAGGAGTTGAATCAAAGTTGAATAGTAGGCTCAAGTTTTACCAGTGACCTAAGTGTCCTGAGCTGAGTGTTCTGGATAGATGTATCGTTTGGGAATCTGATTGACGTACCTCAGGCTGAAGGCTTTGAACAATTTGATTATGGCTGGAATCTCGTTCTTGTTTCTCTTTCCCGTTATCGAGAGTGCACAATCAGTGTTGGAGTAGCCAAGGGTTACGACCTGAGTAGGCTGCCGCCAGGAACGAACTGGAATACAACTGAGTCCTAGACAATCACGCGATAATCCTTACTCCAGTGCGTCTTAGGCCACGATTCCGTCCGTGAAGCGCTCCGAGTCTCATCACGCCAAAATCCCACTGCTAAGCTCAGGAGTTCTCGTCAAATATGAAGATATCGTTGGTACTCGTTCCGTAGTATACGTACTGCTACTAAAGAGTGAGTACTGAGCTCGGATTACAACAATGTACGCTGCTATTTTGACAGAATACAAGCATACCTTAGCCATGCAGTTGAGGGATAACAACTTTGAGACTCGTTACCACAAAAGAGACGAGTCTGGCCAGACTTGAATTAGTGCTACTATATAATTTTCTGGAGATCTATTTTTCGAGACATTGTGTGCCTGCGTACATTACGAGGCCGAATGAAATGAGGGTGAGTTCTTTACACTCCATTTCCGCATGTGGCTATTTCGAATCATACCCTGCTTTTCCAGTTCACAAATTCCTAAACTGGGGCAAAGGGCCATCGCTTCGCGTGGCAAATTACGAGGCCCTTTCACGTAGTCTAACTCAGGTTATGCAGAAGGGAGGGAGAATCGGTGGAAAGTGAGAGGGAAGAAGGGCGTTAAGCAGATCAATTTGACACACTAGCATTACGAGGCCGAATGAAATGAGGCTGAGTTCTTTACACTCAGTTTCCGCGTGTGGCGGTGCATATTCATCCCGTCTCTTCCCGTGCTGTTGTTTCCGGTTTCCTCCCTGTATTTATTAACATGATCAAACAATGATGTTATCTCAATATCTTTGCGACCGGTAACTAAAGTTTCTCTCACCTCGTTCTCTTTTTTCTTCATCTTGTCCTTTTGTATCACTTTCCTTTCTCTTTTGATCTCTTTCATTTTTTGTTATTTTCTGTCTCTTGATCTCTTGTCTTCTTATTCATTGCTTGCTTTCCTTTTCCCCCCTCTCTTCTCTCTCTCTTCTCTCTTTCTTCTTCATCTCTTGCTGGTTGGAGACATATTTGGCCCTCAGGCAAAAGGGCAAGAGTTTGAATACATAGCACATATCTTTTAGACAATCATAGACTGGGTTTGTCACTTTTTCTCTCTTTCTCATGCTTTATCTTACAACAAACCCCCCTAGTCATTTTTTGTTCAGCTATGACCCCCACATCTCTTCATGCCAACAACCAGGAATGCTTATTATCTTCCTCCACACACTATTCGTGTACAAGACGGTGAGAGGAGGCCACCCTAGATGGTAAGGATGAAACGCACCGTCTACATTTTGGAAAGAACAAGGGAGAAGAAGATGTAGAGACATACAATGAGAATATTTTGTTTCCCTTTTCCATGCTCACCATCCATTACAGAGAACATCCACAAGTCTGGTACTGGAATTGCTGTCAGCACTGGTACTAGATAAACCTGATAGGACCTTTTTGCAGGTTGCTAGTTATTGCTGCGAGTAGGCAGAGATTTCGAGACTTCTGCTTCTAGTCAGAACTCAGGAGGTGATGGTCCTCGTGACTGCTCACAACGTCATGATTGTGGACTGGTAGTAATCTCTCCATCGGTTTTTTCTTTTCAGTTTAATATTGCTGTCCTGTTACATATACTTGCTACAACCATGAGCTAGTAAATTTTTGTGCCTTGTTACATGCTTAATCATTAGAAGCTATCTGTTGAAATTTGATTTTTTTGCCAACTTGTGAATTTACAATACCAGAAGTCTATAATCCTGGAAGTCTATAGCAGATCGAAGCCCTCGATCACATTCCATGTAACTTCTGACTCCCTACAAGGTCTCACTGCATCTACTGCTTTCTTCCTTTGACCCTCATCATGAAGTTTTCTCACACATTTTTTGGTTGCTGCATCATTGTTTCCTTCTTGGCCTGGAGTTCGTCTGACTGCAAAATGCCTCAGAATGACTACAACTGGGGTAAGAAGCCATCGCTTCGCATGGCAAGTTACAAGGCCCTTCATATACTGTATATCAAAAGACATCATACATCATGATAGGTCTCACAGCAGTATGGATGTGCAAACCCACATTTACCTTTTGTAGCAGTAGACCCTCAATACTACAACTGGATGCTTGACATTGCTTGTAGACAGAATCTGGATTCTTGGAATAATTTATGGTACTTATACTTTAGAATTGTCAGTCAGCCAAAGACTAAGGTCCTGCTAAATTTAAGTGGTATAGCTACAGTGGCAGCCGTTGAAAATGCACTGTTCGAAAAAGGCAAAGTGTGTGAAGAGAAGAAAAAGACAAAGGACTCACAGACCAATGACTAAAAGATCATCGTCGGTACTGAAAACACACCAAAAGAAAAACATAAGTAGAGTGAGCAAAGGATGAAAGACAAGAAGACTTGCATTAAGAACAATGAATACAAGCGTCCTCTGTCTCCTCTACAACTCATCGTCTTCTGTCCAGCTTGTTACGAGTGTCCTTGAGCAGGGGACTGGGAGCTGCAATGGGATTGGGAAATAATGCTGTCCAAAATGTGAGACTTGAGCATGTTGAGGTCATCCTGTGTGCATCAGATATTTTGACGTCCTACTATCGCAATCGAGAGTGAGGTGGATCATTTCGGAAGCCGTTAGGCCGTTAGCTTCCGTCGCTTGCGTTGAGCTCCGATTTTTCCGCCACAGGGTCTATATACATGTTCAATGTTAGTACACAAGTATCATCGCCACAGAAAGCTATTGAGTACATGTATGCAAATTCGAGGGTCAGAGTTTGTCGTCTAGAATGTAAATGATGGGTCCGAAAAGTGTAAGTTCATAAGTTCCTAGTACTTCAACAATATCAGCATGGTTACCTGGTAACTAATAATGGAGATCATAAGCAGTGATGTGCTTGAAAGCCCATTAAGAGATGTAAGTCTTGATGAAGTAAAGACTTGTATATTGAGGCTTTCAGCAATGGAATGTTCTTGGCATGAATATCTTTACACTAAATCCTGGATTAAGTGAGCGGCCATTGAGATGTAATACAATTTACACTTACATTCTCTTTGTCAGTTCCTCGACAATGTGTAACTCCGGAACTCGACCCATGGGCCCTGAAGCTTGTGGTGATTTTTGACGTTCTTTTCTTCAGCCAAGTATGCGGACTTTCAACTTGACATTGTGTTCGACGGGGCGTTATTGGAGTTGAGTGTAAGCGAAAGCTATAAATACTTGGTGAACGAGATTTTATTGACATCTCTCATTCTTTGTTTCTTCTCATTGTCACTCCGTTCACCTCACTGTTATACTTGTCCTCGCCTTTTGTCTTTTTTGACATGTCTCCTAGTACACTCCTTGTCTCGGAGACCGGCAACAAATCTGCGAAATGTGATCGCTGCGATCAGGTCATTGTTGGCAAGCACAAGTTTGTCAAGTCCAGTCGCAGCCGAGATGCTCCGAGTCGTCGTGTCTGTACAGCTTGCTATAACCACTACATTGGCAAATCCAAATCTGCCAGTTTAGAACGTGAGTAGTCCATTTCCCGGAGATAACCATCCACTCTTTTATTTTATTCTCAACAAAAAAGCCCACAGCTTCATCTTTGTCTACAGCTCCTTTGCGCAATGAGATCAACCGGAATGTCAACATGGCTCAGAGAGGGGGTAAGTTCACATTCTTATATGTTATTGCATCAGCTCTTTGATGCATTCATTCATTCAGAATTGGAAGGCATTGTCCGTGCAGTCCCTGACAAATGTACAATGCCGCCACCACCACCAAGGCAGTCCTCAAATCCCCATCAGATCAGTGTTCCACTTCAGGGTTTAACCCTTAAGTCGTTTAAGGGCTTAATACCCTTAAATTTCAGGGTTAAGGATTTGGGAAGATGGATTTCAGGCTTAAGGCGGTAGTTTAAGGCTTAAGCTCGGCTAACTAAATACGATGAGCAATACAATTTTTCCTGCACAAGAGGATCGTTGAGGTCGCCGACGACGTCCCTACATGTCTATTGCGACCCTCGACGGCCTCTACAGTACGGTTAACTAAATGCTATGAGAAATACAATTTTTTTGCACTAGAGGTTTGGGCGTTGGAGTCACCGGCATAGTCTCTACACGTCCGTCGTCTTCTACAGTACATGTCTGTATCCACAAATCCTCTCTGGGCCTTTTTCCACAAAGGAGAACGCAAAAACTCCACCCAACACGAAACATGGTGCAAAGCATGTGTCAAGCATTACCAGGATTTGGGAGCTCACACGTTGGAAGAGAGCATTAGGAATGAGGATGAGGCCACGAAGTATCAGAGAAGGGAGCAGGCATTCATAGATGGTATGTTAAGAAAATAATTTGAGTGTATTGCAGAGTGTTCTGACTTTTTCTAGCATGCACCGTGGCCGGTGCACTTCGTGGTGAAAAGACTGTTTTTATCACACATATACTGGGGAAGCGTCGTTCTAAAACATGCCAGCCATGCCCCTATGCATCAGAGGAAGCAAGAGAGGAGGCACAGAGACAGAGAGACTCAGAGAATAACAGCGCGTCATCAAAACCAAAGACAACGGCAACCAAGCGCAAGATTTCAGAGCTCGATAAAAATGATATGGAGCCCTCGCAAGATACATCCTCCTCAGAACACAAAAAGCTCAAGCAACCCAAACTCCGAGTCTTTAATGCCCTTGACATGCCCTTCAGTAAGACTGAGGCCGAAGTGGTGAAAGCCCAAGCTCTTCGGGCAGTTGTTTCTTCAAAGTCAAAGGAAGGCCTGTTTGAGGACCCAGAGATGTTGAAGTTGATAAAGCTGTTGAGGAAGGATGCTATGGATATCATGCCAACAGCGAGGCAGATAGGAGGACGCTTATTGGATGAGGCAGCAGCAAAAGTTGAAGTGAAGTTGGAGGATCTCTTGAAAGGAGAGGACCTGGGAATTGCGTGCGTGTTTCCAGCTAGCTGATTGATTGATTGATCCACTGATAGAATCTTATAGGACGGATCAATGGAAGAATATCTGGAAGGAATCAATCGCTGGTGTCTGCGTGAACGTGAATTACACGGTGACTTCTCTCTTGACATTTCAAGCAATTGCGTGACTCACACTTCAATTGTAGTCTTACACTGTTGAGCTCTCCGAAGTGACAGCCATGAATAAAGATGGAGAAGCGCAGTGCGCAGAATTTGAGAGACTCGTTGACACTATCGAGAGGAGATTTGAATGTACTGTTATCTATCTCGTCACTGATGCTGATGGTGGTAGTAAAAAGGGGCGCATGGTCCTAGGGAAAAGGCATCCATACCTTGTCCTCCCTTCGTGTTGGGCTCATCAGGTAAGTAAATGCTCAGGAAGTTAACTTTTCATTCGCTCACTAGATACATTTAGTTTCAACTCCAACTCGGAGACTATTTCAAAGTTTACAAGTTTGGTGCATTGATTGCTGAAGAGGCAACTTTTCTGATCAGATGGATCAATAGCCATGGAAAAGTCCGTAAAATTTTTGATGCTGCTCAAGAATGGATCGCCAAGGATCAAAATATTCAACGTATCGTCATTCTTTCCTATCTCATTGCAAATCTTACACGGTGGACAACACATTACGTCGCATTTTTTCGCCTTCGGGACCTGAAGGCACCTCTACAGCTCGCAGTCATGCAGTCTCGTAATGCTATTCTTACAGCACAGGTTGGGGCGGCCAAGTCTACTGAGAAAGATAGGTTGGAAGCTGAGGCTAACCGTGCATGCAATTTAATTGCTGATGGCTGGAATCGACTGTACTCATTTTGGGCAGGATTAGAGACAGTCATCAGTGATATTGAACCCATTTGTTATGGGACGAACATCAATCAGAAGGACTCCACTCGTCCTGATCAAGTTCTTCTTACTATTGCCAGTATCTACATTTCGTTGATCATCCTGAACCCGAGTTGTCGGTTACTATGGTGGAAAGGATTGAGAAGCGATGGAAAGATTGTGATCAGCCAGTCTTCCTCGCAGCCCTTATTCTTAATCCTTTTGAAGGGTTGTCTGCTTTCGGACCTCGTGCTGGATTGAACCATTTTAATGTCACAAATATGATTGTCTGGGTACGTCAACTACTGTCCCGAGTACAAAAACTTACTGATACAATTCTATTTTTGGTATATTCAGCTTTATCGCCGTATCAACCTTCGTCCAGATAACACTGATACAGCGGAGGATCGAAAGATCAAAGAGAAGTCGGTCTCCAGTGCAATGTTTCAATATCTTGCAATGACCAGACCTTTCAAGGACTTTCAGTCAGCAAGGGAGGATTTCGAGGGTACAATGGTACATGTTTAATCTGTTCAATTTCCCATTTTAACCAATTCATAGGGTCAAGATCCTATTGCGGCGTGGAAAGGATTGAGCGGTACTGCCGAAATTCGAGAGCTTGCATTTTTTTGCCATTAAGATCTTCAAAATCGTTGTGAACTCGGTGGGATGTGAGCGTCTCTTTTCGGACACCAAATTCAGACAATCCCCTCGACGAAACCGTTTGGGTCTCAAGAAGTTACAAAAGCTGCACATGGTGAGTTATTTTTTTTGATGATTTTGCGAATAAGTATTCCATTCATGTCAACTTTAACTAACAGGTTGGCGCTGATATACGAATGAGCAATCAGGAACAAGGCCTGATCAAGCCTCGTGGAAAACGACAGAACCACAAACAGGAGTCAATCAACAAACTTCTGAGTGTACCTCGTTATAGAGATCTTCTGGAGGATATGAATGACGAGGATGAAACTGAGTGAGGAAGGGCACTCATTTCCACTGCTGCTGGCTGGCATACAGAAATGGCCAAGTGGATAGGTGAGGCACGCCGAGCCGAGTCTGATGAAGCCAACGAGGAAGTTGTTGACCATGACCTTCCTGATGACTACAGCAGGCTTCCGCGCCTCCAGGCAGTCTTTGAATCTCTCCCACGAGTGCGGAAACCTCCATTATTTTCGCTTGAAACCTTATTTGCAGGACTCCCAAAGCGAGCTCGAGTCACTCGTGCTCAGATCAATGAGGAGGCAATACTCATGGAGGCTCTCGCAGACGCTGAAGAGGATGAAATACCCGATGACGGTGCAATAGAGATTCCTTCCGATGAGGAGTACATAGAATAGGTTTGTTATTTTACATAGAAATTTTCAAGAAATTTTCGATTTTTAATCCTTAAATCTAACCCTTAAGGATACCCTTAAGCCTTAAATAAGCCTTAAACAATTGGAGAAGTCGATTTAAGGCCTTAAAGTAGAACACTGCATCAGATACCCTTTCCGGAGCATCTTCGTAGTCGTCTGGAGGGTCGTATAGGCTACAGCGAGGCCCATGAGGTTTATGATGCATTCCGTACCTTTTATCATGATCGTGCGATGTCATTTGGCAACACAGAGCTTGTGACTGTCCAAGTTAGCATGTGTGTTCCTTCTGGTACTAAGTACAAGGTCATTGGAGTGAGTGATTTTTTTTGAATCTGATCATAGGCTGATTCTTTTCACAGGATGTTTCCATTGCCATTGCAAACATTAATGTCCGCATTGGCATTCGGGATCTGCATGAAATTGCCTATGCTTATTTACTCCCTCTTTGGCTTTGTCATTCACGCAATTTTCATCTCAGTATCACCAACACTCAGCTCTGCAATGAACTTCATGTCGAGATGCTTCCTCGAGTGCCTGATATTGATGCTATCAAGGAAAAGTGTTACACATTGAAAGGAAGGGCCAGAGTCAAGACACTTGTCACAAATCATGCTCACCATGTCTTTTTACATATCAGCCCTCGGTTTGCTGAGGAAGCTGAGTTTTGTCATACTATGTACAATGAAAAGGATCTTCCTGCACTCACAGATCAGTTTGTTGAGGTAGTGCTCCTTTTTCTCTATATTCCGAGTTTTTCTGATCTGTACATCATCCAGATTGATGCTGGAACCAGTAAAAGTCGCACTCGCACTCGCACTCAGGCCTTGACTCGCACCACACATACTCAACGTACTAGGAGACGTACAGCACAGAAGGTGCTGACAGTGGTGGAGACCATTGAGATTGATGATAGTTCATCTGAAGAGGAACCACGTCCCTCTAAGAGGCAGCGGTGGGCTAATAGTGATCAGGTGAGTGACCAAGATTTTTTCTTCCTATTGTTTCTGATACTCCCTCAATAGGAGACAGAATGTTTAGAATCACAGCCCATTGTTGGACTTTCTGCTGATTTGTCAGAGGTACAGTCTTTCACTCCAAGCATCTTATTCACTCATATTCATTTTCTACAGTCTACTGTTGATGTTCCTCCTGACTCTATGGTCTTGGATCAAGAGGTACAGTTTTTTGCTTGTACTATTACCACTATTATTTACATACTTCCTAGCAGATTGTTGGTAGACTCCCATTTCCTGTTTCTGGGCTTGTGTCTATTCCCATGCCACAAGCCATTCAACGGCCAAAAAGTGATGCCATTCGAGATGCACTGTCCAAGCAGAGGGTTGATAGAAAAGGTTAGTGTATCAATCAACATATTTTTTTTTCAGCAACTAATGACATGGAATTTCAAGTGACATTACACTTCCAGGCCTTTGTCCTTCCTAAGTACAGCTGGGATGATCTCCTTGAGAACCCCACTGTATGCTTGGACTTGCAAAAAAACTTCACCCCTGTCAACACATCAGTTACATTCAACCCAAAACAGAAGACTGAGCAAGGTAGCTTCAAGATGTGCCTGACTGATTGCCAAACTTCAGAGGTTGTTCTTGGTTGCTCTCATCGTGTTTGCCTCAAGCGTTGTTACCATCGTAATGAGCAGACTGGCGAGCTCATGAACTTTGATTCAGGCCACCAGATCTCTGAGCTTTCCAGGGAGCTTAATTGCCTTCTGTGGGGAAAGGTAATGCTTGGGCTGGTTTATCAATTCATTCAGCGCAGGGATGTAGAGCTTGGTACAACCCCTTCCTTTCCTATACCCCATCTTCGTTTTGTCAATGCTGCTCTTGTTATCGGAAAGCGCACTGATGGAGAGCAATCTGTATACATGATGGAGGAGATTGTTGGTGGTGCTCATGGATGGAGCTTCTACAAGTACATTTGTAATGGTACTGCAAGTCCATTGATTGACATGGGCACTGATCAGGCTGCAGTAGAAAAGAACCGATGTGCTCGTTTCTTGTCTTTTGTGCAGCATGTCCAATTTGTTGAGACGGATGGCCTTGCATACACCAGCGACTTCCAGGGTGACGGTAATCTTCTCACAGATCCTCAAATCCTCACCAAGCCGTATGTTCTTCAGTCCATATAGTCTGTCATGCTCTACTGATCTATTATATTCTAGAGAATTGGGCACAAATCTTTTTGCACGAGGAAATGTTGCTTTTGACTCACTTTTCACTACTCATGTCTGTGCTGAGAATGAATTTTGCAAACACTATGGGCCATCAAAGGAGGGATTTTGAGAATATTAGGCCACACTTTTGATCATTCTTTTTCTTTGATACTACTCTGCTTTTAATATCCTCTAATTAGACTGCACCTTTGATCACCCCCTTTTTCATTGATCCTATCTACTCTCCTTTTAATATCCTTTATTAATCTTGGTCATTCTTTTGTCTTACATACTACTCTCTTTTGAACCTCAACAAGTCCACTCTCCTTTTAATATCCTTTATTAATCTTGGTCATTCTTTTGTCTTACATACTACTCTCTTTTGAACCTCAACAAGTCCACTCTCCTTTTAATATCCTTTATTAATCTTGGTTATTCTTTTGTCTTACATACATACTACTCTCATTTGAACCTCAACAAGTTGGTCAGATCAGATTGGTTATTGATACCTTGGGGTTGAAAGTTGTAGTCGGTGTTATGTAGCAGTCGTATAGGTACATACTGGGCAGAGTTTGTACTATTCGCTCAGATAAAAGACTTATCGGACAAAATCTAATGAAGATCAAGATAGATTTGGGTCAGATCTAGTAACTTGGTGGTATGTAGCAGTCGTATAGGTATACACTGGGCAGAGTTTGTACTATTCACTCAGATAAAAGACTTATCAGACAAAATCTAATGAAGATCAAGATAGATTTGCGTCAGATCTAGTAAGTATTCAGTGTATGCCACACAAAGTGAAGCATAACTTTTGCTGTAGAGCAGCTACAGTCTCACTTTTGATTTTGAATCAGAGCCTAGAATCCCCTTATGCCCAGAAAATGTGAAATACAGTAGACAAATACACACCTGCTGATACAAAATTGATTTATGAGTATGCTATAAGTATCATCTGTTGAGATGTATTTTTGGTCATTCTTGCATATGGATTGACACTTCATTGCAAACAGTTCAGCCTTTGCTGCCTGCACCCATACTCCCCAGTAGAACAAAAGCTAAGTTATTATTCATGTAGATATGGAGCAATGCTCCTAATTTTGCACTAAATACATATAACTAATCTATCCTGAATTACTCAAAGCTTACTTGTAGCCCTGCCCCTTAGCAATAGACAAGCAAAACTAAAGAACCATATCATTGTTGAAGTGGCTATGGTTGTGATATACTAAATGACTATTACAGTATCAATGAACTATGAACTTCCTCTTCCTCCTGCTCATCATCAGTGATATCAATGACAAGCACATCCATTTCTGAGTCACCTGAGCTGTTTCCTGCATCTTCTTCATCTGTAAAGTCCACCTTGATGAAGTTATCACCGTCTTCTCGGAAAAATGGGTTCCGATACTCATCATCAGTTAGTCCTTCTGCCCCTTCTGGCCCTACAACCATACCATTGTATCTCAGCTCAACCTGCCCCTTCATTAAAGGTACCTTCTCAGTATCCACATTCTTTTCCTGTGCAGATAAAGCCTGAAGCTCAGAAAAAAGAGTACCATTATTGGCAGTTTCAGACTTGAATAATCGCAGAAGCTCCACATACACATTCCAGAAATTATGAATTGTGATCTTTGGAGCTTGCATGCGATGCTGGAGGAAGTATGTAGCACGGCGGTTGAATTCTGGAGGTGTCATCTGGAAGACAGGGTGATCTGGAGGGGCATACTTTGCCTCCATCTCATCAAGAAGATCAGCCGGAACTCCAATCTTTCAGTTCTGCTTAGAATACATTACACCGGTTCAAAAAGGAAACGCTTACTCTGAAGTTAGTAGCCCCATAATGATGAGGAAACTTCTTGATCAACATTGGAATACCATTTGGGAGGATTTTATGACGATTGGCACGGGGCTTTGAGTGATTTCTCCGAGTTAACCAAGCATCCAGCTCAAGCTGCATGAATGGAATAGCAATTTGTCGAAAGACCAAGCTTTAAAAATGAATAATCAATCAGAGTTTTGCCCTCTGCAGGTAAAAATGAAAGCATACGACTCAAGTGGGTCATCGGGATTATATAGCCCTGAGACAACCCCACTCTTAAACAACTTCTCGAACCCTGGTGCAAAATCTCGTCAATGAATAGACCAGTTAGCCTCGGACTTTATATTCTTTTTCTTACACATGAACCTGTGCTGAAGTGTTCCATGCAGATCTGGATCTAACCACTGACGAATCTCGGTATGCATATTTGCAACTCCGAAGTTCTCTGAACCAGGATCACTCATCAGTGTCAGAGGAACATATCCTAGAGATTAACCTAAATAAGAATGATAGCCAACTAAAGGCAAAAGCAGAGAAGGCATACCAGCACAATGTTCGTCCCTTTCAGCTCTGATCGCATCAAGATAGAACTTGTTGATCAGTATAGGATTTTTGTTGGTCCACCACACCTTGAGCCATACATTACATGAGCTAAAGGGATCAATCGCATTATGGAAACGGAGCCCGTAGTCCTGAAGTTTGTCATGCTGATCCAAGCAAAACATGTCATATACCCCAGCAGCATGGTATATTTGTCGCTTGAAATTGTTGCCCCTACGTGCAGCAACCTCGTTGGGTTCCATTTCATTCAAGACTTTGAGGATCAGCTCTCTATCTTATGAATCAGAATATTTTAGAATCTAAAGGATATGACGTACCATGGAGCCTTTACACCATGCTCAAGACTGAGCATAAGTCAAGTACCTTCAGCACCTTTGGTCAGAAACTTGCTTTTCACAAGCTCGATCCAAGGGTGAATGGTCTCTTTGGAATGAGCCTGCTTGCGAGTGGAGTAGAAGCCCCACTCTTCAAGCCATTTCCGATAAGTATAAACACTATCAAACCTCAGGACAGGCCAATACGAAGTGCAGAATTGTACTTACCTGAGTCCATATACATCTGTATTGTAATACTCTTTCAGCAAATCCACAGCCTCTGTATCCGCTAGACTGAGCCTCCAAAATTGCTCAATAACGGACTTCAACTCTTCCTTCGGAGCTATCATCAAAATTAAATGGAGAGTTGGGGTGAAGAAAATAACAAGTCTTTACATTGGACGTACGGTTAGGGTGATATTGGTTGGCTCCTTGAGGCATAGACAGTTCAAGAGTGGGTCCAGAGTTAGTTGAGAGTGCAGTTTGGCTTTGATCTGAGCGCTGGGTATGTATTTATGACTGCCCAAGGCAAACGCGAGGCCAACTCAAGGTCAATGCCAAGCATGACTGATGTCAGTAAATATATAGTCTATTACTTGTAGCATGGAGGCAGAAAATGTGGCAATCATACTTATGTACTGACATTGAGCACGTATATAGACCCTGTGGCGGAAAAATCGGAGCTCACCGCAAGCGACGGAAGCTAACGGCCTAACGGCCTCCGAAATGATCCAACTCACTCTCAATTGCGATATCCTACTACAAGATTGTAAGCAAAATTGTCTTTCGTCTTGACGTCCAAAGTGGTGAATGATGAGTGTTGAAAACCAAAAAGGACGAAACTGGTGGTGCAAACAAATGGAAATCCATCCACGCATTTGGACTCAAGGGTGGGAACTGAGCGAGTTGTTGAGCAAGTGAGGAATGAGAGCCAGGAATCCAGATGAGGAGTAGAAGGAGTAGGGAAGAAAGGGAGAGGTGGTGGTGGTGGTGTGAGTCGAAGAAAGAAGACAACACGTCACCCAACTGGTAGAGGGACCCAGGCAGTAGGAGGAGCGGGGGAGCACTGTGTGCCCGGGACCGGATGACGCAAACGATCTCAACCGTGAATGGGTTGAAAATACAACGGGAAGAGGATGAAAGTCAAGCCGTTTACTGTGGAATGTGAGAAAAGTCACCGGATGACTTTCAAGTGATTTTAATGGTCTATATGTCCCCGATTAATCCAGTATCAACCCTCTGCATGAAAACGGGTGAGCCGATTTTTCACCCAGTATAGCAGTGAATATGATCCTTTCTGGTGTCATCCGTCAAACTGGTGAAAAGGAAGCAAGGAGCAGATATATTGGACAATAGTATAGAGTAGCGCAAAACCATGCAGGAATGTAGCGTAAGGAACAAGAGTGAAGTAAGATATGGGTGCAATTTATGGGCATGCTGACTTGGCGCAGATTGATATGATTAAACTAGAAGGACTGTACATAGCGAGACGTCAGTTGATGCTAGTGTAAGGATTGCAGTAGCGACGCACCAAATAGCTAGAGCCTAGATCCGGATCCAACAATGTCGACGTCGACGTCAGCGAGATGTATACCCATGGATTTATATACGTACCATTTTATTCACTCATCAACGTTGTCATTGTTGTTGTTGTTGTTGTTGTCCTCCTCATCATCATTTTCCATTTCTTCATCGCCTTCTTGACCGTCATTTGATTCTGCTTTGTCTTGGTTTGGATTGGTGTTTACCACTCGCCTTACGTGTCCTGTAGTTGCGTACATTGTTGATGTGGACCTTCATGTAATCAAGGATAGGCCAGCACGCCGTAAAACGTTCCTTGCAGAAGTATGGGTCAAGTTGAGTGACCTATATATGATCATGAAAAATTTAAAATTAGTTCAAAAAAAGAACGGATAGTGAGTGCAAAGACATACTTTCTTGACTACAATGCCCTTGGTAACAGGGTCCTGTCTGCTGTATGTCTCGCTGTAATTGACTCCTGCACGCTGGCAAGAGGAGCGGACATATTCCTGAGTCAAACACGACAGACCATCAGAGTCTGGGCAAATGTCATGTGACACTTGATTACTTACCCCAAACCGAGTCCAGTGCTCGTCATCACCTCCCAATCCGCAAGCTTCTTGAAGATTAAAGCCATCGCCCGGCTCCCCAGTGGGTCTATCTATCTTCTCAATTGCATCTTCTTCAACCCTGACCTTTGCAGCAGCCTTCGTTGCCTTTGGAGTCGACTTTTCTTGGACTTTGGCAGGGGTGCTAACAACAGTCTGCACTTTTGCGTTGGGCTTGGGTGTCGGGCATGTGTTGGTAGAGGGCTCCGTAGCAGCTAGCTGGGCAGGTACTGGGGCTGTAGTAGCTTTCTTCTGGGCTGCCAGCCTAGCTTTGATTGCACGAACTTCAGCTTTGGAATAGTATTAGTAGGTGAGTATCATATTTGTTCAAGTCGTTACGAAAACTCACCCTTGGCTTTTTCCAACGCGGCCTCATCATCAGTCGTGTCTTGATTATCTAGTGCATCATGTAAAAAGAATACCAACCGACAATAATAATAAGTAAAACTCACCTCCAGTGGTCATAGACATGTCAGCCGTCTCTTCAGTCTCTTGGTCATTCTCGTCGGTTCCATCACCCATAGACACATCAAAATTCTCGTTCGGGTCACCAAGGAAGCCGTTAGTAATCTCCCCAAGGATATCAGCGGGGGCAGCAACAGTGGGGCCTTAAACACAGCATAACGAGATCGTGATCATGCTCATGAAGAATTTATCACGGTTTGCTTACTTTTTTTCTTTGGAACAGACTTCGAGGCTAGTTGATTCGTTAGACTCAGCAAACAAGGACACATCACATCTTCAAACACGTACGTTTATTTTTTGTCTTCGTCTTGGCTCCACCATCTTGCTGAGCTAAATCTAAACGCTAATCAGGAATCTTTTTTGTAGAAACGAGCCCAAGGACATACCCATGCTGTCAGTCAATCCATCAGCACCTGGCCCAAGTCTCAGTTGGTCAAACATGTCAACACATTGTAAAGCGCTGAAGACTACCTCGCTCTCCAGTGGCAGTCGCTTTACTGCTGCGATTATTTTTTTTGGTGCTGGTCTCCTTGGTCTTGGTGGTAGTCTTCGTCTTCTTGGTGGTCTCTGTCAGTCCAGACTAGTCAATGCAAGACGAACGTTTACAAGTGGTAAGTTTTACCTTTATCCTTATCATACGGTTTGGCAGCGCCTCAGGTGCCGCTGTTGGTGGTTTTGCTTGTCTCTTTGCCCATAGTGAGGTGCAGGTATCTGTCTGAGGGAGGGCGCAGATCGATGTTGGGCTCTGCAATTTTTTTTTCCTGGCCTTAAATACTGACCCATTTCCTATTTTAGCTTCTTCCGCTTTCTTCAACGAACATACGCCCCATGTGATCAGATGCGTCAGACTTGGTGTAGCGCTATCACTGAGTCCTGCTCTGCACTGTCTTTCCCTGCCATCGACTATCTTCTGCTCTCTTCGACGTCGACTATGGCACGAAAACCGCGAGTGCGGATGCAAACCGTAACCGACATTCTCACACAGCAAAAGAAGGAACACCAAAAAAACCGACTCAAATCCAAGCATCGAGTGTGTGAGTGTTGTGGGAAATGGATGAGCGCAAAGCAAGCACTACGCCATGAGCGAGGTGCTTTCCTCATTCACCAAAATGCAGAGGCAATGGACACTCGGGCGTCAGATGGGGATTGCGAGGATAATGAGGAGGATTATGATTCTAATGATGAGATACTTATTACAGTATGTGACCCTCACATACATCTTTTCCCCTGTCCTGATGTATGTCTCTGTTTCCATGATAATTATAGGATGCCATGGATCTTGGACTTCAACAACAGCCAGCTCAGGCTGTGGAGGAGTACACGAACATGTCTGGAATTGGAGCCGACTTTGCGATGGATATACAACAGCCTCTCGACGGCAGTGCTGAACCTACCAAAGACCTTGTACTACCCGCTGAAGACCTTGCGCTACCTGAAGATAGCGAAACGGATGAAGAAGATTGCGAGCATGACCGTCTCCTGGACGAAGAACATGGAGTTGACTGGGATAAGGAAGCGGGAGCATACAGTGATGAAGGGGATTCCAGTGACGAATTTGAAGGTGTTGATCTTGAGGAAGAGGTCAACTGGGGCCTCACTGCTGACGATTTGTCGTTGGAGATGCTTCTTGACGAATTGGAGGAGTTTAACGATGGTGAGCCGCTCTAAAAGTTGTGGTTTGCTTTTATGCACTAACATTGCCGATTTGACAGTTCTTTGCGAGGACGAGCTCACTGCAATCCAAACGTTCAAATTCAAGCTGAAGGCCAACCTTACTAATGCTGGTTTCAACATGTTGCCTCGCGTTTTTCCCAAGGAGCCGCTGAGGCGTAACAGTATGAATATAGCTATACAGATGGTGAAGCCCCAGGACCCGTATTACAATATCTGCGGGGTTTGGCCACCTGGAAATTTGGGTGGGTATAGCTATACGGGTGGGGTGCGCAAGCACCAGGCTTGGTTCAGGCCCGGCAGACGTCGGCAGGACGAGGACTTACCATATTGGGGTGGCAGGGATATATTTTCTTGTCGGGTAGCAGTATTATCTTGCCGGGTAGCAGCATTTTCCGGTTTTCTGTGTCACACTCTCCTTTAGGATAACAATAAATCTGATTTCAAATCTCAGTTACCTTACCTAACACCCCTCCCTGTCGTTCAGTCCTTGGTCCTGTCCCACACCAGCCAATCCTCTTCCCTGCCATGGACGACAAACTCCCAAGGTATGTCTCTATTTACTTATACTGCCCAATTAGAGCGTTAATGCTTACATCTTTAGAGGCCTTATTATCCATAACGGCAGCCGTAACCGTTGTACATTCGACACCAATCTGCTGAAGAGGGGAGAAACCGGAGTAGCCCAAGGAGAAGTCATAGAGAGCAGGTGGTACGACACGTTGGTGGTGAAGAAGCTCGTTCTGGAGTACGATGTCATGTGTCCCCCTAAAACCCATTTCCTTGCAAAGCTGTAATCGTCATCATCGAGAGGGGGTAGGGTACAACGCGTTGGCGGTGAAGGGACGATTTCATGTGTCCAGAATAAACTCGTTTCCTTGTGAAGCTGTAATCGTCTGTAGCATTGTAAAAATACTTGATACTAGAAGTTGAAGACAGCACAAAAAACAGATATATTTTTCATAGTATTAGTACTAAGTGAAAGATCATACAAAATACTATTGACAAGGGAAGGGAAGGTAAGGAATGCATCACCTGCGATGTTTGCGGGACTTGGACTTGGACTGAGTCTTCTCCGCCTTCTTGGCATCGGCGGCCTCCTTTATCGCCACAGCCCGTCGCCTAGTCAGTCTTGTAACTGGCTCCTCCTCACCGTCGTCAGGGGATTTCCTTTTCTGCCTCGGCACATGGACTCCCCATTGAATCACCTTGACCAAACTTTCCTTCACCTCATCGCAAATAACCATCCAAGTTGCGATGAGGGTCATCTGTTCATCACTGAGGTCGGCCTCTGAGTCCTCTCCCAGTAAAAAAAAGAGAAGCCAGACCAAGACGCAAATAAACTTCCAGGCACCACATTTACCCGAAGTGGAGTCTAGCGGCGCCCAGTCCTCCTCGTCCGTTTCTCGGATCGGCAGAATATCCTGCCACCACTCCCGGAAGTCAGCCATCATGGTGGGTGCAAGGGACAGTTCCTCGGTGAAGTTAACGAGTGCCTCCTGACCACCCTTCCTCCACTTCTTCAAGATCTTGAACTCCTTCTTCGACTCTAGGGACCCATTCTCCTCAGTGTACCGGAACTCCCCTTCATACTCAATGAAAACCTCCAGAAGACTCTCGAAGGTCTCTTTCCAGGGCTGATCAGTTCCAATGTCTTGGAGGACCTCTCCCCACTCCTCTATGAATGAACGCATTTGTGGCCAAAATCGTTCCCTATCTGGATGACACCAGACTGTGGGTCCATCATCACTCAACATCTCAGCATCTTTCCCCGAACCATGCGCACTGCTTTGATGTGAGTCCTCCATTTCAATATCCGGGTCCGAAGGTGAAGGTTCTCTGGAAGGAGTAACGCCGGTGTGAGATAGAGTGGCGTGAGCATCAGAAGGGAGATGGGAGGGGAGGTTATGGGCTGGACCTGTTGTATCACCGGAGGCCGAGGGGGGTGTTTTGTTTTCACCAGTCTGCGCAGGAGTAGTGGTAGCATCGGTTTGACCCATTTGGGCAGTAGCAGTGGTAGTGGTGGCTTTTTCGGTTTGACTAACCCGGGAACCGGGAGCAGTGGTAGCGTTGATGTCCTTTGTCTGTTTTGGCTTAGGTCTAGGCTTGGGCCGGTTGCCGTTTTTCCGGACGTTCGCCCCCACAGAGTCATGACCTGGGCCAGGTCGCGGGCGAGCTTGACTACTTGAATTGGGGTTTGTCGTTGAAGTGGTATCAGCAGGAGCTGTGGAGGGAGCTCTACTACCATCACCGGAATCTGCTGTTGGCGGGGCGGACCAATGGCTCTTGCTGCTCGGGCTTCTGCATCTGAATACAACGAAAAGAGTATTACGACGTTAGCAAGCTATCATATATATATATAGTAATCAACGCACTGTAAACCTTTCTCCCAAATTTGGTCAGGGATTGCTTCGCCGCCTCGTAGCCCTGTGGATCGGCTTGGGGCCAAAGCAAACCGTTTGGCGTTCTTCCTTGGTGATTCCTAGGTTGAAGAATATTAGTGGAACTATAGATACCTGAAAAACAATTGCGTACCATAGCGTATCAATCTGCCTGCCTTTCTGACCATTGGGACCACCAAGGTGCAGATAAAGAGCATACCGGTGTCTTCTGCAACTGCTCGCCCAAACTTGGCCACTTCAGGCCCCCAACGTTGCAATGCACTATTTTTTGCTTGAGTACCCCTAGGTATTGCAAAATTGGAATAGCACATACCTCTGAAACTCTTGGGCCGTTTTCTCCTTCTTCTCAACATCAATCGTCGGCTTCGACTCCCAAGCGGCTAATTCCTCTTCATACAACTCCTCTGCTGCCTTTCTCACCTCCTCCTGAAACTCTGGCGGCTGCTGATCGAAAATCCTCTGGGAAACTGCACGGCGGATGTTGACAGCAGCTGGCTTTGATTGCTCCTTCCCTTGACGTCCTCCTTTCACCCATGCGTCATACGCCTTCTCTGCCCATTCCACTTCTTCCTCAGCCTCCTTCTTCACATAGGATTCGTAGTAGAGTGATTGGAACATCTGGCCCAATGGTTTCCTCTGGGGCTTCCGGTCTTTGTCAGCTTTCTTTTCAAAGACCTGCTTCAATAAAGGCGTGTTGCTAGCTTTGTTCACCGCTCTCTTGTTTTCGCGAAGCCATTCTGAGATTCGCTACAGCACGGGTTAGCACTATCTCTGCGTAAATACATTGTAATTGGACATACCTTGCGCAATCCCCAGATTGCCGCCCTCTTCTCTTCAAACTCCTCGTCAGAAACCCCCTTCAGCCGCTCGTTAATGAGCTGAACAAAATTCGCCTTATTTATACCATCCAAGCTAAATTGGCTCAAAAGCGAAGCGGGTGCACTGTCCGCACTACCGGTAGTCGCAGACCCAGAAGAATCCGGCTGAGGAGATGGATCCAGGCCCGAAGAAGGCGGCAGAGCAGATGGAATTGCCCCAGAGGGTTCACTGGTAGATGGATCCAGACCCGAAGACGGCGGCAGAGTAGATGGAATTGCCCCAGAGGGTTCACCGGTTAAACGCCCCGTAAATTCCTCATCACGAGAAGATGCGCCAAGAGGAGCTGGTGAGGCCGTGGAAGTGGAATCACTGGCGGGGGTAGGTACATCGTTGTGACTGGAGTCGTTGGGAGGAGTCACCAAGGCAGTAGAAATGATCGTACCGCTACCCAAGTCAGTGATTTGTTGAGTAGAACTTGGGCTATCGGGGATGGGATTTCGACCATCTCCTAGGGTATGGTTCCCCGTATCGGCGTTGGCATTGTGGTCTTCGTCCTCATCGTCACCTTGGTCTAGTTAAATAAGTGAGACATTTTGGTTGAGACGGATATAACCAAGATAAACCGCATTACATACCTAGTGCATCACTGAACTTTTCCAAGAACTCAAAGGTCAAACCATTGTAGAAGATGGACATAGCATCTCCCTTCCTCTTCTGAGCAGCAAGAAACTCCTCGACCTTACTCTCCAGCCACTCAGTTTTTCCAGGTAGTCCACGCGTGTGCCAAGGGGTTCGACCGGTCTTCTTCTTCGGGCCAGATTTCCGCTTTGTCATGATAGTGCTGAGAGCAGTGATTTGGGAGTATAACGAGACGACTGAGTGTACTGAGCACGGACGCGAGACTTAAGCAAAAAAGACGCGTACTGTACAGTCACGGTTGTGACACAGGTCATGTGACCTGTTCCTTAGTGGAAAAGGCATACGGTTGGACGGGTACTTGAAGTTGACGGATCTTACTTACTCAAATCCACAAATTCGCTTTCACCAGTTGTCCGTTCCCTGTCCACCACGCCTGATGCATGTAAAGATCTATTACCTAGTAGTCCTCCTCTGACGCGTCTCTCTGCCACGTACGCGTCTGAACACGTGACCTCCAT
This sequence comes from Tetrapyrgos nigripes, assembly GCA_013368315.1. Taxonomy (NCBI): domain Eukaryota; kingdom Fungi; phylum Basidiomycota; class Agaricomycetes; order Agaricales; family Campanellaceae; genus Tetrapyrgos; species Tetrapyrgos nigripes. The sequence goes on from JAACJM010000154.1 coordinate 161,176, forward strand.
GTGCTGCCGGTTTATTCAATGTCACGCTCCGTTTTTAAGCTTTACAGTCGACCAAATGTCAGACACCGATGCCCTAGGTGAGCGTTTTCGCTTCTTCTCCTCCAGCGAGGTATGCAGCTTGCTGGGAGTACTCGGTCACGGGAACTCTATTGCTTAGCGCAACGCCAAGCTGGAGTGATGAGTTTGTGGTCATAATCATTGACAAATTCTCTTTTTATTTCCACAGGGATCACGACCCGCACGGTAAGCCTCTCCCTTCTACCTCAAGCATCTTTTTTAATCAATACAGCTAGTTACGGTCCGGAGCTATCTTTGCTGAATGGAGTGGACCTGTAGTGCGCCTCGCCTCCTGCTTCAACGTGTCCAAGGCCGTTGCACGGACTCTGCGTCTCCAGGAACGTGCAGACCTGAAACCAAAACCCTCCGATGACAACGCCATCCAAACACCCTCGATAACTCCCGTTCCCTCCACCACATCTACGCCTTTATCTTCGCCCCTATCCTCGCCTTTGTCTTCAAGGCCATCTTCCCCTCTATCCTCACCACTATCATCTCGAGCAGCAAGTCCAGAACCTGAACGGTCGATTCCTGCCTCAGAGCCAACACAGCTTCGCCTTGCTGAGTCCTCTCACAGGCACCCTGCCCTTACCGCTTCCTCAGCCCATCCCAATCCTCCTCAACTCCGCAAGCTGACTCGACGTGGCAGAAGGGGCAAAGGAAAGGCTCAAGCTGCTACATCTACTCAGGAAACTACTCAGGAAGCTACGGTGCCGAAGCAGAAGAAGAACAAAAAGCGAAAGAAATCATCTAAGCAACATGGGCATGACGTACGAAAGAAGATCCGACTAGAGAGCCGGGATCCTACGAAATACAAGGCCCGCCCTGCTACGCTTTCCCGGATCCTCAAAGCGGCGCTCCCTCATAGCGTCGCTGCAGATGCCCTGCAATTCGTAGAGGGTTCCAGCGGGTTTATTGGGAAGAATCAGGGTGGCGAAGAGAAGGCCTATAGTCTTGAGAAGGTGCTTGATATGGGGCTGGAGCTAGTCGTGTTTGATGCAAGGTATTTTTCCTCCCCTACCTTCTTATTCAAGCCCTCACTCACCTTTCCCAGTGTTTCAATCCCGCTTGTCGACTGCCGAAATCGAATCATTGGCGTCTGCGTCGAAAACCCCCCGGATTCCGAGGAATGGCGTGAAGTTGGAAACGCTGCCGCAGCTCTGCTGGAGGAAACCCGACCTGAGCTCATTTTGACAGGAGAGCAGCAGGAGCATCGTAGGGGCCATTTTGCTGCATTGGCATGTGGGGAGTCCATGGGTCAGGGGCAGAAGGTATGTCTCACTTACATTTAAAGTGACTTTCTCTGACGAAACCACTCTTAGCATCCACAGGTCCTCAAACAAGAAGATGCCAACAAACCCTTGCTCCAAAGGCTCATCAAGTCAAAACCCTTTGAGAGAATCGCTGGCTGGGCTTCCGGTGCCTTTGCTGCTTGGGCTCCCCAGATGCATTCTTATTACCGCCAGGTCATGACCCAGCTCCGTCCCCAGGGCACTGGTTTTACCTGGTCAAGCAGCATTTTCTCGTGCTCCACATTCAACTTTGGCCCGAAAACTGTCACCTACCCTCACATGGACTTCCTCAACTATTGCCTTGGCTGGTGCACCATTACCGCCCTAGGAGATTTTGACTACAAGCTTGGAGGTCATCTCATCCTTTGGGACTTAGGCCTGGTGATTCAGTTCCCACTAGGCTCAACCATTTTGATACCCTCTGCCTATATCCGCCATTCCAATACTACCATCTTACCCCATGAGTCCAGGTTAGTGTCGGCATTGTATTACGTTCTATGACTTTCTGACTAAGTCATTCTTACTTAGGTACTCCTTCACCCAATACACTGCTGGAGCTATATTCCGATATGTGGAGGATGGATTTCGCACTAGGGTGTCCATGTCACCGGCTGAGAGAAAGCAGAAGGAGAGAGCGGCTAGGCAGGGTATTCCTTCAAAGGTGGAGCTGTACTCTATCCTTGTGGAGACTGAGGACGGCCAACGGCATATCTATTAGACTTTAAGCTTTACGACGACCTTTCTTTCATATGTACTTAGTAGTTATCAAACAGTATGTATATAGTCTAATGTATAGCGTGTATGTAGTATCAATTAATGTATATACCTTCTTGGAATGCTGAGTGAAACCCCCTATTTGAAGTTGTACTGTGACTGAAGGCCGCGCAACGTGAAAAATGCACCTTCCGCCACTGTGCTTCTCTGAGTTCACTGCTTGTCAAAAGATTTGAGATATTGATTTGCGTATGTACTGTCCACCTCTGAGAGAAGTTATAAAAAAATTGAAAAGGTAAGACTACGTTGGATTTGGGTGATGTCAATCGACATTTTGCTGCGACGGCACCTCACTCTTCTTGTCCCTTTATGCCTCGTCCCAAAAAGTACAAAAATCAAGAAGAGCGCCGAATTGCTGCCAACGCCAAAAGCAATCGTTATTACCATAGGTATTCTTGAAATGTCTATAATATACCCCTTGCTAACCTTCTCTAGGAACACTGAACTCATCAATTCTGGGAGACGAGAACAACGTCGAGAGCTCGCAGCTGCGATTGCTGAAGAAGAGTACTCTAGTACTTATTATTCCTCAAGGGGTCCTTCCTGACTGATAATTTCCCTAGGACCAAAAGAAGACTGAAACGACAGGAAAGACTACGGACGTTGAGTAGGACTGACTCCAGGTGGGTCACTAATTGTAGCTCTACTATTCATACTTGCTAACTACTGCCTCAAAATGCTAGCCGCTTAGCCAACTTGGAGACTATTCAGGTCAACAGCCGCTTAGCCAACTTGGAGGCTATTCAGGTCAATTTCAACGAGCGTGTTAAGTACGCTCCTCTTCGGTATATAGAGGAGCTCTGCATCAAGACCCAAGAATGGTCTCTACACCGCAAGACCGATGAAGATACCCCATGTCCAGCTTTGCTCGATGGCCAGTCTTTTGACGCACTCGCGAAATCCGTACACAAGTCCTGTCAAAGTTTAGAAGTGGGGGATGAGTATGTTGCTGGGGCAAGAGTTGAGAGACGTATAATGCAGTTCATTTCATGTCTTGAGGAGATAACTTTAGCTGCTGTGGAAGGTAATCTGACTCGCCTGTACTCTAGAGGTAGTCTACTATACCAGCAGCCTAGTACCATGACTATCCTGGGATGTTGAATACATCCTTTCTCGCTATTCATTCCGGAAATTCCTCATCCGGTGGCTGTACCATTTTTCTTCTTTGTGGTCAACCATAACCTAGACGATGGCCGATGCTGAGCCCACCCCTCAGGCTGTTCCTATCTACTTTCAATGCGCCAAGATCATTAGTTTGGAGCCTGGTGAAGGTAAGTAACAACGCACTATTCTGTCTTTATCTTTATTCATTCCCCACAGTCATCATTGTCAGAAGCAGCAATGGCCAAGGGTCCACTGTCATCCATGCACCTCTTTATACGCCCCCATCTTCTCTATACGACATCCCGAGCAATACCAAACCTGGCTTTGCCTACATTGTGACACGTTGGCCTCCAACAGATCCCACCTTGGTCCCCCCTCCCTGCCATCGCTATGTATGGGAGCCAAACACTAGCTCCTCTCCTCCTTCATCGCCGTCGCTTTCCTCTGAGAGCTCTTTTGCTCCAACAGCGACTTCCGTGGCTCCTACCGGGACCCAGGTCCAACTTGACGCGACAATGTGAGTATCTTCGTTTTTCACTTGGCACTCACGCTAATATCCTTCAGGCAACGTGAACGTACTCCTGCACTGGCGGGCCCCAGTTCAGATGTGCCCCCTGCATATAACACCGTTGTCCCTCGCCGCATGCCAGATGGTCGTGTGTGGGTATATTGTGCTTGGAACCATGTCCCATCAGCAGCAGACCTGGCTGCATACTGGCCTCATGAGATGTATCAAAGGTGCATTTTGGTTACCGAGGGCTGCAGAGTAGGAGTCTTTCCAGATTGGTGAGCAGTTTTTTATTGATCATGTTCTACACGCAATCCAACCATATTCATTAGGACCATTGCGAGAGTTTTTGTTGAGAGGGTGTCTAATGCAAAATACAAGGCATACAAGCACTTCTCAGATGCTCTCCAGGAATACAGTCTCGCCCTCGAGGCTGTACCACCACGGTCGTCTCCTCGTGTCACCTCAGTCCCTGCAACTGCGGACCGCTCTCTGGTCGACTTTGACGATCCGAGTTTGACTGGTGACATCGAGATCGCCAAGGACAGCCATACACGGATCTTTATTTTTCCCAGAGGTAGCCCAGAGTCCAGCAAACTTATCGGTGCTATTGATATTTCTGATACAGAGGATGAGTAAAGTGTGGACTGTACATATTTGATTGTACTATTTCTAGAATCTGATCTATTATTTTTTTGGCTCTGTAAAGATATGAGGACGCGTTGGTGGTGTCATGTCAATAGCACGTGTTGTCAACTTTTGACAACACGTGCTGGCGTTGTTGACTTGTCCATGTACCGTCATCTACTTCCCTGGTCCTTGCTTGAGGCGGCCGAGATGGGAGCCGCCCTGGATCTGGTGCATGTTGACGCTGGCTATCTGGGAAGAGTCTGCTCCAGTACCATTTTGGAGGTCATGGGTAATCATTCTGCGGTATTTTTTTTTTCGTTTTTTTCTTTTCAACCGGATTAACCAAGTGGTTTTATACGGATGAACAGGTAGTTTTTTTTGCTGAGTCCCCTGGCCATGCCTCCTAAACGTAAGGCGAGCGAAACAGGTTGGTACCAAGAAGAAGTCTCCACTGCCACCACATTTAGCATTTCTCGGGATAATCGTCGGTTCACTCAACAAGTAGAAGTCGAAGAAGCGGATCCATTTGAGCTCGATCGGTCATCAGGTTATGCGACATCAGAAGCTGCCCAGGATGATTTGGTGCACGACGACGACAAGGACTACGCAGAATGCAGCCCAGGGGACTATACTTTTGCTGCTGATGACTTCGCATATGGCTGGGGCGACGGTCCGTCTCTCTCTGGCGATTTGGACCTAGAACGGCTCAGTAGCTCTCAAGCTGAAGATCTTGCACACGTCCGTCTAGTGCACTGGGCGCGAAACATCAATTCGGTGCGTTCTGGTTTCAGTTCTGTTCATATCATCCTAATGAGTAATATCAAGGACAACCCTACGAGAGCTTGGCTGCCTTTTCGGGAGGAATATTTGGATGAGATGCTTTGGGTAGAAGGGCGTAGGGGGCTTGGGATGTTCTGTAGCAGCTGCTCTGCTATCAATCCAGAGCATCGTTGTGTGGATGAGGAGTGTGTACTTGCAGGCATGATGTGCAAGGCATGTATTGTCAAGCAACATGCAGTGCACCCTCTTCACTGGATCGAGGTATGTGGTCTCGAGGATTTGCGGAAATCATTTCCCTTACTGATTTTTTTTTAAAATTTTAGTGTTGGAATGGCCAGCGTTTTGTTCCGGAGACGTTGAAGGACTTAGGCTTGGTTATCCAGCTGGGCCATAAACCCGGTGAACGTTGTATTTTCTATCAGGCAGCGCATAGTGATTTTACTGTAATCCACGTTAATGGTATCCACGAAGTCTCAGTGCGATTTTGCGGCTGTAACGACAACCTTCCACATCGGACCCAGCTTCTCAGGGCACTATGGTACCCAGCTACCCCTGTCAACCCTCAAACGGCTTTGACTTTCCTTTGTCTCCGGCAGTTCCAGAACCTGAATTGCCTAGCGAAGCTTCCTGCATACGATTACTACCATTGTCTCCAGATTATGACCCAGAGTCGGCAACGCGAAGTCCCCAATGTGCGTATCAAGGCTTTCTAATCCCACATACCATACTGATATTCTACAGGACCGTTACCACGTGTTTCTCAGGGTGATGTACCAATGGCGGAATTTGAAAATGGCTAAGCGGGGTGGGCGTGCGCATGCAGCTAGTGGCCTTGGGGGCACACAGCAAGGCGAGCTCGCTATGGATTGTCTGGCATGTCCACATCCAGGCAAGAATATCCCTGATGATTGGAAGGATAAGCCACCGGAGCTAGCGTGCATTGTACTTTTATCCTTCAAGTTTCCTGGCCTTAACTTGTCTCAATACAGATTCCTTTACACGTTGTTCCTGGCCATTGATGCCAACTTCCGTCTTCGGAATAGGGTGGTCTCGTCAACAGAGAAGAGCCCTATTCTAGGCGATGGTTGGGCCTATCTGGTGAATAGCATTCCTTACAAGCGGCACATTGAAGATCATGTGTCCGAATCCGATGTAAGTTGTCTATTCATTGATGTAGTTAGGTACACAGAAATGAAATTTAATTCGTTATTGCCAGATGAGCAGTTGCTCCGGGTTCCAAGCGATGTTCCTGGCCAATATGAGAAATGTCAAAGGCCTTCGTGTGAGCAGTGTGGGTGGAGTGTGCTGTGCGAGGCATAGGGTATGGAGAAAGAATGGCCTGGGTGATTTGCAGAAAGGAGAACGGTGAGTGAAGCCCAGACTGATGATATTTCATTGACTCATTGGTCTTGCAGATACTGTAATATTGATTTCATTTTCTGGTCGACGATGGGCAATGAGGAGTACCTGGTACTCGTCATTTCTTATGATATCTCTTGTCAATGGAGCATCAATTTCTGGGAGCGTATGGCGAAAATTGATCCTGATTTCAAAGTCAAGTTCACGGAGACAGGCGTCCGGTTCATGGTTCCGAAATTCCATCTCCGAGCTCACCAACCCGGATGTCATTTCGACTTTTCATTTGATTATGGACCTGGATGCGGAGAGACGCGTGGGGAGACTGTTGAGGAAGGATGGGCACAGTCCAACAAAGCTGCTGCGCAGACGAAGGAGATGGGACCCGGTAATCGGGCTATGACCTTGGATGATATCTTCGGATATCATAATTGGCGCACTATAGAAGGCCTCGGTTAGTTTTTCTGATTTCTTTCTGTTGATATGACGAGTTATCAATTTAATCCGACGATAGATCGCGTTATCGGCAAGAGGCTAATCAATGCGGTGAAAGAGTTCGATTTGCATGAGCGGGATTTTGAGCAGTTCGATAAGGGGTTGGAGAAGACTTTGGGAAGAGATGTTTTGGAGGGATGGGAGGCAAGTGTACGGAGCTGGGAAGGAGATCATAGCCTTGCTTGTCCCTATGAAGATCCTGAGCATGGTGAGGATCTCGGTTGCTCTAATCCAATCTTAGCTTGACTGTTCCTTTGCCTAGATGACGAAAAGTCACATTTCAAAAATCTACAGTTGGAACTGATGGCGGAAGAGAAGACAATGCTGGAGGAAGGAAAGTCAGGGTATGCTACTAGCCCTTGTGTGTTCATTGTTGAGGGCATCGAACTTCAAGCATCTCAGTGAGTTTTCTCTCCCAATAGCAATTTTCTCATTCTGATCATCCTCTATAGACGTAGTTTGGAGCTATTCTTGCTCACGAACAAGTACCTAACAACGACTCAGAAGGTGGAATTAGAAAAACGCCAGGCCGCCCTTCTCAAACGGATCACATGTTTTCGGTCGCTACAGGTGATGCTCATGCCCAGGCTATCCGATTGTCTCTCGCCAGAGCAGATGGATCACCTCCACAACCCCGATACATCGCAACCCGAAAAAATCCGACTATTCCTTCCCTCCGAATGCGGAACCATGTCCGCTATCCAACATGTCTGTGTAACGGGTTTAGCTAGCACTGAGGGGAGGCTGCGGGAAGTAGAGGCAAAGCAGGTGCTAGAGGCAGTGAGGGATGGACTTCAGGCAAGAACAGCGGCTCACCGATTCAAATTACGGAACATAACTGGGCAAATCGGCAGTACACGAGCAAGTGGAGTACTTCGGCAAATCGACATCCGGATTCACAGCCAGAAGGTCCGTTACCGGCTCGCCAGAGACGCACTCCTCTTACTGTGGGGACATGGGCCTTGGGAGGTGAAGCTGGCAAAACTCAAAGATGAGGATGTTAGGGGACTGAATGAGAGGGCTTTGACAAGGGAGGAACAGGCGGAGAGGGAGGAAAGAATTAAACGGTTGGGGGTACATTCTGGGGATCCCGATTCTGATGATGAGTACTTAGTAGCCGAGGGTATTGCGGCAACTGTCCGAGGGAAGAAGAATCGGCAGCTATCATGGATTTGGTATACTTTGAGGGAAGGGGAAATGTCAGATGACAATCCGGCATATCGAGAAGGTGAGTTTGTCTCTGAATTGGATGATCTGATGTTTATTAATAATCTTGATTATTAGCAATACGAGTGGAATGGTGCAAGGCCCGAGCCCGGATGTTGCGTTGGCGCGAAGAGGTATTGCTACTGACCGAGGAGTTGCGTAGGATCTCTGATTACTCCATTTGGAGGGCTGAGTGGTGGATTTCGCAACTGGTCGGAAAGGAGGGGATGAGGAGCGATGTCTCTGAGGAGCTAAGGGATGGACTTGACGCATACGCTTGGCAGCAGGTCAAGTATCAGGAGGAGAAGGCTGTGAAGGTGATGGGGCGATGGGAGGAACTGAGGAAACACGCAGAAAAGGTGATTGGTCGTATTACCACCCTTCCTACATTGTATGTTGAGTTGGAGGACGAGGTAGAGGAGGTTACTGTAACTAAAGAGGCTGAGGAGTTGCTTTAGAGGAATATATTTATTACTTTTCGTCGGTAGCAGAATAAAAAACAAAAAGGTTTGCACCAAGAGTCGATCCCACATACCTACCCTAGAACCGAAACGCTACACCAACTGCACGAACAGGCCACAGTAAGCGAGTACTGGGGACTAGGTTAGAGGGATTGTAGCAGCGGATATCTGCGGATCATTCATTGCTGCCGATAATTGAAAATTAAGCGCGACTGTACCTAATGGGGAATCCTAAAGCGGCCATGATATTAATTTCCAGCCTGTAATAAATTGCTCAGCCTGAAATGTGACGCTTGTGACACTCTGATCCTGATTACAGCAATTTCCTGCCTTGCCGAGGTCTGCCGGAGTCCAATACTTGTCTGGATGACCAAAACCCACCTGTATAGCTATACCTCACCCAAGATCCCAGTTGGCCAAACTTCGCAGATATTGTAATATGGGTCCTGGGGTTCCGCCGTCCGTATAGGAATATCAGCACCTCATAGGGTGTGCCGCAGCGATGTTTGAGACAACGATCTTGTTCCATGGGATCTGTTTCCAATTCTCGCCAAAGTAGAGAGAATACTGGAGTGCACCCTGGGGACCAGCGTGAGTTCCGATAAGGTGACTGAGAGCGATTTCTTCGTCAACAGGTTGATAATCGCCGCTGTGAAGAGTCTTGATCCCACAAAGCTCCTTGAACTCATCGAGGATATCAGTCTTACAACAGTGAGCGTCAGGTCTGGGCAGGCAACAACAAGATATACATACATTCAGCTGTTTCCTGATTTTGGGGGGCAAAGTATCATAAGTCGTCTTCTTCAGCTCCATTTTATGGCCATAGCTGCCTTGCTTCGTTGCACGCTTCCCACGACGTTTGGCTGCGGATGTGGGTGTCCCTTGCGCGGCGGCCGGTGGAGTCTGCGAGTTTTGTAGGAGTTGTTTGATATCGCCTGTGAACTCCCGAAAGAGTGCTGCAAACCCAGCCTCTCCAGCGGTCGGAGCAGCGCTAGCAGGGACGGAATCAGAGGTGGTTGATCTGCTGACAGGAGCGGTTCCCGAATGGCGAGGAGGGGTAGAAGTAACCTGAGGACGATCCATGTCTACATCCCGATCGTCGCCGCGACTCTGAGATGGCTGAGATTGGGACGAGGGTGGCGATTGAGCTGAGTGTTTGGGTTTGGCTCGGAGTGTTTGTATCTCGTTGTCCTTTTGTAGCTGACAATATCACGTCATTCAACCTCTATCCAAGCAGGCTAAAGAAGCACTCACCAAGTCCCGCTGGGCTTTTTGCATTTCGGCGGCGAATTGAGTGGACTGTTACGAGGTCACATGAGTTGAGGATCAGTCTCGAGCTATGTCTAAGAAAGTTAAGGAGGCACTCACCAAGTCTTGCCGGACTTTTTGAACATCTTCAGCAAATTGACTCCGCTGATATGAGTTAAGAATCAGTCTCACAGACTGGAGCTGCGGTGAATGCTCACCAACTCTGATATGACCTTTTCCGACTGGCTATACAGATCATGGTAGCCTGAAGCGGTCTCTTGAAGAATTTCGTACTGTTGTCGTGCTTCTCGGAGTTGTGATTGCTTGTAAAAAGGACCTATTAGTACTACAGAAACGAGAAAAAGAGAAAAAGTAACAAGAGGAAACAACCTGCTTCACATACCAGTTCATCGTCCACATCCTGCTGCATTGATTCATCCTGCAAAAGCTCCTTCAGCTTCGATATCTCGCTTCTTTGGAAAGATAGATCGTTGTTGGCTTCTTTGAGGGCAAGCTCCAGTTTTTCTTTTGCCGCGCGCTCCTAAGAACATTGTAAGTCACTGGCTATGTGCGGTTGGTAACCACTCACCCTGTCGAAATCTTCTTGGGTCAGTCCTGCCCCAGCGCAAAATTTTTCTCCATGGGGCCCAATGTTCCTGTCAGGTCCAACTTCGTCATCATTGGCTTCGACTCCGCGTTTACGGTATAAGGGTATGGATTGTCTGTTGGACGACTGAGTTTCATTCAGATTGTTTTCGTCAGATGTTGTTGGTCCCATGAAGTATAAGAGAACATTGTATCTTGATGAAGCCGGAGGCAGAGCTGGGAGCTCCTGTGTGGTAAAAAAATCATTTCTCGGTTTCAGGAGACAATTGTATTCCCATACCTTTGCTCCAGAAGATGAAATGCCAGCAGGGCCATCGTTGTTCATGATAAAACGTTATTAAAGTAGAAAAATAGGGTTGAAAAGAAATGGGGTACTGACTGTGGTCGATTTCAGCTGGGGCACCAGGCCGTTGAGGTATAACTGCACGAAGAGGGGTTATTATAAGTAGGTTCTCAGTACGGAAAATGTGCTACACACCTGACTTGGTGCAAGAAGACAATTGGAGACTTAGAGAACAAAAAGGGCTGACGAAAGCACCAAATGTCCTCCATTTTTAAGATCAAAATTCCCTAGAGCGGTAATGAGAGCATGTGGAATCAGTTCTCGAGGTTTGAGCCCTAGAACCTAGAAGCAAGGTGAAGGGACGATAACGAATACACATCTGTCATTTCTCCGACTTGGCACTGGGGAGAGTTGACGCACAATTCCGGCCAGAAGTGTGAATTTGGTTCTGTCCACAAGGTGACCACATACATTGTTCAACGTTTTAGAATGAGAACCTCATTATTGATAATGTACGGTACGTTCAACTCTACAATTGAAGCAACTGAGGTAGTTGTCGCCCACGACACTCCTGGAACCACTGGAGATGAGGAGCGAAGCTGTGAAGCAGCATGTAAGTATTGTTTTCGGAAGCAAAAGCACGATACTGACCGCTTCGCGATGACTTGAGCCTTTTTGGCATCTCCCTTCTGGAGATTGACAATGTTCTGGGCATTCTTCTTGCCAACTCGCATAATGATGATGTCCCCATGAACGAAAAGAGCTGGGTTGACAGGGAGGCGTTTGTGTCGTCTGAAGAATAACCGAAACCGTGTTTTTCGGTACACCACGTCGGTGTCATGGACATACGGCTGAAGAAATGGCCAAGATTCTAATTGATGCTCAAGCAACGGCATCCGTTCGACTTGATGCAACCTGGGCGGCCGTGAGGAGACGGTCGGGACTCGGACAAGATGTTTCAAAGATGTGGTGGATATCCTGACGGCAACAACATTAAAGACATGGGATGCCTATACCGAATCAGTTGACATGAGTATCGTCGATGAAAGTAAAAACATACATCATTGACATTGTATGTGGTACGTGTCATTTTCGTGAAGTTAACGAGTGGAAGATTGAAGCGCAGCCTGCTGCGAGTTCAGGAGAAGGTGGAGGAATATGGGAAGAGGAATACGACAAGTCGTACCTCTTTGAGAAAATGAGTGACGCGTGCTCAGTGACTAGCGTGAAGATAACAATAAGAACAGCTGCCTCCTTCTCATTCTTCAGATAAGTCAGATGACTAGCGTGAAAAGTCAGACGACTAGTGTGAAGATAACAACAAGAGACGCGGTCAAGTGCTATCGATGCGTCGGGACCATCGGATGCGGAAATTGACGCATTGCATCATGTTGGCTCAGGATCACCAAAAGGACTACACGAAGCTTAAAAGCCCAGCCAGAGAACACGATCATAGACAATTAGGCATAAGTACTATTGGTCAAAGGGAATGTTGGAGTCGAAATTAGGAAGAACCCTTCTTTCTTGAAGGCTGCCCGTTACCCTGGGATGCACCGCCGTCTTTTCCACAAACCTCCTCGTCTCCTTGCCTGTCTTTCCCTTTCTCCATCCTCCTCACCCTGGCTGCTTCTGTATCCTTCATAGTCTTCAGCTGATCTCTGAGAAGGAGATCGGCACCCCAATAATCCGCATGATCTCTGAATAACTCTATAGCATCCTCTATCTGTAAGACATCAATGATAGCTTGAACAGTACGAAATGCAGCACTGACATGGTTCCTGGCCTTTTCCTTTGCGAGCTGGTTTTGATTGTTCAAGTTCAAGGTCGCGTCAAGATACTTTTTAATCGCTGCTCTGGCAATCCCCTGAATGAGAGATAAGCGACTACGGAAGGGTAATTGGAGCACGAGTGCTTACCCGATATTCTTTTTGTTGATGCTCATCCCACCCTGCTGTTTTCACTGTGAGCTCCATGTTGGCTGGAGGGTGGATCCGTACGACCTCTGCTTGAGAGGAACCTGATGACGTTTCTTCATTGACAGTCGATGCTCCTTCATCATCCAGAGGCGTCATGGGTGATGGCGGGCTGTCAGAGGAGGTTGGAGACACGATGCGGATGGGGCTCGGCCCTTTACATTTCAATGTTGTGTAAGGGTGACATAGAGGCCTCTCCGGGAGGACTCTATGGATTGAGAGGGACCGAGCGGCACGTCTGGGTATGACCGTAGCATATAGAGGAATGACTTTGGGACGAGCAGCGGTCCTTGGGGAGAATGTGGAACTAGGTGTGGAGAACTTTGGAGAAGGGAAGGACATTGTGAAGTGTTGTCGTGCGCCGGTGCAAAGGGAGTGAAGGAAAGATGTGAGATAACCGTGATGTACTGCGAGTGTAGACGGAAAGATGCGAAACTGTGATAGACCGCATGTAGAATTCGAAGGTGTGCGCTTGTTATTGTTCTCTGGTTCCTTGGCATGTGAGAAATGTAGAAGGAAAGATGTGAAGTAGCTGCGATAAGGAAGATGTGAAGTAAATGTGATAGACCGCGTGTAGGATTCGAAGGTGCACGCTTGTTATTGTTCTCTGATTCCTTCGCACGTGAGAAAACAATAGAGAAAACTGTCCTGGTCATGAGCTGAGAAGTAAAGATAGAGAACTGTCTTGAAGTATGGGGTGGCCGTTGAAATACAAGAGAAAGAGGTCATGGGTTATCGAATTCCTCAATGACACCTTTCACCTTCACCACCAACTCCAAAACACCGAAAAGCAAGAACGGGAAATACAAGCTGCGTGCACTCCTGGCTGGGCACCAGGGCGCAGTAGCGTGCGTGACTGCCCATCCACTGGGAAGTCATGTAGCCTCCAGAGGTAAGTGCACAACTTTTCGGGCAGGAAAGCCTTACAGGTGCATGTAGGCCGAGAGGGGACGCTTGTCTGGAAACTTCAAGACAAGAAACTACTGGGCTCACCAACTGGGGCTGGTGACCGGGGAGTTACGACTGCTTTAGCATGGATGATTAGACCAGATGATACCGATGATGGGCTGGCGTTTGGGACTGATGGTGGATATTTATGCATCTGGTGTCGCAGCCAAAAGGAACAGGAGGTAGGCCAGCAACTTCTGCTGAGAGCAATGGGCATTGACTCGACTTGCGATCCTAGTTCACCGAGGTGTACTGCAACCATCTTGAAGGGGGAGAGAATGGGCAGGAAATAACAGCCATCGCATTCGACGCGAGCTCCAGCCAGCTGGCTGTCGTCCATCGGGCTGAGATCGTTCACAGATTCATAGTCGACCCATTGATGAGGCTGACCACAGTAACCACTGGCCCCAGGCGGTCGGTTTCAGACAGACAGCTGCCCATGGTCCCGAAATCTGGAGTTTTGGAAGAGAGGATGGCGAAATGTGAGTAGATGTGACATGACGTTCTTACAAGCTGACTCACGTTGGAGGACAGACATATACTCGATGAAGGAGGGAAAATTACTGTGACAAAGACCACCGGCGTGGTGATGTAAGTGATCTGAAAGAGCGATGTCTTTCTTTCTGAAACTGCTCAAAAGCGGTGGTGCTGCAATCAGCGTCAAAGACAATGCATATATTCTGGACGATACGTCACAGGGTGTCGCTCTCTACAAACTTTCGGGTGCAGAAAGACTCAAGACATTTGCTGTGACGACCAACGAATGACGTTCAAGAAATGTTGGCTTCCATGACGGAGGAAAAGCTCTGATCTCCGGAAGCGATCATGGTGATGTCTACATTTTTGACCGAAGGACTGGTGAGGTCAACGACATCATCCAGGTTGGGTGTAAAGATTGGGTACAATCCATAACGGTAAGTGACTTTCGGACTAAACGGAGTATAATCGTCCCTGAAGCTAGGAGCAGACGACAGAGATGGAGGGTGTACCGATAATAATCATTGGTCAATCGGGGGAAAATTTGGGACAGACTGCTCTCCAAGTCTGGGAGAGGGAGACGCCTGCACCAGAGAGGGAGGGAGTACGCCAGGGGAGACTCCTGCAAGACTTCTACTGGTGGCAGGTAATTTGTGTGTTGTTATCCATTCTTTTTGTCATGCAGAATCTTCCGCCAGTGAGTGTTCTGATTGTTTGACCGTTTCCGTTGCTCAGACCATCTAAACAGGGAGCATGCGAATGGATGGAGATTGTGACCGGTCTTGACCTGGGAATAGAGAGTGTAGCTGATCGTGATATTGATACTCTGTAATGTAGCTCAGAGAAATGGCTGTATGCATGATATATATAATGAACTTACTTGATAAAAAGTGAGTGTTCTGATTGTTTGACCGTTTCCGTTGCTCAGAACATCTAAACAGGGAGCACGCGAGTGGATGGAGATTGTGACCGGTCTTGACCTGGGAAGCGTAGCTGATCGTGATATTGATACTCTGTAATGTAGCTCAGAGAAATAGCTGTATGCATGATATAATGAACTTACTCGATAAACCTGGATCGTAAATCAGGGTTTTGCTCTTCCTCCTGCAGACTTGTTTGTCACGACCCATAACCAGTCGACTGCCACTAGACTTTGGGAGAGAGAGCGTGGATAGCCTTGAACTTGATACTCTGTAATGTTACTTAGTAAAACCGGCTGGACCTGTGGTATAACGGACTCACCTACATAGTTCTCCAATAAATTGACGGATTCTTCTAATCTCCAACGGGGCATTCTAGCTGTCCGGATGGAAATCGTGACGTCTTTCCCATGAAAGAAAGTATTCAGGTTGAGTCTACCCGACACGAGTTTCGTGGCAGTCTATCCGGGAAAGAAGGATGAGAGATGAGGAATCGTCGATTTTGGTCTTGATGTGAGCTATGCTAAGAGCGGATCTTGGCACAGTGAGCATTTAGGGCGAACCTATAATGCTTGGGACTACCCGACACGAGTTTCGTGGCAGTCTATCTGGGAAGAGAGAATGAGAGATGAGCGTATGAGGAGACTTTGCAAACTCCGAACGCGTCTAACTCCGAAAGCGTCTGTTGTTGTTTGGCTGCAGCGTTAACTGGCAAACTGACCCAATTCGCACCTTTGACTTCATGCACTTCTTCTCCTCTAGCTCTCATCTTCAAAACTCCGACCGTAGACTGCTGCGCGCAGCTATCCTGATTATAACTTGAATTCGCTTCGAGTTAATATCCTTGTAACGCAGACTTGCCCTTGGCCGACAGTTTAGGTATGCAGTTTTATTCATCTTTCCGTCATTGCTGCTCATCTTGTACCCATCCTCAGTCCTTTCACGGTAGGTAGAGCACCAATCTAATCTTGCCAGAACAACACTGAAATTGTCTTCACAGATGTCTAGCACTTCGAAGTATTCGGTGAAAGACCTCATCAAAGATCCTAGTATCCTCACTCTGTTTGCGAAGCCCGGAACTCGTATGTTTTGCCATCACTTCCCCTGGATGTGCAATGCTAACCAAACCATAGCTCTCAAATCCTTCGATGGTTTATGTGGCAATCATGTTGGAGAGGTCCTAGTATCCACACCTAACATGTCAACCCTCTACCGCCCTCCTCTGAACCAATGCTCCGTCTGAATGAGGAGAGATGGTCATTTTGGCCCAGACGACCCTCTGTACTTTCCTCAGCCATTCCATCGTCCAACTGCCCATCTTGCCGTCATCAGAGCCCCCCAACCCTCACCTGATCACCCATTCGCCGTCGCTTGGATCGTCCTCAATGATTCTCATTTAGAGCTCTCCACTCAGACATTCTGCGTCGGATTCAGCTTCTTAGATAGACGTCTTCGTTCCAAACTTGTTGCTTTGAGCGATACCGTCTTCAAGTCAATACCACATGGGCAAGAGGATGACCCATACATTCGCTCAAGTCGTGAACACCTTCATCGTCTGATGGACCGCCTGAACCTATCTGCCCCCATGGATGATCTCTTTCTCCAGTTCCAATGTGCTCAGCGCCATCTTCTGGAATTGGATGCAAGAATTCAGTGGATTAAAACCTTTCGAGAGAGATATGGAGCAACACCTAGTGTGGATCACCCAAGCATGGCTGATGCTTCATTGGTTGGGGCCTTCACCGATGATTTAGACGTTCTCGAGAATCTCTTTCAGTGCCAAATCCCGGTTTACTATGTTCGCATTCTATCTCGTGCGGGCAACGCTCGGATAGACAAGCTGCAACAATTTCTCCCTCTTAACCAAAAATCCCAGTTGCACAGTGGGTTTGAGGTTGACTTGTCTGACAAAGTCCCATCGCACCGCGTTATCTTCACTGGCCTTGCGCAAAATCCTGAGCGATATGTGACAATGGTCAACTACATCATCTCGCTTTTGGATTATCCTTCTCCACTCGGAAACTCTACACCCCAAAGCTCGACATCCATGCAAAAGGCCAGCCTTCCTTTTAAATCTACCCTTCCCACCAGGTCCACCTCCTCTGCCTCCCAAGGATGATATGCCCCATGTAAGGTTGCTCAATGCAGCTGTAGCTGTAACTACTACACATAGTATACTGACAGTACTCTGCTGGGCACAATGCGTAGTATGTAGAAGTTATCTGTACCATTATTATGGTGTGACACTATGCATAGTGAGTCACTGTTCTACCCCATACCATGCATAGTATACCACACATGTGTAGCGTTATTATGGTATGATGCTATGCATAGTGAGTTACTGTTTCAGTACTCTGCTGGGCACAATGCGTAGTATGTAGAAGCTTATCTGTACCTTTATTATGGTGTGACACTATGCATAGTGAGTCACTGCTCTACCCCATACCATGCATAGTATACCACACATGTGTAGCATTATTATGGTATGATGCTATGCATAGTGAGTTACTGTTTCAGTACTCTGCTGGGCACAATGCGTAGTATGTAGAAGCTTATCTGTACCTTTATTATGGTGTGACACTATGCATAGTGAGTCACTGCTCTACCCCATACCATGCATAGTATACCACACATGTGTAGCATTATTATGATATGATGCTATGCATAGTGAGTTACTGTTCCACTCCATACCATGCGTAGTAATATCACATTTTATTCTAGCCACTGTGCCACCCCCATACTATGTGTAGTAAACCACTGTTCTATATTTTATATTAATACCATGCATAGTAAGGCAGTGAGCTACTCCCATACCATGTGTAGTATACCAATATTCTATTGAGTTGTATGTTATGCATAGTAAGTCACTGAGATACTCCCATACCATGCATAGTATAGCAATATTTAATTGCATATCATGCATTGTAAACTATAGTGCTACCCCCATACCATGCATAGTATACCAATGTTTTATTTTATTGCATACAATGCATGGTATGCCACTGAGCTACTCCCATGCCAGGTGTAGTCTACCAATATTTCATTTCGTTGCATACAATGCATAGTAAGCCACTGAGGTACTGCCATACTATGCGTAGTATTTAATTTGACTGCATACTGGCATGAATAGTATACCATATTTTTATATTATAAGCTACTGGGCTACTCCCATACCATGCATAGTAAGTATTGCAGTTCTATTGCATACCATACCATATTTTATATTAATACCATGCATAGTATACTTATATACTATTTGTTGCACACCATGCATAGGAAGGCACTGACCTACTCCCATGCCATGTGTAGCACACCAATATTTTGTTTTATCCTCCCATGCCATGTGTAGCGCACCAATATTTTGTTTTATCGCATACCATAGATATTAAGCTACTGTGCTACCCCCATACCATCCGTAGTATACCAATATTTTATTTTATGGCATACCATGCATGTTAAGCCACTGAGATACCCACATACCATGCATAGTAACCAATATCTTATTTTGTTGCCACTGAGCTACTTTCAGACTGTGTGTAGTATACCAGTATCTTTACTAGGCATAGTGTGCTACCCCCAGTATATCAATATTTTAATTTGTTGGATACCGCTACTCTCATACTACGTGCAGGGTAACAAAATTGTATTCTATACATAGTAAGCCACTGAGCCACTCTCATACTATGTGTAGTATACAATATTCCATTTTAATAATTTACTTGCTGCACACCATGCGTAGTATACCAGTATTTTATTTTACTGCGTACCATGCATAGTATGCTGCACGACACCATGCGTAGTATACACCATATGTATATATATATATTTTGATATACCATGCATAGTAAGCTGCTGTGCCACTATTCTACCATGCATAGTAACTCGCTGTACCACTATTCTACCATGCGCAGTGTACATGTATATATATTGTCTGATATAACATGGCCATGCATTGTGAGTCAATAACTACTCAAACAACTGCTCTGGACAGTCACGATGCATAGCATAGATTTCAAACCAAGCTAGAGTTCAAGTTTGAAGCATTGATCACCATGTGTAGTATGATCTTCCCATCCTGTTGATACACTACAATGCGTAAGAATTTTCTAGTATTCATGTACCAGCTAATATTCCTCCTCGTTTTCGGCAATAAACTCTATATCATCGTCAAAATTACCTTCAAAATTGTGCTCCTCATCACCGTCAGAATCACAATCAGACTCCTCACCCAACTGGTGTGCAGACATCTTCATCACCAATGACAACTCCTTACCCGCTTCAAGCTCACCTTCCTTCTGCTCAATTCCACCCCACATATTCTTAAACCTCTGCAAAATATCCCCATACATTGCGGCCTGACTTGATGCATATGCCGCCACACCCTCTGCATGAGCTGCGTCACTACCCAGCACCAACGGTCCCTTGTATTCTTGTTTGAGCCTCCACTCATCCTTCCACTGTTCTATTCCCACTGCCAAAGGCCCTTCATATCGTGAGCGGCTTTGCCATTCCCCGACGTTGTGGCACAGACTCTCCAAGCAATGCCGCATCTCCTCCTTTACTAGGACCACTTCCTCCTCCCATCGACGTGTACGTGAGTACGCTTTACACCATTCAACGCGGATGACTTCAGACATAATCCGTAAGTTATACCGGGATGAATAAAAATACCACTTACTTTCTTTCACAACCTCGTTGTCCACAGTCTCTCCAGTCCCACCATGGTGCCATATCCATGAAGATTCCCTCATCCCCTCCCCAGTCATATCCCGCACATGACGTAATCGGGTGGCACTTTCATTTGCGAGCTGTGCCTCCTGATCAATAAGTCCATTTGGATCTTCCCCCTCCGACTCATCTTCACCTAAAGCAGCTATATTCGCATCATTAGCTACTGCCGATTCCTTTTGAATTTTCTTCTTCGACCTCTGCTTCCGAGCCACGCCTACAGCCCTGTCACCCTCACCGTTCATCAAACGAACGTCCTCATCCAATAGTACATGCCATGTCATTCCATCCTCGCCAGCCAGATCCTTCAAAGCTTTCCACGAATGTTGATATTTGCGTGTCGCCATAGTTATTTGATGTTGGTTCCTGCGGAAGATCCCTTTGGATCGGGTGACAGCACCCTGATTGACCACATTGGACGTCCGATAAGTCAGCAGCCGTGACTTCATATGGAGATAATTTCGGAGCTGATTAAGCGAGTTCTGCAATTGAGCCTCACGCATTTTACGCTCGAGTTGTGGCAGGGTGGCGTGGCATCCTGATGCCAGCATAGACGGAGGAAGCTCAGATGGAAGATATAATTTGACGTCTTCTGCATGGGTTTGCTGGGAAGACTCCAGGGCCACAAGTTGAAGAGCAGCAGGCATATATGTCATTTGCACTGCTCAGAATCGACCGATAGCTCGTGAAATCTTTGTGCGACGCTGCAGTAATGTTGATTTCTGATTTGCTGTGTCAAATTTGCGTGATTTGTCCGTGACGTCTAGCGTGATTTGTCCGTGACGTCTAGCGTGAGATTTCGCCTTTGTATCTTTTAGCATTAGAAAAATACCTCTTTGATAGCTTACTTACTGCTGCTCCTCAAGGTCAAGGCCCAGCTTGATAAAAGTACTAGGGCTGATGGTGTGAATAGCTGGTGATCCTGATGCCCCCTGAGCCGCCTCAATCATCAAAAGCTCAAGATGAACTTCACTCTCTGTCATGCCTACGGATATCAGCTTTTGCAGAGCATCAACAGCAATCGAGCACAATTATCATACCTGATTTTGGCATTTCATATGGGTTTGGCTTTGTATGAACACCTGCAGGGAGCAACAACTCTGCCTCCCATGCATTAATCATTCTTTTCCAGTCCTCCGTGACCTCCCCTTGCTGCTTTGTAAATTCTTGCAGGGACCTGGACTGGATGATCCGCTCAGAGATAGCATTTAGCAGCCTCCGAAGTAACAAGGGACCTAAAACAATATTATCAACTCAACTCAATGGGAAGCTGAAACGTAATCATTCTAACCTAATCCAACCAATTTAACCCAGTTCCAGTGACCCCAGTGATCGTCTAACGTATCATGACGCGATCCTGGTCCCATGTCCCGGGTACTTGTCGAAACAGGTCCCATATGAGCCCATGGCCTCTCGATACCCTCGCCGTCTGTCCTTCCAGCACCCCACAACCAATTAAGGGAGAACTGAAGTTGACAAAGCAGCTGATGTCCATAAATGTGGAGTTTTGGAACGACAAAATAAATTATGTGTAATGCGAGATTAAGTCGTACTAGTGGCGGCAATTCCAACAGACGCTTGATCAGATGTTTGTGCCACTGACAAGCAATGTCGTATGATTGGACTTTGGTCAAGCTCGCATGATGATGGCGGAGTAACGATGCCAGACAATAATCCATGTTGGCATATCTGTAGATCCTATTCAGTAACTCAGTCAATACAAGTGATTTTACATACCTTTCTCCTCTTTGCAAATTGACAACGCCGTTTACCTGCACAAATTCATGCCAAGCACACACTCCCAAGCCACAGCCTGAAGAAGCATATCCACGGGAATTTTGGGAATTTGCTTGTTCAAGAGTTTGTAATCCATTGCAAGTCGACATCTATTGAAGGAATGTTAGTTCCCATGAAATAAATTTCTTTTACTCATGCTGACCTCATCCTGGTCCTTAATTGTAGCCAAAAATTCCTTGAAAGGTTTTTGCTCTACATAATATGCCATCCCTGTCCCCAAGCCTGGGTCCCGTTCTTCCGATGACACTGTCCGTCGTTTGAGTCGGAAGCAGGCGTCGATGGCTAGATATAGCCAATACTTATACCTAAGATAAGTAGTCAGTCAGAAAACACTGTTAACATGAGTAGAAAATCAACTTACTTCCTGTCCTCGACAACATCTAACCAATTCTCTGGCAGATTCACCCCCACTCGAGGACACGCAATGCAACGAATACCCAATTCTCCGTTCTGAGTTTCCCCTATAGGTCTGGCCCCATCGTTCCCTCTACCGGCCCGTTTCACCATCTTAAGATGCCGCCATTCCCGGACAATACGAGCGAAAGACTTATACCGGTCCTGAACGATCTGTCAGGTTAAAACCATTAAGTACTAATCAAAATTGACGCACCCTGTTTTTATTGAGTCCCGCATTGTTACGCAACTTCTCGAGTCCATTATAATAATCATAAAGCGTGACCTTGCCCTGCAACGTCAATACGTGGAAATTATTCACCAACTCAAACGTTGCACAAGTCCAAGGATCCACATGAGTGGCTGGATAGAGCTGTCTGCGCATCAGCTGCTGCCTCCATTCGCCGGCTTTGATCTTGTCAGCACAATCACAGTAGCTGAGATTGACCTGATGTATGCCGTTGGTATGCATTACTGTGAAATTAGACACGGGGCGGGGATTTAGGCAATCTGATCCAAACTGATGACCAAGCTGTATCCTGACACCCAAGTTCTTCAAAGGGACAACCTCGAAATATTTCTCGTTCCATTTCTAAATTAATCCCTGAGACCAGAAAAGAGCATAAAAACCAGCACACGCACCTCGACTACATCAAAAGGACAATACTTGTGATAATTCCCACAGCAGTCCTCGCACATGAGTCCCAAAAAGATGCAGTCCCTGCAACGATAGATAGGAGCAGCGGATGGTTGTTGAGCCTGGTCTCTTTGACAATGGAGACATAGATCTTGTGAGCAATCACCCCGTCCTTCATTCCGGATCATCTCTGCCAAATATTCATCACGATAGGGTGTCCATTCTTGCAAAGGACGATCCTAAATATATTAAAATGAGAAATGAATGGAATAGTTTAAAATTCAATACACTACTCACCGAAGTTAAGTACCGTCTTCTGATTTTGACCTCCTCGACTACACAGGTAGTGGCCAAAATTCCTTCCAGATCTCTGTCAGGGATTTTCGAGAACGCTGACTCATACACATCCCCATAGACAAACTCCTCTGATTCCAATACAAGGTTTGACTCCTCCTTGCGCTTCTTCAATGCTTTCAGCAGGTCTTGCACTCCAACTTCCTTGCGTTTGGTACGCCGTCCGTCTGTAGAGACAGATAAATTGGTAAATGTTTGAGATGTGGCAGAGGGAGGCGGTCTGACAATACGAGCTGCCTTTGCAAGCTTACGCAATGACATTTTTTTAATTCATAGGGATTGCATTTGAGACATTTTATACCTAGATCAAATAGAATGTGTACTACAGTATCAGTGAGAACCCAGCAAATAGCTGTCCGAGGGTCCCGTACCGTGTTCTCGGCTCAAAGCCACATCATCGGAATTACTGGATGGTGCAGGGGTGGCGTTGGTCAGTTACATGATAAAATAATTTTGATTGAACGTAAATTAACTCCAAACAGAAACATATGTAAAAGTCGATTCTCGGGGCTACTAGCTGGCACAGGGGTGGCGTTGGCCAGTTACATAACAAAATAATTTTCATTGGATGTCAATTAACTCCAAAGAGAAATCTACGTAGAAGTGGAAGCAATCCCCCTGTCAGAGTCAGCACACACGTTCAACATGCTTGTTTTACTTACACTTACTCAGACTGTTTCTTTCGTGAACGACGAGCCTTTTCTTTTGCCACCAAAAGCTCTCGGTTCCGCAGACGGTACACAAATGCAGAGTGTCTTTGTCGGGACTGTACTTTGTCTTGTTCAAGATCTGATAGTTCTTTGAAGGCTTGCCTACGCTTGATGTTGCAATCCCTAGCTCGGGCAAGGAGCTCATCACGACTTCTAAGATAATTAGATTAGATAGTCTACAAAGATAGCAGAATATATCACTCACTTTTGGTAGTATTTCGCATTTTGCAACGATTTTTTCCATTTTTGTCGCTCCTTGCGCCGAATCTCTATGTATGGCTCCTGTTCCTCTTCTTCTATTCCCCTCGCCCGAAGCCATACAATCTCATCTAGACCTGTAAGATGCAATTGGAGCTCATCAGGAGCATGATATGTTGCCATGGAGGAGATGGGGGAGACTGAAATGTGTACAAGGGTCAAAGACAACACCGTTTTATAATCAAGACGTTTTGGCAGCAGTGGCAGTGTACAAGCCCCTATTTTCTCGTTGACTGAATCTCACCATGAGTGACTGAATCTCGCCATGCAATCCCTCCGTCCTACATTTTGTCTCTTTATTTTATACCCGGCGAGGCTTAGATACTTCTTAGGATTATATATTTGATCCATAGAATATTGTAACTTTGATTCTGCAAACTGTCTTGGAGTATAAGTGGTCATATTCTCAGAGCAAGTCTCGGTACAGCTCAATATGATTCACGAAAGTTTGCTACATCTTGTAGCTTATTTTGTACATTCCAAAAAGCATATTTTCATTGTGAAAATTTCAAATAACTATCATATATTGTTCTCAAGGATCATGAACTATTAAATCCTTCAGGTCCTCTGGAGCTCATACTTTAATGCAGTGGCTATTGGCACATAAAATAGATCACCTCTGAATTACAGTATATTCAACAATTCACAGTAAGAAAGAAAGAAAGCAACTTTGATTCTTTGTTATAATTAAGTACTCTCAACCTTACAAATTGTTAGAAGTAGAAAACTGTGAGGAATATAGATTAAGTCACTGATACATGCTCATTAGGTCGAGCTCTAGACTCACGTGGTAAGCCACATGCTTGTCCACATCCATTCCGACAGTGACAGTGACAATTCAACTGTTACTTCATCCGTCGACAACAACCAGCACTTCAACTTCAATACTATGCAGACTCGTCGTTCAACCTGTGTCCCTCAACTATTTGGACATAGCACCAGGGAGACTGAAGGGGCAACAAACCTCTCCAACATACGAAATTCTACAATGTGTATACAGGAGATGGGGCAGGGACCTACAGGGACTGGTGAGTGTATGCTCTAGACTTGGCAAAATTTGACATTGACTCATACCAGGAGTGAAGCCGGACGCAGAACAAACAAGGTTAGCGGCGCACTCCATCAAAGTTTCAAGAAATGGGACGACGCATTGGAGGCCTGGAAGCAGCATTGCCTCAGCCACCATGACCATCCAGCAGATTTCCAGGATGGTACAACATACACCCCAATTCCAAGCATACCACTGCCGCGCTCAGTCTCTCCACCTCGTCGAAATCAGCGTAAGTCAGCTCTATCACCTACAGCCCATACCCATGATTGATCACCAATTCTAGCGACTCGTAGTCGGGGAAGTTCATTGAATAGTCCGTTGACTAGGCCTGTTGCCACCACACGTAATCAAGGAAGTCCATCAAAAAGGCGTGTGGCCACCGCTTTTTACAGGCCTGAGTCACCACCACGACAATTCATCAATTCTCCTCGCCAACCGCTTTGGGCTGTAAGTGTTGAAGGTCAAAATGGAGTCTTTGGCACGCCGTAAGAATTTTATTTTATTGATCTCGAGTCGCAGGAATTAATTAATACAATTACAGGGAGGAAGTCGACGAGGTCATGCTTGAGGCTGCTCGACGTGGGCTCAGAAGCCAACAACGTGAAGTTGACTCTGTTGTGGAGGCTTCTGAGTGGTTCTCGCGTTTGGATCTCAGCACCGAGAGCAGTAGCGTTGCAAATGATGACCTTGTGTAGTTTTTTTTTTGTTCCTCGCAAAGATATTGTCCGATGATTTGAATATGATTTGAGAATTTTCATTGACAATGTATCCAAAATATACGCGAGACAGACAGGAGTATGTTGTATGTAGGTTTTGAGCAAGGATTAATAGGGTGGCAAAATATTCGCGAGACAGACAGGAGTATGTCACATGTAGGGTCTCCAGCAAGGAAGGAGATTAAAAGGACCAGTGAACTGCCGATGATAGAGAGTAGAGGGTAAGTGGCGAGGACACTTGGGAACTGTTTACTAAATTTTTTGATCCTGAATGTGAGAGTAGAGGGTGCCGAGAAATGATAAAAAGACCATGTCCCTGTTGAGACCTACAATCAAATTGTTTTACACCCCATTATTCATGTCAACGCTGAAACCATGTACCAAGGATACCAAAGTAGACATTGCCAAGGGTGAAAGGTAAGCGAAATAATACATTCTGAAGAGATTCTACTGACTCGGATGTCCTAGAAATATTAATATCAACTACTTCTTCGAGTCTCTAGGGTCTGCACATGTATTCCTGGTATATGATTACATTTGTAAAGGTTATCATAATCGGTAGGTCACAGCATATGATTTTGGCACTTGGTTGACAGCATACGTACACCCCTACAGAATCTATGAGGTGCCAATCATCAAATTTAACTTGGCTGGGCATAGGGGAATGTGCTCCAATCAATATGTAGTTCCCACCATGACCGATGGAGAAAGCGTGGAGCTGTGGCAAAGCGAAGTGGCAGACATGACTGCTACACAATCGAAAGATGGTTGTGTAGAGTAATGAGTACTCGGAATGTAGAGTGATGAACTTACAGGAGCTACAGACACTGCAACTGCAGACCATGGGTAGTGTAGTGTAGAGTAATAAGTACTTACTACTCACAACTTTGTAGAGTCATCACATCAACATTATAGGAGTCATATGTTCTGTATTGGAAACACAGTAGTTGCCACTCACCCTGAACAGAATCCAAAATCCACACACTATGTATTGTAGTATTATCCGAACAGGAAATTTATTAAAGTTCCACCACGCATGATACCTCTCCAAAAAAAATGTCCTCTCACCTCGAAAATTCCCCTGCAGATCAGCCCAACGCTACGTTGATGCAAATCTCACTTCCACCTCCCTTGGCTCCCAAACCAGACAATCCACCAGCCGGGGAAGTTGAGGGTAATAAAACCTCTCCTTCTATAGCTGCGTCTACACCTGCTTCTCCTCGTGAAACACTTGGTACAGTTTCCGGTGACTCCGGCACGGCAACAACAATCTCCACCGATGCCTTAGCTGCCACTTCTAACAAGCCTACAGATGGTGGTCAGGCGATTGGTGGGCTCGAAGACTCAGGTGATACGGTATTCCAAGGTTCTAATTTGTCTGTATCGGCTGACAGGTCAAATCTCAAGGAAACCAGGCAACTGACTCTGTGAAGGGTCCTGACATTGCGTCAGACACAAAAAAAAGCACGCCGCAACCAGCAGTCCTCAAAAAGAAGGGAGGAAATCCGGGAAACTTCAAAGGTGTCTTCAAGGAGTATTTGGAGGAAGCCGCGGTTGGATACCTGGCTTTAGAGACAAAGATGGAGAAGACGCGTTTCCTTACCGAATTCTATTCCCGATGGTTTCAAAAGTGGCCTTGGCACACCGATGATGTTCCCAAGGAGTTCGAGGCTATTGAAAGGCCAACGCCTACAGCGTCAAACCCTCACGCCACAGTTTTGGTAACACAAGGGGAAAGTGGACTGGATGCAGAGGGTTATAAAATTTTGAAGGCGGAACGAGATGCTGCTCAGGCATATGCCAAGGAGGAAGGTCGCAAGGTCGGTTTGTCATTGAATTCATGAACATATTTACCTAATGCATACTATAATAGGAACTCAAAAATTGGTTTCATCGTCAGAAAGGGAAGACAAATGGATCTAACATCAAAGTGTACGAACCTTTCCTCAAGACCCTCTGCAAGGTTAGCCGAGCTCCCATAGCAATACCACCTCACAAGTATTACATGAGCCATCCCGATTTCCGAGAGAAATGTTTCAAGGAGTTTGAAGCTCGATGGCAGAGTGCCGGTCTTGAGTCGCGGTTCCGGGTGGATTTCCAATGTCGAGTGGCTGCGGAGCTATATGAAAAGGAGCCAGCAGACATCAAAGGGAGAATTGAGATTGAAAGTGCGACAGAGCACAAGGAGAAGTTGACTGCGTACCAGCAGTTGATGAAAGGTGACAAGTACGTTCTCAATCCGGTGCAACACCAATTTGGTGACATTCCTCGTAACGTGTAAGTGCTGATGTCATTATTTATATATAGACGCTGACTTTTCTCTTCAGCTGCCGTGCCAATCTCGCCAAGTTTATTCAACCTCTACTTCATGCTATCTGCCAGCTCACTGGCTTGAGCTTTTGTCTGCTCGGAGGGGCTCCACCACTACCAGGTCATGAAAAGGAGGACTTTACTTTACTGACGTGAGCTCACAATGTCTCAGTCGCATTTTTGGGCTAATTTATTGTTTATTTCGCTGTAGCATCTGTTCTGGAACGACGACGGGCACAAATCCTCAAATGTTTGCTGAATGGAAGCAACAGGAATTTACGAGAAAGGTTATGGGTCATTGGATGGCTTTTTTGTCCCTTACAACGGATGGTATGTATCTAAATACTTACAGCGATCATGTACTGATTAACTCCTTCTATCGGCTCAGATGCAAACTCCAGAGCTCCACAGACTGAGTCAGAGCTTGAGGCGCAGGCTGCAAATGCTGTCGCAGCCTCTGTTGCTCAGTCAAACAGCTTAGATCCTTTGGATGATCCTTCCCTCTTTGTTATGGACGTTGACAAGCCTCAGCCGGCAAAATCAACCCGAAAGCGAAAACAGTCAAAAGACGTTGAAAAAGGGGCATCTCGGAAGGGCGGAAAGAAGGCGAGAAAGTCTGAGACGAAGAGTAAAGAGTCTGTTGAGACAGATGACGAGGGAGATGACTGGATTGGAGACGAAGAAGAACCCGAAGACACTGCAGAGGATCCTCCTGCAAAGCCTAGACCTGTACCACGTCCCACCAACCCCGTTCTTCAGAAGGCACGAGAGCAGCTACTACACAATGAGACAAGAGAGTATCTTAACTCTGTCTCGGAGTCAGAACGCTTGGAAACAATCGCACAACTACGTTACAGTGGCATGAGCAACTTCCAGCGCACTAATAATATGGTCAAGATCAAGCAGCTACAATGTAAAATAGACGACGCATGGGCTCCATATCTCGCGGGTACAACAACAAAGCCACCTAAAGCACAGTATCACAGTCCCTTTTCATTCCGTCCCACTCCCTCTTCTGATACTCCCAGTACTCTTGGCACTTCCTCTGCCGATGGCTCAAGCTCCTCCTCACCTGCATTTACACCTCCACCTACATCCGCCTCCAATTCTACCACAGATTCCAGGGTTGATCCTACGTCATCAGAGAGTGACTGCTCTCTTTCTAATGACACCGAAGGCTTGGGAGGGTACTCCAAGGGACTTGAGCATTTGAGTTTGCCACCGATTGCTCCCTCAGCGGCGCCTTCGGAGTCTCCTGCGATCTTGCTGTCAAAAAATGCGCCAGCTAGCGGTCACTCTGATGACGCTGACGTCGTCGTTCCTGATGACGTCAATGACGAGACAATCAAGTTGTTGTCTAACGTCCCTCAGTGGTTGCGCTCTGCATTCCGGGCATTCTCAAGCATTGAGGGTCTCAAGCATTGCGTTGAATGGATGCATGGCTTGGAGGAATGGGTAGAGATAGAGAGGAAATTTGGATTTGACAATCCGAAGGGGCCCTGAGCGTTTTTCTCGGATGTTAGTCAGCCGAAGCTGATTGGATGGTGGAGTGGAATCGGAAAGGGAATCCGGAGCGAGCCACCCAAGGATATGGAATCTGCGGAGGTGTTTGAAAGTATATGGTGGACGTGGTGGTCCGTCATTAATCCTGATTGGTGTATTCGTGATTCCCTGGGCAGATTGGTGCAGAACCGGCTGGAGGACAAGAAGCTCAAGGATAGATGGGAGGTTATGAAACGGCTGGGTCAATGTGGACTTCTTACCGTCCTTTTGTGCCTGTTTTACTGGTTTCAGGTGCAGAAAACACCAGAGCAGCGTAGAGGGTGGGATGAAGCCGTGAAAGATGTGGTTTGGGTCATGGAATGCATAAATGGGAGCATGAGGTACGTGCTTTAATTAAGGCTAGTTTTTGATTCAAGCGTTGAAGTGCATATGTAGGCGCAAACCAGGTTCCAAGCGTCCTCTTAGTGAAGTGACCGATGAAGAGCCCCCTTCACGTTCTACAAGGTCCCGGGCTGGGGTTTAGTAAGTAATCTGGTGGAATTTATATGTATTCAGTCCTTTCCCACCCCCATCTCTTTGTCCCGCCCTAATCATTCTATCCCGCCCTATTTTTCTCCATCCCGCATGCCCTATTCATTTTATCCCGCCCTATCTATCTGTCCTATCCCCCGCCCTATTTATCTCCTCTTTGTGCTATTCCCCCTATTTATCTCATCCCGCTCTATTTATCTTATATTCCCTATTTATCTCATCCCGCTCTATTTATCTTATATTCCCCCTATGTATCCTATTCTGCCCTAATTATCCTATCCCCCCTATTTCTTCTTTCCCCCTATTCTATTAATACTGTTCACATGTAAAGTACTGCTAAATATATTATTATCGTCTTTCTAGACTTGTTATACAATGTGTGGCAAGGCAAGGCTTACACACAATGCATGGTATGTACTCACTGAGGGTATGCAATGCATAGTGAGAAAAGTAAACCTACAATGCATGGTATATATTTACTGAAAGGTATAGTAGGAACTTACAACGCATGGTGCATCTCTACTCAAAGGATATACAATGCATAGTGAGTAGGCATAGCAGAAAGTATATCTACAATGCATGGTATATATCACTCAAAGGATATACAATGCATAGTGGCAAGGTATAGCAGAAAGGTATACTTACAATGCATGGTATATATTCACTCAAAGGATATACAATGCATAGTGAGTAGGCATAGCAGAAAGTATACCTACAATGCATGGTATATATCACTCAAAGGATATACAATGCATAGTGAGTAGGCATAGCAGAAAGTATACCTACAATGCATGGTATATATCACTCAAAGGATATACAATGCATAGTGAGTAGGCATAGCAGAAAGTATACCTACAATGCATGATATATATCACTCAAAGGATATACAATGCATAGTGGCAAGGTATAGCAGAAAGGTATACTTACAATGCATGGTATATATTCACTCAAAGGATATACAATGCATAGTGAGTAGGCATAGCAAAAAGTATCCCTACAATGCATGGTATATATCACTCAAAGGATATACAATGCATAGTGGCAAGGTATAGCAGAAAGGTATACTTACAATGCATGGTATATATTCACTCAAAGGGTATACAATGCATAGTGGGAAAGCATAGCAGAAAGTATACTTACAATGCATGGTATATTCACCTAAAGGATATACAATGCATAGTGGCAAGGCATAGCAGAAGGTATACCTACAATGCATGGTATATATCATCCAAAGGATATACAATGCATGGTTATAATTTCACCCAAAGGATATACAATGCATAGTGAGCAGGCATAGCAGAATGTATACCCACAATGCATGGTATATATTCACTCCAAGGGTATACAATGCATAGTGCAGGGCATATTGGAATAGCAGACCTACAATGCTGGTACAATGCATGGTATAGTATGTGCTCAGGACAAAAAGTACTGCTAACTACGCATTGTACTCTGTGAGTACTGTCTATATACTATGCGTCGCATCTACAACTACTGGTGAAGACTGAGCCCCATCCTCGTCGTACCTCCAGATGGCAGTCCACCATCGCCTCAATCTCCGTTGACGCCCCTGGTTGATGAAGAAACGTTGTCAGGTTCATCCCAAGCACAGGTCATGCCAATCCAACCTCCAGCCAACGGGGAGCTCACGGTTAGATCGGCAGGCTGGGATACCCATCAACAAAGAGACTATCGTGTAAGCACTCGTACCTCAATTACATTTGTGTAGTCACCTATCTTTCATTTAGGGAATAGCCAGAGAGGCAATCCAAACGCATCTCGACGCGACCTTGACCCTGAGCAAACAAAAGAACAGTGTGAGGGAAATGGCCAGGAAACATGCAAGTGCTGCATTTCAAACTATTACAGCCATTATCATTGATCATTGCGTTACAGATAGAGGATGCTATCGAGGTGTTCAGAGACCATGCGAATCACTGGGGTGCCGATCTCCTTCTCAAAGACCAGCTCAAAACTCTGAGGGATATGGAGGCAGCTAGGTCGAGGAAGAGAGGGAAGGAGAGAGACGAGGAGGGTGGTGCACAAGACAGTGCACCGAGGGGGAAGGGAACAAAGAAGGTTACTTTTGCGGCATAATGCATCCTTCTCGACGTACACATTACAGCCAAGCGTATTCCTAATTATCCCTATAGTTGTCTATGATCGTCTTCTCCGAAGTCCTACGGAACAATTGTGAGCCATGGTTAGACTTCAGCTAGGGTCTAGAGGTCACTAGCCATCGTGACTCAATGCGTTAGTTTCCCTGATGCGTCGATTCGCGTCCCTTCCTGCTATTTTTCTCCAGTCATAATAGACTTCTGGATGCTATTCAAGTCTTCCTCCTGCATGTGATCCCTCACTGAGTTTTCTTCCAGCTTCTATTGATCGTTGCCTCATCTTTCTTCCGAGTCTGAAGTTTTCGTTCGTCAAGTCTCACACATTAACAATTGGAAAAACCCGGTGAGCATGCCTGTTTTTTGTGGACTGAGGATGATAAAAAAGACCTGCGGGCTCTATTGGTTCCACTCCCACAGTTCCAGGACAGGACTTGCAACAGAATGACAATAAGCTAACAATTTGGAGTGCAGATGAATCAAAGGTGCGTATGTCTTTCTTCAAAGCTTCAATTCGTCAAGTCTCCAATTGTCTTCTTGTGCCGACAAATCAAAGGTGCGTTTGTATTAAACGGCGATTAGATCCTCTAATAGTCTCATCCTCAAGCAGCTGTACCTTACATGGCCTGGTGCCCCAGTCTCAAATCTACCAGTCATTACTGCGTCTTTTCCAATTAAATACAGATCATGGACAACTTGCAACTACTATCTTCTGAAGTTGTCCCTTCTCAGCGTGCCGCTGGCGGACCACCCCCTGCTGACCTATCTGGTAGCCATGTTACCAGAACAGAGGTACACTCCCTACAATTGTACGATGCACTTCACAAATAATCATGTCCCTTCGCAGGTACCTTCAGCAAACAGCACCCTTCTTTCAGCTCTGTTTAGTTTCCGCAACTTCTTGTGGAGGCCCCAAGCCTCGTCAGACAAACCGCCTGAACACACTTCCAACACGCCCAGAAATAAACACCAACACGACCGAGACGAGGATGGACCCTCAACATCGTCTGACCGTGTAAAATATCGTCCAGCGGTCACGCAGAAAGAGCTTCATAAAGTGCGTATTTAAAATAAATCACTGGCATACGTGAGACCTAAACAATATTGTCAGCAACACGGGAAATTGAAGCATACGCAAAAAGTTCTTCAACAGTCCCGCCGTAATGAAGCAGACCAAAGACGACAAATTCAGGATCTACAAGGACGTCTGTATCTGCACGAAGTTCAGAAGGAGCCTCTTGAGGACAGAACTGAGGAGGAACTCTACGAGGACGAGGACATGCAGGCAGAACTTGACGCTGTAATCCACCAAGATGACATGGTCATTAAACAACTAGTATGTGCTCTCGTTCCTTTCTGATTTTTTCTTTTCGCATACTGACAGGTCCCATCCAAAAGCAAAACCAACTTGCACAGTCCGAAGCGGATTACAGACAAGCTCAGCAGGAGAAGAAGGAATTCAACGCTCTCCTGAATGTGTTGGTGAGTGCTTAAAACTCTTGTTTACTGATAGCTTCCTGACATGCAGACTTCAGCAAGCAGAAATGAAGGAGATGGTATGTTGTTGTCAGATAGCTCCAGTATGTCCGTGATCCTCAACCCACAACAGCGTCAAAAATATGATGATAATGAAGAAAAGCTTAGAATAGCTGAGAGGGACTTGGTGAGTGCTTTCTCAACCTGGCAGGACAGAGCTTGAACGTAGATTGTCAGGTGCAACGGGAGACCCAGATTCGGTCCTTGCAATCCAGGCCTCGGCACTCAGGTCAATCCCCGCGGACGTCTCAATCCCAGCAAAGTCACGTCGAGCAGGACATAGACATGGATAATCTGTCTGCTTCTGCCACTTCTCAACGGACGGCATCTACTTCAGAGGGTACATCTCCCTCCGCATCATCAACCACTTCTTCCACTCCTTCTAACATTGATACCACCCTTGAAACACTTCTCCATAAATTGAACGAGCTTGAACGGCGATTTGGAAACACGCAGACTTCACCCACCGTTGCACAGACTACGACCACTGCCCAAGGTAGACATCGTCGGAAGTATGAGGCCAAGGAGGGCAGTCAGCGCTTTATGAAGGAGCTGAAAAGGGAGGCCATGGATTCAATGCCTGAGGAACTGAGAAACGAGTGGACAGTATGTGTATCCTGTGTCCTGTTCCAGACTCAGACTCACGGATTTTTTAAGAGTGCAGCCCGACAAGAGTTCAGAAAACTTTGTGGCATCCATTCTTTTGACGCCGGCGACTACGACCCTCTCGACGAGGAAACTGCTCAAGACCACTCGCTTGGACGTCACCCTGGTCCCGAGGGTGATTTGCAGTATCGGCTCTACTTCAGCGACAATTGGCGTCAAATCAAATGGAACAAGATTGTCGTATCCAACTTTGCTTCAAAAGTATCTGAAGCGATGCAACATCTGGAACGCTTGTCCTCAGACACAATTGAAGCTTTTATTTGGGGCTTCGCGACGCAGGTCCAGGAAGCGTGGAAGCGGTCTGTCCCTCGCGTAAATGAGACTCAGGGAGATGCTGGTGCTCGAGCGAGAGAATATAAAGCCCATGACAAAAGGAGGAAAAGGGTTTACTCCCGCAAGAAAGAGGTGATGAAGTTCTCAAATAGATTTTGACTGCAAAGGTTGCTTATCCTACTACACAGAAATTCGAGAAGCGCCAGAGTCGCGTCAAGAGCCTGGTCAATGATCCACATGATAGGGTTAAGTGGCAAATGGCACAAGACATCCTTGATGAACTCGACATCGAGGGTCAATCTTCGGAGTGCACAGATGACGAGGACCCAACAGGACTGAAAATTCTGGTTCCAAAGTACAGGCGCAAGGTCATTGGCCCAATTCTCCATGAAGTTGATGAGAAAGGTAGTGCCTTTGACCAGCGAACGTTGAAGGAGCTTGGATTTCGACAGGTGATGAGGGCAGTCAAAAAGTGACGCATTACTGAGGAGGTGTCTTCTAGCCAACCATTGAAGTATCTACCTCATTGCTACTACAATGCCGAGTATCTCGCTGGATTATCGGATCCCGCACGAGAAGATTTATACATCTCTGAAAAGCAATACCCTTTCTTTGAGCAGTGGGCTACGAGGCAAGAGAGTGTAGGGGCGGGCTCAGCTAGTAATGGACAGTAGTTACCGACTCGGACTATGTATATATGTTTACTTAACCTTTTGATGAAACACAAGAATGCTTTGGTATTGGTCGTTGACTAGTATCGGAAAACCAGACATGAAGAGGGCTCTACCTCATTTCCACATGCTGAGCTTCACCCGGTTATTGTTTTTTACTATTAAAAGACGTTATTCTGCGTTATTGTAGAAAAAATGCGTCACGTGCGTCAAGGGCGTCTCAGTCAATTGTCATCTTGACTCTCACTCCCATCCCCTCCACCCCCTTGACCTCTCACTCTCTTCTGTTTGGCATGCGAACGCGTTTCGGTGCTATACGATTCGAGGACGAATTCGTTTTGTTCTCTGGTGCAGATAGAATCCGCTTCTATCTGCGGACACAGGACCTGCACATCGATTCTGGACAGTCGAGGTGAGTTATCTTGGGTTGACCTATCTCTCTAGTATCTAAATTCAGTGCTGGCGAGAAGCCACCTGCACTCTGTTGGGCACTTGTGAAGTATCACGATCGCATCATATCCACGGCTGTAGGCAGAGTTGCAGGATTTGCTACGGCTATCAACCAAACGAGGGAAGTCTCTTTGGCATTCAAATGCGTTTCGGTGCTACACGATTCGGGGACGAATTCGTTTCTTTCTCTGGTGCAGATAGAATCCGCTTCTATCTGCGGACACAGGACCTGAACGTATCAATCCTGCACACTCGAGGTGAGTTATCTTCCCAAATCGGAGTCTGTGTTGACGTATCTCTAGTATCTAAATTCAGTGCTGGCGAGAAGCCACTTGCACTCTGTTGGGCACTTGTGAAGAACATGATTATTCTAGTGAGTCCTGACACGTCTTTTTCCTGCATGTAGCTAAACCACTTGCCAGCGTGGATGCGGAAACAGGTGCTCATCTCCAACGCACCATTCAGAACAACTCGGAGGCTCTACATAGCACAGCCGGTAAGTTCTCTGACTCTGTCTACAATTGTTGCTAATGCCGCTACCCCCCTGCAGGTTATCACGATTGCATCATATCCATGGGTAAAGGCAGAGCTGCAGAGTTTGCTAGGGTCATCAACCAAACGAGGGAAGGGCACTTGCTGCCGTTGCTAAGGTGCGTCAATGACCCTCGACAATGACTTTTTAATTTTCTTCTCTGTACAGCAAACAACGAGGTCTTACATCATACGTCACAGATACCAGATGCATTGTTGAGAAAGATTGAGGCAATCTTTTGGTACGTCTTTTTCGGCTTCCTTTCAGGGCGATTTTTAATATGCTTCCCTGCAGATTACGGACTACAGAACTGGACAGTGGTTTTTACTGGCGTGATCTACGGAACAACTAGCTTTGCAGACCCCAAGACGAAAAGTCGTGGATCTTCTGTACGGTGCTGTCTCCATCGAGTTTGTCGCTAGTACCACCTTCTCGGCTGCGTCAAACCATTTCCTTGCCTGGACTCGACACAGGGTTGGTGCTGTGTCCAAGCTAACTCGGTTGGTGACCCTCACCAGTGTGGATTTGTGTCTAAATTACGTCACCTGTGTCGCAGTAGCTCGTCATCTTCAACTCCCATCCCTCATCCCACGTCCGCTGGCATCCGAATTCGTTTTGGTGCTACTATGTGAAAGACGAATGTGTTTCGTCTTTCGGTGCAGGTAGAATGTGCTTCTACGTGCAGGCTCCAGCCCTGGACTTGCAACATATGACAATAAGGTTAACAATCGGAACACTCGGCCAGAGGACCGAAGAATAAGGATGGTGGTCTCCATGACAAACTTTTGTACGACCTTGTTTTCCTCATGCTTTTTATACGGATGGCTTGTCTTTCAGTATTCTCACTTACTCTATGTTCTCCTCACTTACCAGGGGCTTTAGAAGCTATTGGGCATCCCCAGATCCTGATGTGAGTAAGGTTCTTTCATACCACGCACATATGTTGACCATTTTTATAGGCCATGTCAGATATCAGTGACTCGGGTCAAGAAACCCCTCACGATGTGAGTTCAAGTTAACCAATACACTTACTTCCACTCAAATCTCTCTTAGTCTCACTCGCCGTTACCCCCTGAGCTCGTTAATGGAATGAGCAGTCTCAATCTTGAGGAGGAATCTCATATGCCTGGAACTTTCTCGGCCTCAGTGAGTGGCACTAGTCAAATGTTTACCCTTCCCTTCACTAAAATTCGGTCAGTCACTGCTAGCATCTGATCTCCACAATGGACTTGCCGCACTTAGTCTTGATGGAACCAAGTCGCCTAACACCTCAGTGAGTGTTACCAGCTAATGGTACCTTCCTTCCACTGATATCTTTGCTCAGTCACTACCGCCACCAGCATTTGATGTAGTCAGTAGAATGAATGCTCTTAGTCTTGATGTGAGTGCCACTCTCGTTCTCCCTGTGAACGTTATTCTCATAGCAATTTAGACCCCGAACAACGACCATGCTGAGGACATGATCGCGAACCTCATCACGGCAGCGACAATGACTGCGACTAGCACGGACAGTTCCTCGCACAGCAAGCTGTTTTCTTCTTTGGACAATGCCTATCCGCCTACTAGTGCTCCCTCCCACACGTATCGTCCCTTGCCTCTATCTGATGCCCTTCAGAGTGTACAAGCCACTGTGAATGCACCCAGGGCCGTGTTATCCCCATTTTGCACACCTGGACGTCGATTTGGATCGGCTTCCTCCTTCTCTTCACCATCACCCCGACGCCAGTCAGGATCAAATCAATCCCCAGGTTCCCTACAGTCCACCGAGCCAGTTTGTTCCCCACCACAATTAAACTCAGTATTTACGCGTCGCGAGTAAAAACGAACTTGACGATTTGGAAGGGATCAACAAGAACTTACAGGAACAGGAAGAGCTGATTTTGGTGATGTGTTTTCGTCCTTGGATGATGAACAGCAAGCTTCGAGGTTGGATTTGGTGCATACTTTCGCCAGAGAAAAAACTTGCAACGGGTCACACAGTATTTTGAGAAGGCAACAGATAGGCAGAAGAAGGCGAGGCAGCGTAGTAGCACGAGCTCACCCTTGAAGGTGGAGGAAGAGTTGGCTGAACGGAGGAAAGAATTGCATGAACGCCTTAGGAGTCTCCTAGTCAAAACCGATATGATAAAGCTCTTACGCATCCCTAAAGCCCCAGTGAAAATTAACGCAGGTAGGGTGTGTCGCTGTCTGATTTTTTTCAACGTTTCTAATTGGCTTACAGATTATGTCCATCAATCCGACTTCTTTTATATGGATCAAATCAATCAGGTCCTTGTCCTACTTGCTGTCATTTGCAACATGGTGATAGGTCTGTCCATCGTCCAATGCAACTTCCTCGTTGGGGTATCAGTCATGTTGGTGAAATTGGGCATGTCTACTGCCCACCCTGATAATACCTGCAACACTCCGTACCCTTTCTCACCTTCTCAGGATGAAGTCATCGCTGGTATGCCCAACTCCCTCGCCGGTGCTCTCAAACGGTTCGGGGCTGAAGGTCGCTTCGACAGCTACGCTACCTGTCCGACGTGCAACTTCACAAATAAAGGAGTCTTGATTGATAACGGACAGTATCATTACCCGAGACATGCACCAACCGGGTTGTTGGAGAGAGTGGTGTGTCCATTTGTGGCACCAGCCTCTTGACTCGTCGTTCCGATGGCACATTCCATCCCATAAAAACCCTACCTAGTCAACTCTTTTCACGACTACCTGGCCCGTTGTCTTGGTGATCCTACCTACCTCGAGTGCTCGAAGAAGGCTGCTGATGATGCTTACAATGCTATAAGCAGTGGGCAACAACACAATGACATCCAAGACGTGTTCGATGCCGAGTTCACAATGGATTTCAAAGGGCCTGATGGATCCTTATTCGTGAATCGTGGTGCCAAGATCCGTCTCGCTTCTCCATCCACACAGACTTTCTCAACCCCAACGGTATAACTCACCGTGGCCCCACTCAGTCCATCGGTGTCATATCCTGCGCCAACCTGGCCCTTGATCCCTCCATCCGCTACCTTCCCGAATACTTGTACCATGCCAGTATCATACCTGGTCCAAAAGAGCCAGACGTCAATGAAATGGACCACTTTGTACGCCCAGTCATCGAGAAGTTTGCTATGGCCTGGAGACCGGTTTGAAGGTTTCGCAGACGGCCGATTCCAAGCTGGAATCTGTGGTCAAAGCAGGAATCTTTTTATCCGTCAATGATCTTCCCGCTGCGCGAAAGTAGCTGGATTCCAGGGCGTCAACTCCGAATCATATGCACGGTGTGTCCATTGCGAGGCAGGAACCAGATCTTCAATACCAATCACTCACATTGGAACACGCGAGATGTTAATGAACTACGGCGTCTGGCAGAGCAGTATCGAGACGCTGAGACAGTCGCACAACGCAAATCACTTTCAAGCAGCACGGAGTTCGTTGGTCCTCGCTCTGGCTGCTCGAGTACTGGATCCAACTAAGATGCTTGTGATTGATACTATGCATTGCCTCCTTGAGGCATTGTTCACTACCACTGCCGTCATGTCCTTTCGTCTGGATGCCAGTGCAATGAAAACCAAAACCGACTCGGAAGATCATCGATTTGCATATGACTGGCCATGGGTTGACTACTCGGACGAAGTTGCCCCCCAGGTTGCATGTTGAAGGAAAAGGATGTCTCACGCGTTGCCAAGCTTCAGACAGCCCTCTGCATTGCCCTCGAAGGCGACAAGGCGCTCACGCTGGACGAATTATGGACCCGGCTATTTAATTCAGGCAACCTGGATGCGTTGCACTTCGTTGTGCACAGTTTGCAGCTCTCGTTGACCCTAAAGGACATCCAAGATAATGTCGCCAATCTTTACCTGAAGCGAGTCTCTGAGAAATCGAAGGCAAAGCAAGTGGAAACACACTTTCCTTTTGACAAAGAGGCTTGTACAAAATCTCACTTCGTTGCAATTTTAATCAACTGGGTAAGAATTTCTATTTCTTTCGCTATTTAGGCAGCTCTGATTCCATCCGCAGAGATTAAAACAACCCTTTCACTCAAATCACCAGCTTCCTGTCACCGGCTCCCCCGAAACTTTAGCTCGCATCCGTCACGTCATTAAAAACACTTTCACCCCGTCATGGGTAAACTCTGTGCCTAAGAACTATGGTGATGTCGCGGCAGGAACTATCAAAGCTGATGAGTGGAGGACCCTCAGCACCATCTACCTTCCAATTGCCCTCGTAACCTTGTGGGGAGACAAAGATTCTCCGCCGAGCCAAGATCCTAATGTTTTACGGATGGTCTTGGACCATACCATGTCGCTCTTCCAGGCCATAATGATAGTTTGCCGGTATACAATGACGTCCGATCGTGCGACTGCATTCCGGGACTTCATAGACAGCTGGGTCAACGATTTACGCATATACATCCTCATACCAGAGAGCATGCTCCTCGTCCCAATATTCACGCAGCGGGGCACATCTACGATTTTTTGATACGCTATGGGCCTATACTCAACTGGTGGTGCTTTCCGTTTGAGCGCTTGGTCGGAGCGTTACAGAAAATCAATACTAATGATAACATTGGTGGTGAGTAATGATTGTCTTCATCTATCGTCCTGCTTATATTGTTGTTTAGGTGTTATGGAATCTACAATCATAAAGTCCTTAGTGCGTACAGCCAATATTCGCCGCTGGCTTCGACGTCCGGAGTGTCCCGAGGCAGTGAAGCAGCTCAAAGTTCTTTTCGACAAATGTTTCGTGCCAGTAAATGCTACTCCTGTCCAAGAAAACCGTGAAATGACAGGCAAAAGACGTGGACACGCCAAGTTTCAAGGACACAACTTATCTGCTGTGGAAACGACTCCTGGCAATTCGCACATTTTCTATCGGTCTCCAGAGTGTGACTCACTCACAGCTGGTCAAATCCAGTTCATCGAAAACCATTCCACTTCGCAAGGTACAGAGATCCTCGTCCACGTCCGACCGTTTCAGGCATTACAAAAGCCTCTTTCCGACCCTTTCCTCCGCTATCCCCACTTCCAGGCCACTACATACTCCTCTCTCAGCGCGGAAAAACATGTCATAGGTTTGGACAAGGTTGTAGCCCATGCAGCTCGTTATGATTACTCTTTCGGGAGATCTGTCCTTGTCAATCTCTCCAGGGCTTGACCAGAAGGAGAAGAAAAGGCAACATCGTAATTCATGTATATGTACATGTACTGTCCATTATGTCCTGTCACATTTTCAATCCGACTGGTAAGCTCCCAGAACCTGCAGGCATTGCCGGCCTCCAAAAAGAGTCAAGACTCAACTCAGTCAATTGTCGTCTTGACTGTCACTCTCATCCCCCTTGCTTGACCTCACCTATTTGGCATTCGAATGCGTTTCGGTGCTACACGATTCGGGGACGAATTTGTTTCGTTCTCTGGTGCATATAGAATCCGCTTCTATCTGCGGACACAGGACCTGCACATATCGTCGAGGTGAGCTATCTTCCCAAATCGGAGTCTGCGTTGACCTATCTCTCTAGTATCTAAATTCAGTGCTGGCGAGAAGCCACTTGCACTCTGTTGGGTACTTGTGAAAAACATAATTATTCCAGTGAGTTCTGACACGTCTTTTTCCTGCATGTAGCTAAACTACTGGCCAGCGTGGATGTGGAAACGGGTGCTCATCTCCAACGCACCATTCAGAACGAGTCGGGAGCTCTACATAGCACAACCGGTGAGTTCTCTTCTGACTCTGTCTATAATTGCTGCTAATGCCGCCACCCCTGCAGGTTATCACGATCACATCGTGTCCACAAGCAGAGTTGCAGAATTTGCTATGGTCATCAACCAAACGAGGGAAGGGCCCTTGGTGCTGGATATAAGTCTAGTAGTTGCCGTTGCTAAGGTGCGTCAATAACCCTCGACAATGACCTTTCAGGACGATTTTTGATATGCTTCCCTGCAGAACTGGACGGTGGGCTTTACTGCGTCATCTACGGAACAATTGGCTTTGCAGACCCCCATGACGAAAAGTCGTGGATCTTCTGTACGGTTCGAAGGTGTTTCGGGTTTGGTAGTCAAGTCTACCACGGTGAATACAGGGCGTTCGGCGTGGGTCTCTTGACAACTATTGGATTGTACAACTCGGCAGCTTTTGATGACGACCGGTCAAAGCTGTCATCGAGTCGATGTGTTAGGCCTGGTTGAGGAACG